>JAHRHJ020001610.1:0-356422 GCA_019776745.2 Taxus chinensis
ATATGTAGATCTCATGATCGATATCACAAAGCTATCCCAAGGAGAGAAGGATAAGATAAGGGATTATCATGCTCGTGTTCTAGAGCTAAGGAGGAAGCTCGATGCCCAGATCTAGAAGGAAGGACTAGCGGATGGGTTGATGAATGGCGTGGATAATCTCCTCTATAAGCACTTCATTCTTGGGATGAAGCCAGAGATCAGACAATGAGTGAAGTATGACCACCCAGCTACCATTGAACAAGCAAAGGAGATTGCAAGAAGGCAAGAAGAAAGCATGGAAGAGGAGCCCAAAGAAATTGTTGCTAAAGTAGAGCCTACACCAGCACCTTTGGTCCAGAATCCACAACCACTCCCGGTGAGCACAAATATTTCTCCTAGTACATCTACTGAGTATGAAGATCTGCTCAGGAATATGGGCCAGTTAACTATTAATCTTCTTCAAGGAAAGGAATTTAATTCTCAGGGAGGAGATAGAGGTCCAAAAAGAAATATTTATGAAGTTGTACGTTATGGTTGTTATAAAAAGGGTCATTATAAGTATAATTGTCCAGATAGAGCTTCTACATCTGGTACAAGAGATAATGATAAAGGAAAAGCACCTGTGAATTCTTTTGATGTAGTAGATAAGAGCATAAATAATGAAGTAGATGTGTTTGTAACAAAAAGAAAGAAAGAAAAAGATAATCAAGATGGAAATGATCCTAAGAAGATGAAAGGAGAAACTAGTAAGAAACATAGGAGAAGAAAGTTGGGTGTGCAGGATTTTCTGATTTCACAGGGGCAAGGACCATACTCCATCTTAGAAGATCTGTCCAAAAGGCCTGCAAATATTACATATGGTCAACTCTTGGCTATGTCTTCTGAGAAGAGGCGGGAGCTGCGAAGTGGACTCAATGCTCGAACGAAGGAAGGAGGTTGAGGTCCCTATTTTGGAGGCAGAGGTGGATCCCTATGCTCCACAAGCTGAGGTATTATGTAATGGTATTTCAATTCATGATGTCTTAGTTGATGGAGGTGTTGCAGTTAATGTAATGACAGAGTCTGTAATGAATATGTTGGGTTTAAAAATTGATCGCCCTTCAACACTTATGTTAAGGTCATTAAATAAGGAAAAACTAAACCAGAAGGTGTAGTTTCAAATGTGGTAATATCTGTTATGGGTGTTGTATGTGTGGTAGACTTTCAGGTGATGAAAAATGGTACTGTTGCATACCCAATGTTGCTGGGAAGACCATGGCTAAGGAGAGTTCATGCAAGAAACTACTGGAATGAAGGCTTCATGACACTTGGACGTGGTAGAGAGAGGGTGAAGATAAATGTGATCCCTCAGCATCATAAGGTAGAACCTGTGGATTCAAGTGATGAAACTGATGATTGGACATCCTCTGATTACTCTAGTACCAGTGAAGTGGACACTGAAGATGAAGAAAGTGAGGTTGATGTTTCGATCATGAATATCCTTCCAGTCACACCAACTCATGACCCCATAAAATTATCTGAAGAAGAAATTGATGATCGTCTCCAACAAATAAAGATTGGTGATGCTGTGATGGAGAGTGAGAAGGAATCCTACCTCCAGCTCTTTCGAAGGTACATACACCTATTCACTTTTGATTACAAGGAACTCCATCAAGTAAGTTGGGTAGAACATTGTATTGAGCTGGTAGATGGTGCTAAGCCCATAAAGCAAATGCCATATAGAATGAATCCTAATTTTTCCAAGACTGTAAAAGAAGAAATAGATAAGTTGCTTGATGCAGGATTCATATTTGCTGTGGAGAATTCAGAATGGGTTTCTCCCATTGTGATCTCAATAAAAAAGAATGGGAAGCTACGCATTTGTGTTGATTATAGGAAGCTCAATAAGGCAACAAAGAAGGATCATTACCCTCTTCCATTCTCAGATCAGATCTTGGACGAAGTAGCTGGCCAGGAGTGCTATAGTTTTGCTGATGGATATAGCGGATACAACCAAGTTCGTATAGCAGAGAAAGATCAGCTGAAGACCACGTTCACCACTCCTTGGGGAACGTTTGCTTATAGAGTTATGCCTTTTGGGTTGTGTAATGCTCCAGCAACATTCCAACGTTTGATGAATAGGGTGTTTGAACCCTACATTGGGAACTTCATCAGAGTATTTCTGGATGATTTTTGCATCTATGGGAGCAAGATGGACCACCTGCACCAGATGGAGACAACATTTCAAAGGTTAGATGAAGCACAAGCCTCACTAAACCCTACAAAGTGTGTCTTTGGATGTTCTAAAGGTGTTTTGTTAGGGCATGTTGTATCCAGAGATGGTATTGGTACTGATCCTGATAAAGTTTCAAAAATCAAAGAGTTACCATTTCCTATGAATAGAAGTAAGTTGAGATCATTTTTAGGCCATGTGGGTTACTATAGAAGGTTCATCAAGAATTTCTCAAAGATTGCACAGCCACTAACCCAGTTCTTGAAGAAGGATGTTACTTATGAACCAGGAAATAAGGCGCATGAAGCTTTTGGACAACTGAAGGAAGCCCTGGTGTCTTCACCTGTTTTAAAGAATCCAGATTGGACCAAGCCATTCATTGTGTACACTGATGCCTCAGATGCAGCACTAGGAAGTACTCTGAGCCAAAAGGATGAAAATGGGAATGAACATCCAATTTACTTTGGGAGCAGACAAATGAGCAGTGCTGAGGTAAATTATACTGTAACTGAAAAAGAGGCTCTAGCTATCATTTTTGCTGTAAAGAAGTTTAGAAATTACTTGCTAGGGCAGAAATTTATAGTTGTAACAGATCATCAGGCTCTAAAATATATTGTCAATAAGCCTAACCCATCAGGGAGGATAGCAAGATGGATAATTTTGCTACAAGAATTTGAATTTGATATTATAGATAGGCCAGGAAAGAAGCATGTCAATGCAGATGCACTCTCTCGAGCCTATGATGGTTTAGGATCATCTTGTGATGATGATGATTTCCCAGATGCAGCATTGTTATCCCTTGACACAATCCCTAGTGAATACATAGATATTTGGAATTATCTGAATGAATTCAAGTTTCCTGATGGTGCCAATGCAAAGACTAAGAGAAAGATTACTCAAGCCAGTCGTCCATATTCTATTCTGCATGGAGTATTATTTCGAATAGGACCTGATGGACAGTACAAGAGGGCAGTTGGACGTGATCAAGGGAAGGAGCTGATAGAAGAATTCCACAATGGTACATGTGGAGGGCACTTCTCTGGACAACTTACAGCAAGAAGGATCTTGGATGCAGGTTATCACTGGCCCACTCTTTTTAAAGATTGTTATAATTATTGTAAGACATGTGATATTTGTCAAACACATGGTAACCGTAAGACTTCATCAGCTCCATTATGTCCTATTCTTCCACTTGGTCCCTTTGAAAAGTGGGGAATAGACATTGTAGGTCCACTTCCAACTACCCCATGCCAAAATAAGTATATTGTAGTTGCCACAGATTATTTAACCAAGTGGGTTGAAGCTAGGCCATTGAAAACAACTTCCATGGATGAAGTGGCAAGGTTCATATATGAACGCATTGTCACCAGATTTGGTTGTCCATTAGAAATTGTAACAGATCAAGGAAGCCACTTCATTAATGAGGTGGTAGAAGCCCTAGTCAATAAGTTTTCTATTAAGCACAGGAAGGCAACAACATACAAGCCAAGCACAAATGGACAGGTGGAACGAACAAATTTTGTGCTGTGTCAAATTCTAGCAAAAGATGCAGCCTTGCAGGTACATAAGTGGGATAAAAGGATTCATGCAACATTGTGGGCATATAGGGCAACATCAAAGTCAGCAACAGGATACTCCCCATTTCAGTTGGCTTATGGCATTGATCCAGTTCTTCCTATTGAGTTTGATATTCCCACTGTGAGAGTTATGAAAAATGAAAGGATGGATGAAAGTGATTCAGTAAAAGAAAGGTTGGTACATCTTCATTTGCTAGAGGAAATGAGGGAAATAGCAAAGGATACAAGCTATAAGAAGAAAATGAAGTAGAAGGAATACTTTGATCAAAAGATCCATTGGTCTCCATTTCATGTGAATGACTTGGTTCTAGTATATGATTCCAGATACAAAAAAAGAAGACAGAGAAAATTTCTTCCAAAATGGATGGGGCCCTACAAAATAGCAGTTGTGCATGAAAATGGTACGTACCGACTGGAGGAATTGGATGGCACTCCCATTACGAAATGGGTCAACCACGACAAGTTGAAGATTTTCCAAGCACCAGAATAGTCTACTCCGAGGACGGAGTAGAAGCTAGGAAGGGGGAAGATGTCGACACTAAAATTTTCCTCCATAATTTCTATTTCATTAATGTATGTATTAGGAATAGGATGTTGTTAAGTATAATTAGTAGTAGCGTCTGATAGAAGATAAATGCGCCATCAGTATGGTGCCGCCAATAATGTGGAGTACGGTAACAGTCAAAGTACAATAGGAATGTTGTAAAAAGTAAATATTTGTCGTAAGTGGTCCGGTAATGTTAAAATGTCAAAGTTGGGGTAAGTAGAGAAGTAGGGTCTACATGATTAGGAATTAGAAATATTATATTTGTAATAAGGACAAGGAGTGAGGTCATAAATATTTTGTGTATTTTATTTGTAAAAAGTCTAAAAAGGTGGAACCCATGTGAAATGATAAGGTTTATCTTATCTTAAAAGATAAGCCTACATGTAAAGATAAGAGTTAAGGTATGGAATATGATTCGTCAGAGTGGATTTCTTATCCTATCTTAGAGATAGGGTGGATAAGCCTGGAATTTCTATAAATAAAGAGGCCACCCCCCTCATTTAGCATAGAAAGAAGTAGTGAGAAATATTGTATGAGTAAGTGTGTAAAGGAAGCCATCATTTTGAAGGTGTGTTAAAGAAGCCATTAAGAGGTGTAATTGTGAAGTTTCTCCCATAGTTATTGTTCAAGTGAAGTCAGTAACACTTGAAGTACCTCATGGGTGAGATTGTAACAATTTCATGTTGATATTATAATTTACACTGATATTTCAGATTTATCATCATTCCTTCTTATCATAGTCTATGGTATTCTTGTGTTATGTTGTTGTTGTGTTTCAGATTACATCCACCAAACTAAAGGCTGTGCATTAGTAAATAATCATAGCACGAGGAGTTCCCGGTGAAGAATTATCATAGTGCCGGATTGGTGATGACATTTTGGTTCCGTTACCTGGACCATTCCTCATTGGTGGATTTTCTGGAGAGATATTCCCACTTAGTCAGAAAATATTTGGAGGGTAACCTTGTTTTTACATGTGGATAGTAGTTACCATGGTAAATAACTTTTTTGGAAAGTATGAATAGTATTTACAATAAAGTCACTTTTTCAGTGAATATGTATTTATCGCAGTAACTTCAGGCATTTTTACTGTGAATAGTGTTTACCACAGTAAAGTTAGTTTTTACCGTGTTCTGGTGAAATTTAGCATCGTAAGTCAAGATTACCGTGGTCATTTTTACCTATATGACTTGTGTGGTTGGTGATGTTTCATATCACTAGGTCAGTTAATAGGGATCCAATTATTTGTGCACATAAGTCTTTTGATTGTACTTGTGGGTTGGTATTTCACTATGGTTACTTTTGAAAATGGGGAAGATTCTTATTTTTTCAGCCCAATCTAATGAAGATGCTTCCTTTTCATTCAAGGTTTAAACGATCTTATTTATAATGGCCTCATAAGAAGGGAACAATGACTTATGGAATTTTTTCCTACCTTTTTGGATGGTTTAACATTTACTTAGGTGGTTTGAAACATTTTAGGTGATAATGTGAAAAATTCATGGGATTTATTAACTGAAAGTTTTCTTGAAGAATTTGGTGAACAACAGAAATATGTAGATCTTGATCGATTATCAAAAAGCTTGGGCCCAAGGAGAGAAGGAGAAGATAATTTGATTATCATGCAAATGTTCTAGAGCTAAGGAGGAAGCTCGATGCCCAGATCATATGTAAGGAAGGATTAGCGGATGGGTTGATGAATGGCGTATACATTTAATGAGGGAATTCTTAAGTCCTATGTAAGCATTCATTCTTGGGATGAAGCCAGAGATCAGACAACGAGTGAAGTATGACCACCCAGCTACCATTGAACAAGCAAAGGAGATTGTAAGAAGGTAAGAAGAAAGCATGGAAGAGGAGCCCAAAGAAATTGTTGCTAAATAGAGCCTACACCAAAACCTTTGGTCCAAAATCCACAACCACTCTCAGTGAGCACAAATCTTTTTCCTAGTACATCTACTGAGTATGAAGATCTACTTAGAACTATGGGTCAGTTAACTATTAATCTTCTTCAAGGAAAGGAATTTAGTTCTCAGGGAGGAGATAGAGGTCCAAAAAGAAATATTTCTGAAGTTGTATGTTATGGTTGTCATAAAAAGGGTCATTATAAGTATAGTTGTCCAGATAGAGATTCTACATATGGTACAAAAGATAATGATAAAGGAAAAGCACCTGTGAATTCTTTTGATGTGGTAGATAAGAGCATAAATAATGAAGTAGATGTGTTTGTAACAAAAAGAAAGAAAGAAAAAGACTAACCAAGATGGAAATGATCCTAAGAAGATGAAAGGAGCTCCTTAGTAAGAAACATAGGCTTTAAGAAAGTTGGGTGTGCAGGATTTTCTGATTTCATAGGGGCAAGGACCATACTCCATCTTAGAAGATTTATCTAAAAGGCATGTCAAATATTACATATGGTCAACTTCTTGGCTATGTCTTCCCCTTGAGAAGAGGTGGGAGCTGTGAAGTGGACTCAATGCTCGACGAACTTAAGGAGGTTGAGGTCCCTATTATTGTTTGGCAGAGGTGGATCCCTAATGGCTCCACAAGCTGAGGTATTATGTAATGGTATTTCAATTCATGATGTCTTAGTTGATAAAGGTTTTGCAGTTAATGTAATGACTGAGTCTGTAATGAATATGTTGGGTTTAACAATTGATCATATCAACACTTATGTTAAGGTCATTAAATAAGGAGAAAAACTAAACCAGAAGGTGTAAGTTTCAAATGTGGCAATATTGTTATGAAGGTGTTGTATGTGTGGTAGACTTTCAGGTGATGAAAAATGGTATTGTTGCGATACCCAATGGCATTGTTGGGAAGCCACCATGGCTAATTGAGATTTCATGCAAGAAACTAATGGAATGAAGGCTTCATGACACTTAAATGTGGTAGAGAGAGGGTGAAAATAAATGTGATCCTTCGGCATCATAAAATAGAACCTGTGGATTCAAGTGATGAAACTGATGATTGGACATCCTCTGATTACTCTAGTACCAGTCTAAGTGGACAGAACTTGATAAGATGAAGAAAGTGAGGTTGATGTTTCGGTCATGAGAATATAGATTCAGTCACACTGACTCATGAACCCATAAAATTATCCAAGAAGAAATGGTTTGATCATCTCCAACAAATAAAGATTGGTGATGTTGTGATGGAGAGTGAGAAGGAATCCTACCTCCAGCTCTTTCGAAGGTACATACACCTATTAGGCACTTTTGATTACAAGGAACTATGTCAAGTGATCATTGGGTAGAACATTCTATAGCTGGTATGTTTTTGGATGGTGCTAAGCCCATGCAAAACAAATGCCTATAGAATGAATCCTAATTTTTCCAATGGTGTAAATTTCAGAAATAGATAAGTTGCTTGATGCAAAATTCATATTTACTATGGAGAATTCAGAATGGGTTTCTCCCATTGTGAGCCTCAATAAAAAAGAATGCATAAAGAGATCTATGCATTTGTGTTGATTATAGGAAGCTCAATAAGGCAACAAAGAAGGATCATTACCCAATTCCATTCTCAGATCAGATCTTGGATGAAGTAGTTTTTCTTGAGTGTCTATAGTTTTGCTAATTGGATACAAGAGGATATAACCAAGTTGTATGCAGAGAAAGATCAGCTGAAAACCTTGGTTCACCACTCCTTGGGGAATTGCTTCATAGAGTCTATGCCTTTTGGGTTGTGTAATGCTTTACAAGGTTCCAATGTGGTTGATGAAAGGGTTTTGAAACCCTAAATTGGGAACAACTTCAGAGTATTTCAAGGATGATTTTTGCATCTATGGGAACAAGATGGACCACCTGCACCAGATGGAGACAACATTTCAAAGGTTAGATGAAGCATAAAGCCTCACTAAGCACCCTACAAAGTGTGTCTTTGGATGTTTTAAAGGTCGTTTTGTTAGGGCATATGTTGTATCTTTAAGAGATGGTATTGGTACCTGATCCTGATCAAGTCAAAAATCAAAGAGATTTGACCATTTCCTATGAATCAAGTAGGTTGAGATCATTTAGCCATGTGGGTAGATGGTTCATCAAGAATTTCTCAAAGATTGCCTAGTTTGTTCTTGAAGAAGGATGTTACTTATGAACCAGGAAATAAGGCGCATGAATGATGTTTTAAAGAATCCAGATTGGAGCAAGCCATTCATTGTGTATACTAATGCCTCAGATGTAGCACTATTAAGTACTTTGAGCCAAAAGGATGAAAATGGGAATGATCATCCAGTTTACTTTGGGAGCAGACAAATGAGCAGTGCTGAGGTAAATTATACTGTAACTGAAAAAGAGGCTCTAGCTATCATTTTTGTCTGTAAAGAAGTTTAGAAATTACTTGCTAGGGAGAAATTTATAGTTGTAACAGATCATCAGGCTCTAAAATATATTATAAATAATCCTAACCCATCAGGGAGGATAGCAAGATGGATAATTTTGCTACAAGAATTTGAATATGATATTATAAATAGGTCAGGAAAGAAGCATGTCAATGCAGATGCACTCTCTTGGAAGCCTATGATGGTTTAGGATCATCTTGTGATGATGATGATTTCCCAGATGCAACATTGTTATCCCTTGACACAATCCCTAGTGAATACATAGATATTTGGAATTATCTGAATGAATTCAAGTTTCCTGATGGTGCCAATGCAAAGACTAAGATCAAAAGATTACTCAAGCCAGTCGTCCATATTCTATTCTGCATGGAGTATTATTTCAATAGGACCTGATGGACAGTATGTCCTTATCTTTGGACGTGATCAAGGGAAGGAGCTAATAGAAGAATTCCACAATGGTACATGTGGAGGACACTTCTCTAGACAACTTACAACAAGAAGGATCTTGGATGCAGGTTATCACTGGCCCACTCTTTTTAGAGATTGTTATAATTATTGTAAGACATGTGATATTTGTCAAACACATGGTAACCGTAAGACTTCATCAGCTCCATTATGCCCTATTCTTCCACTTGGTCCCTTTGAAAAGTGGGGAATAGATATTGTAGGTCCACTTCCAACTACCCCATGCCAAAATAAGTATATTGTAGTTGCCACAGATTATTTAACCAAGTGGGTTGAAGCTAGGCCATTGAAAATGAACTTCCATGGATGAAGTGGAAAGGTTCATATATGAATGCATTGTCACCAGATTTGGTTGTCCATTAGAAATTGTAACAGATCAAGGAAGCCACTTCATTAATGAGGTGGTAGAAGTCCCTAGTCAACAAGTTTTCTATTAAGCACAGGAAGGCAACAACATACAAGCCAAGCACAAATGGACAGGTGGAATGAACAAATTTTGTGTTGTGTCAAATTCTAGCAAAAGATGCAGCCTTGCAGGTACATAAGTGGGATAAAAGGATTCATGCAGCATTGTGGGCATATAGGGCAACATCAAAGTCAGCAACAGGATACTCCCCATTTCAGTTGGCTTATGGCATTGATCCAGTTCTTCCTATTGAGTTTGATATTCCCACTGTGAGAGTTATGAAAAATGAAAGGATGGATGAAAGTGATTCAGTAAAAGAAAGGTTGGTGCATCTTCATTTGCTAGAGGAAATGAGGGAAATAGTGAAGGATACAAGCTATAAGAAGAAAATGAAGCAGAAGGAATACTTTGATCAAAAGATCTGTTGGTCTCCATTTCATGTGAATGACTTGGTTCTAGTATATGATTCCAGATACAAAAAAAGAAGGCAGAGAAAATTTCTTTCCAAATGGATGGGGCCCTACAAAATAGCAGTTGTGCATGAAAATGGTACATATCGACTGGAGGAATTGGATGGCACTCCCATTACGAAATGGGTCAACCACGACAAGTTAAAGATTTTCCAAGCACCAGAATAGTCTACTCCGAGGATGGAGTAGAAGCTAGGAAGGGGGAAAATGTCGACATTAAAATTTTCCTCCATAATTTCTATTTTATTAATGTATGTATTAGGAATAGGATGTTGTTAAGTATAATTAGTAGTGGCGTCTGATATAAGATAACGGCACCGTCAATATGGTGCCGCCAATAAAGTAGAGTATGGTAACAGTCAAAGTACAATAGGAATGTTGTGGTAAAAAGTAAATATTTTTCGTAAGTGGTCTGGTAATGTTAAAATGTCAAAGTTGGGGTAAGTAGAGAAGTAGGGTCTACATGATTAGGAATTAGAAATATTATATTTGTAATAAGGACAAAGAGTGATGTCATAAATATTTTGTGTATTTTATTTGTGGAAAAGTCTAAAAAGGTGGAACCCATGTGAGATGATAAGGTTTATTTACATGTAAAGGCAAGAGTTTAGGCATGGAATATGATTGGCCGGAAGAGATTTCATATCCTATATTATAGATAGGGTGGATAAGCCTGAATTCCTATAAATAAAGAGGCCACCCCCCTCATTTAGCATAGAAGGAAGTAGTGAGAAATATTGTATGAGTAAGTGTGTAAAGGAAGCCATCATTTTAAAGGTGTGTTAAAGAAGCCATTAAGAGGTGTAATTGTGAAGTTTCTCCCATAGTTATTGTTGGAAGGCAAGTGAAGTCAATAACACTTGAAGTACCTCATGGGTGAGATTGTAACAATTTCATGTTGATATTATAATTTACACTTATATTTCAGATTTATCATCATTCCTTCTTATCATAGTCTATGGTATTCTTGTGTTATGTTTGTTGTTGTGTTTCCAGATTACATCCATCAAACTAAAGTTGTGCATTAGTAAATAATCATAGCACGATGAGTTCCCGGTGAAGAATTATCATAGTGTCGGATTGGTGATGACAGTCCTCGCCACTGTGACCACCTGACATTATTGCATAATTTTCTTGTGTTGAACATAACATTGATCAACTATAAGATTTTCTAGACTAGACCTGAAAATATCTACCCATAGTTTTCTCCTACCTCCATCACACCTCTCCCTTCCCACTTCCATGACAAATTCATCTTGGAAATCTATGCGTAGGGTTGCCATAGGGTCACTTTCTAATTTCAATACCTATAATGGATCATCTTGTCGAACAAGGCTCAACATTGATTGGATCTTTGAGCATGCTATCATACGGAAGATCCATCACACTACTTCAAGTTAGGAGGGCATTCTTTTCCTTGGACTCACAAATTCCTAATATTGTGTGTTGAAGGCATGAGATTACCCAATTACCCCCTTGTCCACACCATCAGAATTCATTTCCATTTCCATTCTACACTGTCTCGACATGACCTTGAGAGGTGGGTGCGAAGAAGGTCAAGTTGATTTTTAATTCGTCCAAAAATTGGTGAATTACCAACGTGAATTAAGCTATCTCATTAAACATTTCTAAACTTTTCCAATGGGGAATATTTGCTATTCCACTTTCCCTTTATTCACAGGTATTCTTATACCCCCTTGAATATGTCAGGATTCGATGAATACGGTCAACCCCTTTCGGGTTATGACAATACATTATCAGCAGCCAGGTGGACAACAACAGTTACAATCACTCTCAGCATGGGCTAGACAATGTATCTAAATGCACACTTAATGGAATCCTCTTCTTTAGGGAATCAATGTTGGTTATAAGGTATACGTATAGAGGATACTTTACCAAGTATACACAGACATATCCCAACACGATCAACAATCAACATAATCTAACAACATGACTTTCATTGGAGAAGCAAGTTAATCTCCTCGGGTGTTGTTTACTAGGTCCCATTAGTATGCAATCAGACTATGCTCCTGCATCTTAGATTGAGGATTACTTATCCATTCATCACCAGGAGTGAATAATGGTTCCTAAACATGAACTGGGATTTTGATAAGTTGCAAGGGCACATTTACATGTCCTGCTTCAAAACAATAACACTACCCCTCCAATGATTCGGAAAACATTAGCCAACGAGGGGTGGCATCATAGTGAACAATTCATAGCAGGATATCACACTCCATATGTAACCTCCAAAAGTTCAATTCAATAAATCCACCTAATAAGGTTTACCACCCCATTAATGAGTTTATCTTTTAGTCATCTTGGTAACAGTTGGTAGACAAAGTCAAGTGAGTTAGACATTTAAGATACAAGCAATGCTCAAATTTCATACATTCAGGGCAATAAAAACTTCTCATTATCCATGTGTATTGGGAAAAGTGACCTATAATGTCACACTAAATCCTCCAAATTATAACACTCCAGAACCCTGGGGAACTAACAAAATACCAAGGTTCCCCCACATTTATTGCCACATATGGGATATCTACAATTTCAACACCAGTCAGAACACATGTATTCTCAAATGCTATACAAGCCGAAAATGCAACGCCTTTCCTAGTTTCGTGCCAAACAACTCCATATCAAAGTAATTAACTCCCCTACATACACATGTACTCTAAATCACCACAAGGGGAATGTATAAACAGTGATTTGTAACCTGGGTCCTTATCAAAGTATCATCCGCTTTTGGGATTTCACAAACACATCCAAAAATGTTTACGCCATGCCATCTCACATGAACAACTGTTGGGGATGATAACCTCCACCTCCCCAACAAAACATCTTCGATGGTTGAAATTTCATAAATGCAATGGGAACTTATTAAATGAAATATATAAAGGAGCCTCTAGACTTTCAAACCATCTGAATAATCATCTTCCCAAGACCCTAACAATCTTACGAGATAAATTCAAAGGGGAGGGTGATCTTAACGCTCATATCAAAGCATACCATGAACCATTCGAGAGCTTCTCCCGTGGGATGCAGTTGTAGTGAAGATCTTCCCTAAGATGCTCGAAGGCAATGAAGTTAACTCTCGACTAGTACTATAGTGGATACCAGAGGCTTCGATACACTCCTTTAAACTATAAACTTGTGTTAGAATTTATTAAGGCTTTTGATATGAATAAGCTTTTAAGGACAGGAATTTATAATTCCATATCAAATAAGACCATAATGAGTCTGCAACCCACTTCATTCAGAGGTGGCGACACGTCCTTTACTCCTTATAAGCAAGTGCTCCAAACATGGACCAGACAGAACTTTGCGATTTATTCCTCCACTCCCTCAATAGGGAAATAAGGGAAGAAGTTTAAAAGTTCCACTACTAAGGAGCTATGAGGAAGTGCTCAAAGTGCCCTCCGAATCGACCAAACAACCATTGATCAGTGGTCATAAGACTTATGAAGCAAATGAAAGGTTAGTCATTCCTAATCAAAGTTTATAACTACAGATTTACTCCAACAACACGAATAATAACCAAGGACCAAATGATCCTCAATAAGAATTGAGGAGTTACGACATGATGGTGTAACTGATCAACATTTAAGAAACCTAACGTTTTTAATACTCCCAATACATTAACACAAACTTAACATCAATAACAATGGCAATAATAAGAGAAGCAATAAATTCTCGCCGTTGGTAAACATTTTGGATTTTAATTTTCCCCAACAACTTTAACAACAATCTCAACATCAACAACAGTGTAAACACATACAGGCCCCAGTCAATACCCAGGCGAGTATCCAAACTAATTTCAAAACCAGGGGCAAGGGTTTCAAAATTTTAACTATAACAATCAAAAATCAACACAACAACCGCAATTTCAGACCACAACAAGGTATAAATTAAAGGCCTTAAGATTATGATCCCTAACTTGTATTGTGGTTTCCATAGGGTTCATGGTTCAGGACATAAGAACATGCCAATAATATGCATCAAGTTTTTACAACATTTTCCAGAAGATCAAAGACAGTTGTTTGTTGATATGTTCCTGGAAAATGTCCCAACCGCACTGACTTAAACAATCACATGGGACCGATGTCCCCATAAAACACTCCTCAAAATGGAATTTTTAATGATCCTCTCCCTTCATTTCCAAAAGATGGTAGAATAGATCCCAATGGTTCAAACAAAGGTATTGACTCATAATAGGAACCAATGATTGTGAAGACTCAACTTCGTTAAATCCACAAGTGGAACCTCCTTTGGATGGCCGCCAATAAACAAAAATTGTGGGATTGGTGGAGTTGGACGCCTGAACCTCATATTAACATTGCCACAAGGACCAAAGACTATTCTTTGTAGCCAATCCCGATTTACCCGACGAAGTACAATCAGAATGGTGACATTCGTGACACGTTAAAAGCCAATAGGAGCTTACGACTATTGATTAATGACTTAACTAAGACCTTCTCTCACATTTCCTTCTTAGATATGTTAAATAATTCCCCTACTCACAGAGCCACTCTACTAGAAGCACTAGGTCTGGGTCATTTGATTAATGTCACCCCTCCCCCTATGTATTGGGAAACACAAATAACTAGTCCGTGTGGACTTTGACAAGGATCTTGAGATTTATGAGGTAGGAGAAGAAGGGGATTTAGATTCCTCTAGCCCTGCTTGAGTTTGAGGAAGGAAATGCCTCCTTAATTGAGGGTACAATCGATATAAATATTGGGATGAAGAAGGAACCAAATTATTTGAAGCTGGGATCATCCTTAACTCCAGAGGAGATAGAAATACATATCAAATCCTCAAGGAACATCAAAAATCCTTCGCAATTATCTACAAGATATATGATGGGAATTGCATTGCATATTGTAGTAGCACAACCTCGTCACCAAGCCAGATGCCAAACCAATTAAATAGAAGTCAAGGCCCATGAAGCCAAAGGTGGCCCTCATGGTGAAGGAAGAAGTGATGAAACTCCTATAGGTAGGATTCATCAAGCCAGTTTGATTACTCACAATGGGTGTCTAACATAGTTCCCATTCTCAAGAAGAATGGAAACATCCGCATTTGCATAGATTTTCAGGATATAAATAAGGCTTGTCCCAAGGATGATTTCCCATTACCGTCCATCGATGTTATTTTGACGCAACAACTGGTTTGAAATTGTTGTCTCTCATGGATGGGTTTTCAGGGTACAATCAGATCAGAATCTTTGAGGACCAGGTCAAGACTACATTCATAACCCCTTGGGGAACCTATTGTTACATTGTTATGTCATTTAGACTCAAGAACGCTAGTGCTACGTACTAACGAGTAATGACATACATATTCCATGATCTTATTCATAAGATTGTGGAATCCTATGTGGATGACCTTTTGGCTAAGGCTAGAAAATGTTACGATCACCCAAAGGTGCTTCGTGTCATCCTTTTGTACTTAATCGAATACGGTGTCACACTGAATCCAGAAAATGTGTATTCGGTGTAACAGGAGGAAATATTTTGGGTTACATCATATCTTCATGAGGGATTGATGTCAACCCAGCCAAAATTTGGGTTGTGCTTGAAATGATTCCACCTTCTGACAAGTCTTGCATCAGGTATTTTCTTGGGAAACTCGGTACAATCCGAAGGTTTATCCCTTATTTGACCTTTTCTGTTCACCCAATCAATAATTTGTTGAAAAAATATTATAGCATTGAGTGGACAGAATAATGTAACGAGGCATTCAAGTAATTCAAATGATTCTTATTATCTCCACCCACACTCATGTCACCTAAGTCAGATTTCCCCTTGATCCCATATTCACAAGCTATGGATGTTTCATTAGCCTACATGTTGGCTCAAGAAGATGATGATAAATGAGAACGTGCAGTCTGTTTCATTAGTCGAACATTTTTGATTATGAGACACATTACACACAAACAGAGAAAGAATGCCTCACCATAGTCTTTGCGACAAAGCATTTAAGACATTATATGTTAAAGCAAGAGACTAGGGTCATTTTTAAAATGGATCACCTACAGACGATTCTCACACAGGGATCCTTATCTAAGATAGTTGGTGCCTTCATAACTTTGATGGGTGAGTTTGAATTAACCTTTGTAAATCAGAAATATGTCAAAGGAAAAATCATCATAGATTGGTTGGTCTGATAACTCATTGGATGGAGGTGATCTAGTAGATTTAGACTTCCCCGATGAGTGTGTATACTTTGTCAAAACTAGGCCTCCCATTTTTGCGTGTCCATGGTAAACTGACATCGTTAATTTTATAGTGGACCATACGTACCCAGAAGGGGAAACATTGTAACAAAGAAGGTGGTTACACGTCATTTCCACTAAGTATGTTATTTTGGAACAAGTGCTCTATCGTAGAGCCTTTGACGGAATGCTTTTAAGATGTGTTGATGCAGAAGAATCCAGAAATATTCTTTATGAATCACATGGTGGAGTATGTGGAGGTCACTTCAGTGGCCACGCCATTGCCGGAAGATACACCTAGATGGGCTATTTCTGGCCCACCCTAGAGCATGACACAGTATAGAATTGTGTGCAAATGTCATAAGTGTCAAGATTTCTCCCACGAGATCCACATACCGGCACAAGCCTTGCAACCAATTGCAACCCCATGGCCCTTCTCCATGTGGGGCCTATATTTGATAGGGAATTTCTCTCCCTCATCAACAAATGGCCATAACTTCATAATGGCCACAGAGTACTTCACTAAGTGGGTAGAAGCCATGCCTCTTACCACCATACCTGGGTCTGTAATTTCTAAGTTCATTTTGAACCAGATCATTTGTAGGTACGGAGTCCCACCAGTCATCATCTTAGATAATGACACATATTTTAAAAATTAAAAGTACATGAATTATGTGCAAAGTTTAAAATAAGTCACCACATGGCTTCTCTTTATTATCCTCAGGCCAATGGACAGGCTGAGGCTACTTATAAAACATTAAAGTCCATTCTCCTTAAAACCGTTAAGGAGAACAAACGAGATTGTCACTTAAAGCTTTTTCCGGCCTTGTGGGCCTATCAGACATTAGTTAGAACACCAATGGGGGAAACCCCCTTCTCTTTGGTGTTTGGTGTGGAAGCGGTTCTACCACTTGAAGTTGAAATACCTAGTCTCTGTATTTCGCTGCAAGGAATATTGGGAGAAGAAGGCTATCAAGAAGCATGACTCTCTCAGTTAGAAAGTCTTAATGAGGCTAGATTAACGTTGAACAATGAACATAATGTTTACGCTGACCAGATGGCTTGGCAATACAACAAGAAGGTCTACGAGCGTGAAATATACAAGGGAGATTTGGTCTTAAGACTTGATAGTCAGATAGACAAAAAGACAGACAAAGGAAGGAAATTCAGACCCAGGTGTTGGGTCCATATCAAGTGATAGAAGACTACAAAAATGGGGCATTTCACTTGTGTACACTAGAGGGTGAGGAGTTTAGTGAATCTGTAAACTCTCTACACCTAAAAAGGTACTACACATGATCCATCAGCATTTTCATATGTACATTACTGCATCTGCATTGCATTTTCATCTGCCAGTTCATTATGTAAAATTTGTGATCAAGGGACTTATTCTTATAGTTACTCCTAAAAACTTCTAAAAGTCATTGGAAAAACATTCAAATCATATCTCTTCAAGCTTTCATGGTGTCATAAATTGTTTCTGAATCATTTCATCAGTCCAAATAGGATAAGACAAAGTTTTGACAACAACCATACCAAGGCCTACATACTTGGTTCTACTTTTGGTCTCTTTCTAGATTAGGTGTCTTTTCCTATAGTATGTTCTAGAAGCTTCATGGTGTCACATCTATCCCATATACATCTCTTTAGAAATAAGAACATTCTAAACATTTTTCCTAAATAAGTAAGTCAAATGAAAATCCATAGAAAATTTTTATTTTACACATTTCTTTTCCCTACCAACCTTTGGTGTTGAGCCTGCATCTCTTACTGGTGATGTAGGGTTGGGAAAGGAGGGAAATGCCCTTACTCACCTATTCCTTGTCCATGGTGATGAGTTTGTGCTTCCTACTCAGTAGCATGGGGACAAGGGATAGGGGGTATCTTTGACAAATTTGAAAGTTAGGTGATCCATTCAAATATTCGGGGGGTGAAATCACAAGTCAAAAACAAAGTGAGTTAGATGTCCAAAACTCCAAGAGTAATTCAAAACCTTAAAACCAGATTTTGTCAACCAAGTTGCCATCTATAGATCTAAGTCTAGATAAACTGGAAATCAAATCATATTATAAACTATGAAGTAACTTGAGTAGGGTGAGTGTTGTAGCATCTCAATTTGGTCTATTTATTGGTCATTTCCCTCATCATTACCATTCAAAAGCTAATTTTTCATAACTTGTGCCCTTTCTGGCTCTTTGTTGAGCCCGTCACATCTTACTAGTTTGTGTGGATAGCTCAGGAGTGGGGCAAGTTCATTTACTTCTATCATATCATTGTGTCACATTATTTTCCAAGACAATATTCTTGGTGGAAGTACCAAATATTTCTTAAAGAAGCTAAAGTTCAATATCACTCTTGTGTTTACATTATCATACATCATCATTATAAAATACAAAAAGAAATCATTATGTTGATCATTCAGTTTCCACTACATACATTCTGAAAAGCATTGAAAAATGGAAAATCTAAACATTTAGAGTACACATGAGAGATAAGCCAAAAATAAATTCAACTACATGGATACCAAACCAAAAATAAGGTCTATTTATATATCCTGGTGAATCAAGTTTGTAGAAATGTCATCATGCGCTAGGCATGGTCAAAATTATGCAATGAGCACGAAATGTACAAAAAAATCAGTATAATGCTAGAAAAAATGGCATCAAGAGTAATCAAAATGGCCCCCTAAAACCAATCCCTTTATCAACGGCCAAGTAGGGCTCATCTACGGATCTGATGATGGTAAGATGAACTGAAATGCGAGTGCTCATGGTAGTTCTATTAACTATGGCCTCAGCTGTGAGTAATGGGTCTGTCTCCTCCTATTCTCAGATTTATCATATCTAGCCAAAGTACAAAGGGAGGTCACCACCTCATGCTATCCTCCAATTCAGGAGAAAACACATAAGTGTGTCTTTTGTCTACTAATGGTGGTTGAGTCCCTAGTCATCTTAGCTTGGGTCTTCCCCAAGTGGAGTCAGGAGTAGGGTGTCCAGTTCACACCCATCATATGATCTCTGCCACTCCCATAGTTTGCAAGAAAGAGAATAAGAAGTAATGAGTTAGAAAACCATAAAAAAAATTTACCAACTAACATTTCCAACTAACAAGGTCGAGAGAATTATTAAACATACTCAGATCTCTAGAAATCCAAGTAGGGTTGGTGGTTTCCATGGTGGCACACCCACTGCATAATTCTGGAGGTGAAGTACTTTCCTATCAAAAACTAGAAATCCCCCTAAACATCTAGAGGAATTTTCACATGAGACAAAATTCTCTCTCTCAAGTAAACTCAGATCCTAATGCATTCCCTCACCAAAAATAAGAGTCTATTTACTATCATGGTAGAATCTCCTCCTTCTATATGGGCTATCCTCACTAGCGTGGTCAAAACAACTCACAATCGTCCTCCAAATATCCCCAATTGAATCCTCCTTCGTATCATCCTGAAAATATGCATCTCAGAGTTAAGTCTAGATCAATGGGCTCATCATGCTCTTTGTTAAGTGACCCAATATGAAGTAATGGAACTCGGAAGGGGCACCGGCTTCCCATCTAGCATGGACCACCTACCTAACTGCAATAGGATGACCTGGGAATGACCACTGATCTAGCTGCGAGTCCTCTAGGGCCCCTTCGGGCCTCCTGAATGGTCCTATAGACTGGTGTCACTGGAGGGAGCATCTCAACATATGGAAGCGCAAACTACTGGGGACCTGATACAAATGGGTGAGTCTCCACCTCCGCCTATCCTAACCAGATCGTGGAAGATAAACTGTCAATTTGTTAGTCAGTATGCTAATGGCTGGCATAGACCCTACAATCATCTTAGCTAGGGTATGGAAACCGAGTTTTTTGATAGTAGGGAAGTCCATTGGCACACACCCATCGGATGATCTCTCATACCACTCTTGTGCAGTCACTGCAAGAAAGGAATAAGAAGCTAATAGTTAGTACTCCCCAAAAACTAGGGGATGAAAAGCTCATACAAACTACATTTCATAATAAGAGTGGGGTTGAGAGAAGAGTACCCTTAAAATACTCGGATACTCTATACATCATGGTAGGTAGTCAGGATGTCTACCCTAGGCATATGTACAATCATGCCCCTTGATCTTCGCAATAATAGGAGCCCAGATATAAAGGGTGTTGTCCCCAATTAGTCGGGAGGACAAGATACCCATAATCTCCCCGTATGATAGGAAGGGAGTAGTCTCCAATGAGACCTAACTTTTATTCCCTTCTTCAAACCAACCAAGAAATGCGTTGTCTCCCAGTATAAGTCACCCACTGAGTCATCGCTAGCCACTCAAGATCCTCTGTCTCCAGATTCAGTCTCCTCCCAAGTATCAGGAGCCCAAGAATGCGGTATACATCCTCTATAGGTGATGGTCCACTCACCCCGGACACCTGGCAACCAGAAAGTGTTCTGGTTGTGTCCCAGTAAGAAAATAAGTCACACAGAATGTTACTAGTAGGAGTGATTTGGGGGACCCATACAATCCTTCATATGCCTTCCCTCTATAGAATGTACATCTCACCCTGGGTTAGCTGATCCTAGATACCAGGGAGCTAAACAAACTCCCTCTCCCGATTCCATCATATGTACTCCTTTGTTTGTATTCACCAAAACATGGAAACATAGAAAGTTAGTAACGTATACCAAAAGACAAACTCACCAAAAACATGACAAAACATCAAAAATCTAAAAAAAATCAAGTTAATGCATGTTTTGGTCATTCTGTTCAGAACCAGTGTAGGGCCGGTCCCGTGAGTGCCACCCTGCTTTGGCGGCGGTCCTGGACCGATTTCCCAAATGCATATTTTTACCCTAAAAATGCTCAAAAAGAAAAAAAAGACCATTTCTGACCAAATAAAAGAATTCCCTATGGGCGCCCCCCCTAGAGACTCATTTAAGATAAAGTTTTTTTGAAATAATCCCCCTAGGAAAACTTTTCAACATTTTTACATTTTAGGTATGAAAAGACAAAAGTGAAATGACCAACCTTAGACCGCACTGGTCGATCTCCCACTCTTGGAGGCATGATCATGATCTCAAAATGGTTGTTTCGGCTGTACTCTCATCAGAAATGGTCATTGTTGGTCCACAGCTCCAAAATCAAAAAAATATAATAAGCACAAATGAATTGGAAAATGAGTTGTTTTGATATATATATGTTGTTTTGACCTGTTTTGAGTGTATGTGTTTACATGGTTTTAGCACAGTGTACATCTCTATATCCCCACACAAATGGTAAGTTCTCTTGTCGTTTTGATTTATGTTTATTTTTTGATATTTTATCTATCTGCACTTGAGTCTTCTTTTTCTTGCAGGTAGTGGGAGTTTGGACGGTGACATTTCGACACACGGGCATGTTAGGTATAGCTTCTAACTCCCCATTTCAGGAATGCCATACTTAGACTCTACATTTTATGCCTTTTCATGGCTAAAACGCTTCTCCGAGGGGGCAATATGTACACACCCAAAATTACACATGCTACATTATCAGAAAATGGTTACAAGAACCCCCAATGATGATTCAAATCCTTTCAAGAAGGTGTTCGAGCTCCAAAACCCATTCGTAGTGTATATTTGTAGGCTAGACATCCTTACATAGCCTTTCCACACTTTTTTTTAGCTCCCTCGCTTCTTTTTGTGCAAGTTTTGGCCTTTAGTGCCAGGACCACTGCCCTGCCTTGCATCAAGGTGGGACAGTCCTGCCTGCCCACTTTTTCCAGAATTCCTCATGTGTGTTTTAAACATGTGATGCTTCACTTAACTTAACTTTTAGGATGCATCTATGAGCTGAAATTCTCTAAAAATAGTTTTGATTGCATGGTTCTCCTTCCCTCTTCTATTTTTAAATAGATTTAATTAGTTGGAACTGCTTCTTCTTGCCTTGTGCATGAAGGCACCTCCCAGCCCTAATTCTTATATATTCCATGCTTGTATTCAAGAAAATGCCCTGAGAATTTTTGTGTATCTTGCATTGTATTGCTGCCACAATCTTGCTAGGAATTACATAGCCAAGCTCATATCTCTTGTTTTATCTCTCTTCTACTTACATTTTAACTAGACTTCCTTCAAGTTTCCATTGCTCAAGCATCTTAATCTATTGTTGTTCTTTGCATTCCCAATTCCTTGGACTCACATGAACACTCAAAGAAAGAAAGGAATGAACTAAGGGGAAATATAAATATACAACTAGATTTTCCAAATCTCTTGCTCATCTAGGTTGGGGTTGTGTGTTTGCCTTCCTTTGTTTATCAAATTATCAATTGCAAATTGTTAATTTTAATTTCATATCAAATAGAGTAGTAAAATAATTCATTTCAATTAGTTAAGTAATTTCAAGTAGATTAAATCATTAGAAAGTTTTCTCTTTGACATTACCGAGGAAGTTGTGGGGAATAATAGCTCTTCTAGGGTTATGATTTTTTCGTCACCTCTGAGGTAAGGTTTGAGGGTTTTGATTGAATTAAGTTACTTGTTTTAGACTTAAATTAATGCATCCACACAAGTGAGTAGCTACATCTGGCTAATCATTTGTATTTAGTTTGTTTTATTAGATTAGATGCATTGTTTAAAAAAATAGAAAAGAACAAAAACATTTACTTTTACTAGATTAGCTTGCTTTTATTGGTTTGATCCAATATATTGTGAAAACACAAAAAACATAGATTATATTTCCCTTGATAGTTATCTTCATTAAAACAATTATTTCAGTTCAATATACATGACCATCAATGGTCCACAACAGGAAAAGACTTACAGTTGTGATCCCCTGGTCCCATAACCCAGCGGACCGGAATTGATAACCGACATCGATACAAGTTTATGCTTAACAGTTTTACGCACACCTACCACTTTTGCTGAGAAAATAGAAACAACTAAACACACTAAAAATCACTGCTAATCAAGCCTACAATTATTGGACTACTCCTGGTAACATGTTTTGATTACACCCATGACCATACAAGGACCACAACCTCCACAAGTCTTTGGTTATGATCCTCACGTCCCACAACCCAACAGGCCTACTAGAGAATTAGACATTGAAACTGGTTTACATACACTAGTATTTAGGTCCTCACCACTACCACCTGACATTATTGTACAATTTTCCATGTTGAACACAGCAGTCGATCAGGCTAAGACTTTATGGACTAGACCGGAAAATCACCCATAGTCCCTGCGGCTCCATCACACCTCTCGCTTTACTTCCATGACCTTGTCTGGAAATCTATACGAGGTGCCCGTAGATCACTTTCCACGTGTTCAACAACCAAAAAACAAGATCTCGGTAGAACTCGACATTTATTGGAGTCTCCGAGAAGCTATCATATTTGATCATTCCATCACACCACCTCAGGTTAGGAGAGCATTCTTTGACCTAGACTCACAGATTCTAGTATTGCATGCATTGAAGACATAAGACTGCCCAATTAGCTTTTCCATCACCATCACATTCATTTCCATTTCCATTCTACACTAGCTATCTCGGCACGACCTTGAGAGGTCGGGTGCAAAGAAGGTCACGTGTTGATTTTCTATCGTACAGTGACCTGTTCCTAGGTGCCCGTATCCAATTCCTAGGCGCTGACGACTCAGAAGGATTTTTTTAGCCCAGAACATGAGAAATGTGATAATGGATGTAATTTGGTATTGTGAATAGTCATATTTACATGTTTATGAGATTCTAATGTCACACTTGTTGTTGGTTTGTGTTGTGCAAAGGAATATTCATTCGAGGGAGTTTCATGGTGGTCGTCATTTGAGTACATTGTTACAATTTAGTTTATTTGATGATGAGTGGAATATACTATACCATGTCAGATTGCAGTATATTATGAATATGGGGATGTGCCCCATAATATATCGATGATAAGTACATTTTGTGAGTGATGGTGTATAGACACATGTACTTTTTGGTTACCTACTAGGGAGATGACTATGACCCTGGAGGATGTATGTTGCATATTATGACTGCCATTTGTAGTTGAGAGGGTCCAGGTAATGAGAGTAGAGGATACTTAGAGGTAGATGCGAGCAACTAGGTGGTATTTTATAGGGACATGAGTATAGATTGAGACGCACATTATCTTAGATGCCATACTGAGATAATGTGTTCTACGATTGTGGAAGTTTATTACAGTTGTGATTGATTCTTCAGTGGTAGTGGAGGGTGGTGGTGTAGGCATCTTGTATAAGATACATGATATTTGTAAGTGTATAAAGGATAATGGTATAGGTATGCATGTGCATGATGTGTATTGGCACATTTGTATAGGACCTATACAGGTTCATGCAGGAGGAGTATGGGGGTGAAATGGGAGCCACCACATTGCTACACGTATAGGCTTATGAGCACATTGAAATATTAAGGCCACTTGGTGGGCTATGTGTAGAGTGGGAAAGACCAGATATATTTGTTGGGAGATGGGTAAGAGGAGGATCCTTAATGCAGGAAGTGTTTACACAATATGTGGATTTGTAGAGGTGATTCTCAGAGCAGTCAATCAAGTTATCCATATTACGTAGGCAGTTCAAGAGATATAGGGACAGTGACCAGTGAGGTAGATTGAGTGGAAAAGCACCTAGTTATAGAGCTCCTACAGTTGTATATAGTGATAATGATGATGATGTATGATATATATTGATGTAGCAATGTATGGGGGCTTGCCCCTTAGCGTTTGCATTTTTGTAACTATGGTTTTTGGTGATATATAGATGGATGATTGTGTTGATATTTATTGATGTTGATTGAGATGTGATGTGATGATTGTTGTTTTGATAAGTGGATGTGTGATGTTTGATTTGCATTGTGTGAATGATTATGTGATTATAGATGATGATGATGAGTAATGCTCTGAATAGTAGATTTTATGTATGAATGAGGATAAATGGTATGTGATAGTAATAGATGTATGTGATGTATAACATGATAGATAAAATGAATGAATCACAAGATGATAGGATATAATATGATGATACGTGATTAAACATAGAATGAAAAAGATGTATAATGATGTATGAAATCATGTATAAGTTATGATGAAGAGGGGGAGAATAAATATGATTCCCCCTTGTGTGTGTGTAATAAGATGAGGTTTATTTATATAAAACTACTCGACAATAAAAAATGAACTATAGAATATGAGTTCATTGTCGGGAGGTGATATGGTAGTGTGTGTTAGATAGATATATCAAATAAATGTGTAGCACAAACATGTAGCAAAGTTCTTATTATAACAAATCCCTCAATAGGCATGTAAGAACCATGATAACATGAGTGCATCATCAAGTGGTGAGGTGAGAAAAATTAGCTACTAAAGACCAATCGGGTGTGGCATGGTGGAGACATGTGAAGTGGAAGCAACATGAGTGTATGAGCCAAATTGAATGTCTTGTGAGATGGTGCCAATGATGGGAGATTCAGTGGTGGAAAAAAAATTCCTATAACCTAGGAATCTAATGTGTAGTAGGAGCAATGCGTGGCAAATGAGATTATGCAGTGGTGAATGAATGAGATGGAGGTCGTACATGAATAATGACTTGTGGAAATGGATGAATAATAACATTAGAAGCGGGTGATGGAGATAAGTGAATTGGAGTAATAGCACACTATGCGTGGAATTAGAGACAGATACCTCTCATGAGAGTGAGATCTAAAGGAAATGACACACTTGTCTTCTAATTGTTGTAATCTATTGTGAAGGGTGTAAAAGTCATTGTCATAATGGCCATTGATGTGATGATAGTTACAATAAGGACGGTCACATTGACATTCCAAGCGATGAGGAGGATGATGTCGATTAAAAGGTAATTGAATCAAGTGCTTATCAAGAAAAGCACATAGCACATCATGAGGTTTAACTACATGTGAAAAATGTAATGGCTCCTAAGTAGGAGATGTAGAAGTCCTTAGGTGGAGCTCGATGCAATAGAGGTGATGAAGGATTCTTTTGCGATGGAGAAGATTGAACTGTGATCTTATGGGGTGGAGGAGATTGATACCTTGGAATATGCTTAACAGATGAGCAGAGGATAAGAAGTAAAAGAAAATGATGCACTAGTAGCAGAAATAGTAGGAGGATTTAAAAGAGGTGTAACAATTAAATGCTTGTTCAAGATCATACCTTATAGCATAAGAGTGTAAAATTCACATGTGTCATATTTAAAATTAGGAATAAAGCCACGAAAAAAGATGAATTGCTTCTGTAAATCAATAGGCTAAAAACTAGTTGATGCATGCAAGCATTAAGCATAGAATATAATCAATGATAGGTATGTTCATTATCTTGATTTTACGTAACTAGGTAAATGATCATGTGTGACTCTAGGACCATTGTTAAGTATGAAATGTCGAAGAAAGGACTCTTCCATCTCATAATAAGTACTAATACATCTTAAAGGTATATGCATGTACCATTGGAGCGCATTGATTAGTAATACTATGATGAAAACCTTTAAGTAATGATCTATCATTCGAGTAAGAATCCATAGCTAGACGGTAATGTTTGAGGTGCATATATGGATTTCCAGTACCATCGAACCATGAAAATATAGGCATGATGGAACTCCTTAGGGAATGTTGAATTGTGAATATTTTTTGGAATGAAGATTTCCATGTAAAGTATTTTTATTAATAAAAGCATTATAGGATTTTATTTCAAGACTGAGATATTGGACTTGAGATTGTAATTTTCCAATAACATGCATGAGTGATAAAATGTCATGTGAAGGAATAGTAGAAGATGTGAGATGGTACATTGAGTAGTTGAAGCTTTCATTATGAGTGATTCTAGGAATTCTGGAAAAATAAGTGGAGGATGTCGATGCTATAGGAACACTAGATGTAAATGTGCAGAAGAAGCAATATGTGGTGAATAACGTGGAATGTCAATGTAAGCATTGGGAATAATATCGGAATAGAATTAAGGAAGAAACAATAGTAGAATAAGAATTATCATGCATGTTGCTAGATACATATCTTAGAAGAAGATGAAAGTGGAGTAGAGAATTCAGATTCAGCAGTATGTAGATTCATTACTAACATGTGCATCATAAATATTAGACAAATTTTCGCATACAATAATTTCATCAAGAGTATTGTCAACATATAATGAAGTAGGAGGAAGAACTATCATGAGATGTGTCTTTCAATCATTAGAGACAGTTTTCATAAATTCAATGAGTATGAGATGCAACTTTACAATCATCTTGACTAGTATAAAAAATAAAATAATGCATCATGTATATTTTCGTCATGATTTTTATCTATATTACCACAATCAAGACCAAGTATATAATCGATAATAGCATCATCAAAAAATTTCAGTAGAAATATCAAAAGATGGAGTAGTCCTAGTGCCAAATGAGTAATAAATGGAGTTACAATAGACAAAAATTTATTCTTTAGAAACAATGTCTAAGAGTATAATGTTTGAAACTAATAGGAATCATGTGTTCATTAACATCTAGAAATCATTTGAACATTATCATCAAATGTAGCATAACAATAAAGTCTTCAGCCTCAACACCATTCAAGGATGGGATTAACACTCAAAATGATTGCAAGAAGAAGATCTACTTTGAATTAGTGGATCCTAGGAAAAAGTTCTAATCTATGGGGAAAATGATTCAATACAATGATGTACCAAAATAAATTTAGAAATTGCTAATGCATGTATAATAATTTAAATGCGAACTAGAGATGCCTATGAAAGTCAAATGAGAAGGATAATGGCACTTACCTTGATTTTTCTTACCCTAAAGTGTGTCCAAATAGAAAGAACTGATGAAGGAACAACTCAAGATGTCACAATTACGCTCAGAAAAATGAAAAACTATCAAGACTGTCAGGACACAGGTGCCTGGGTAGGGATGAGGGTTCTTGTGGGATCCTTAAACCTCTGTCAGGCACTAGAGTCTTCCAAAAAGGTCAGAACCTGAATTTTGTCACTGTCACTAGGTTTCACATTTATTCTCCAATGATCACTGTACGTACCCAAAATTGTAAGGTACTGTACTACGGAACGGTGTAATAAGTGCCCCGATGATGATACAGGTCTCTTCGCAAGGTGTTCGGGATCCAGAGAAGCTTTACGGATATGCGTTAACATCCCGCATGCCCCGCTTAGCCCCCGCGTGCTTTGTTTTCCCTATTTTTCCTCTTTTCTTGGCTTTTTGGTCTTCAGTGACGAAACTGCCGCCCGGAAGGGCGGCGGTCTGTGACCGCCGCCCTGAGCAGGGCGGCGGTCCTGTAATGCGGTCCGTGCATTTTCCAGAACGTGCTTTTGACGGAACGCACGCAAAGATCAACGCTTTACCAGCTTTTCTTGCTGACTTGAGCATGCATTAATGTTTTTGGTCCCCTGGAATAGTGTTTTTCTTTTGTTTATTGTTTAGGAGTTCAGTTTGGTTTTGATTTTTGCATTTTGGATTCCTATAAATGCATGGTTTGTGCACATGCAAATGGCCCCTGATTTTAGCTCTGAATTTTGCTCCAAAGTTTGCTTTTAAATTTCTTGTTGCAGTAGATTTAGTTTTCCTTTGCTTAGAATTCTTAGCTTTTCTCATTGAGTGCTTTGGTTAGTTTTGTATTATCATAGCTGGTAAGCCACATATATAACTTGTGCAAGTGCAAACATTATTTGGGCCACCATTTTCACTCCAACTTTCATTTTTCAGTGCTATGGTCGTTTTAGTTTGCTTAGGATGGTAGCATAGTTTGTTGCAGGTTTGTTTTAGCTTTGTGCTGTTGGTAAGCCACAGATCCAACTTGTGCAAACAGCATTATTGTTTTGAATTAGTAGAATATTTATTTTCTAGGAAGCCATTAAAGTTGCAGGTTTTGCTCTTCATACAGACTAGTTTCAGGTTCTGGACTCTTTTGTTGCATGATTCGCAGTAGACCCCGCTAGGAATTGCATAGGCCAAGCTCTGTACTCTTGTGCTATCCCTCTCCTATCCAGTTCTATTCTGTCTGCATTCTGAAGGCTGTCCATTGATCCAAATATCTATTCCTGTTGATGCAAGCATTACACGCTTTTCTGGATTCATGTGAGCACAAAGAACGAAGAGATCATACTGAGGGGACAAGAACATTTACACACCGTCGGATTCGCCACTGTTCTGCGAAATCCAGGTTCCATCTTTCAAAGTTTTAGTTAGAACTTATCAAATAAAGTAGTTAATTGCTTTATTTCAGCTATTTCCATTCTCGATATTACCAGGGAGGTTGTGGGGATTGATAGTTTCTGAGAAACTATGATTCATTCCTCACTTCTGAGGTAGGATCGAGAATCTTGCAAATAGATTAGTTATTTTGTTGTTTAGAATAGATATACAAATTGCACAGACAAATAGCTACACTCGGCTATTTTGTTTGTTTTACGTTGTTAGTTTAGTTGTCAATTTTAAATATTTTAAATAGCTGCTTTCTTATAAATTGCAATTCTGTCAGAAAATACAAAAAGAAATTATATATGCTAGAAGTGCACTTAGATTTTACTTTATTATAGTTTGTTTCATTAGTCTGCTTTTGCATGACAATTACGGGACCTAGGGAGCCCAGGGAATACATTTTCGAGCCAATTGTGCCTCAGCCCAACTACCGTAGTGGCAATAAGGACATTGACCAAAACCTTAGGATACAAGTCTTCCAAACAACAACAGATCTTCCAACAGATCAGGTTACAGTTGAGAGGGATTAAACATCGAAGACGACCAAGCGCATCTGTTTTGGTCAAATCAGCCAAACTACAGATTACCCTAGAAAATACCCACATGACTGTAGAAGGGCTTTCGAAAGAGAACAAACATTTGGGTGTGATCCTTTAGTTCCACAGCCAGACGCTGGAGACACCCTCATAGATATAGATACCAGCTTAAGAATCCAAGTTGCGAGAACGCCTGTAAGGTATTCTGAGAAGATCGCACAACTGTTGGTTCTAAACATAGAAGCTGAAAAAGCATATGACTATTGGATACTAGGGATAGGACTTGATCTCCCGTATGACCATAATAGGACCGCAACAACCAAGAGTCTATGGTTGTGATCCGCAGATCCCACAGCCTAACGAATCCATAAAAGAATTGACATAGACACTGGCCTACGCAAATTAGTATTTCAGTCTACTCCGATTCCACCTATCATCATTCAACAGTTATCCCTACTAAATACAACAGCTAACGAAGCTAGAGAATTTTGGACTAGGCCAGAGAATCGTCCATAGAGTGACCATATTCACCATATGACCCTATCAGGAGAAATACACGAAACCATCCCGGGTCATTTTCCACGCATCCCACAACCCATAGATCGAATCACGCCAGAGCTCGATATTGATTGGAGCCTTCGAGCATATCATCCTCGCTGATCGATCTATCACACCAGTCCAAGTTAGAAGGGCCTTCTTTGCCTTAGATTCGTAAATACCATTAGTGCGTGTCGAAGACATTAGACTACCTAACTAGTTTGTGTGCACATTTACCCCCACCGGCTATCTCGGCACGACCTCGGGAGGTCGGGTACGTGGAAGAGTCACTTGTTGATTCTCACGCTCGCTTGTTGCTTTTCCTTTGAATCGTACAAACCTAATATGTTGCACTAAGATCGCCGAAGTACCTGTAAATTTGCAACATAAATAATCTCTTGTAAAACCATCAAATTACATCAAATCCTAAAAAATAAATATGTCAAAATGAAGGGTTACTATCCTCAGTTGAAATCAAACAAGTGAAACTTACAACCGAGCATTGCACTACATCTCAGACCTAATGTAGTTCTATGTGCTTGTGTGTGCAATAGTGCTCCTAAGTTTCCCTTGCACTGATGACGCTCAAGATAGGGAGCAGTAGCTAGATATAATGCAAATGTGTGGATTCTACAATGTTAAGCCTTCATATGATTCATCATACAAGAGTAATAAGCCCAATAATGGATGACTTTTTGATGACTCACCACTAGATCATTGATCAATTAGTATCATTATAAGACATATTATGTAATATAAATCAAAGTGGGACCCATCTAAAGAGAACTTACAGTTGGTTGGTCATGACCTTGGGAACTTTACCCATGTTAGGACTAAAATCAACCCAAATAAGGGTCTACATCAACAGTAAACCAACCATACACCCAAACAAAGGAAAGATGTCAACTAAAAGTTCCTACCAGATTTCAAAATAAGATGAACACTCAGTTTTGGTTGAATGCTCATCTCTTTGCAGATAGGTTACATGATACACCTGGATGTACGAAGAGTACATAATAGAATCTATCCTTTATGCCACCAAGAAAACTGATTTGAGTGAGTGCCTTTGAGATCCTAGTATTTTACCAATACATAAACATCATCCCATATGGAATTATTGCTTCCAATGTATCCATTCCAAATACCATCATTTCTTCCTATTAAGATCCCCTTCTATGGCCCAGGTATAGTTTTGTACTGTCCAGTAGCTATGGAGCTGTATGTGATCTGAAAATATGGTAACTTATATTTCCTATTCACAATAGATGAAAAACACCTATGAACATTCTTCTATCAATTTCAACACCCAACATTTCTTTGTCAATTCTAATGGCTTTCCTCACATGTACCAAAAATCCCATCATTACTAGGTCGCATTTGGTTGATACTCATAATCAATTGGAATTTCTAGTGAATTGCTCTAACTGATACTTACTGTGATGTATCATGGTATCCATCTGTCTACCCCATCTTAAATATCAGATCTAAATACCAAAGTGGTTGTTTAGATCAAAATCATAAGAAATGAGAAAAAGGTTCCAACTCTCTTTGGGGTTTGTGATAGATCCATGTATATTCAAAGATCCATGCTCACAAGACAAGCCAAGATACCGAGAACTAAAAAGATTGTTATCAAGTACCAATTATAATCCATTTAAGAGTGTGTGATAGAAGTGGCACACCTGTTGAGGGGAAAACTAAAGAAATGATCACAGCAGCAGACTACTAGATCTCAAAGTTTCATAGGGGAAGGCTACATTTACATGAAGAACCTAAGAAGGATGTACACACTACTCTTATGTTTTCACTTCACTCTTATTTGGGGTTTCCAAAACCCTAACAAAGACAAGGCCACTCAAGGGGATGAGCTATGAAGGCCATAAGTGAGCAACTTTACTGCATTGTTACGTAGACTTATACAACCAACTCCATCCAATAATGTTCTGTAACTTAAGGCCAAAAATTTAATAGACAATCAATGATATTTCCTATCATTAGCTCTGATTAGGCCCAGAATGTCAGTTTCAACATTGACCATTGATGGATGAATTAAAGGAACTTGTAGGATTGCCAATCCTTTGATATAAGTCAAGATGGATGTGATATTTGGTTCTCACTGAGTTGCCTCAGGTTGCAAAAATATTGCTGAGAAAATATGAATCTTATCTATGAAGATAATAGCCTAACTTAAATTTAACTTTGGCAATGATTATGACTGACATTAAGCCCTTATAAGATTTTGACTTATGCTGGAGGAAGAGGTAATACATGGTGATGCCTCTAAATTAGTTCGAATATCAGAAGCAAAATATTGGAATTCTGGTGCTAAGTGCCTATATGCATCTAATTAAGAAATTGGACTGAGAAGGTGGTAGACCCAAATGCCCTCAATGATAGTCACAATAGAATCAGTTGACCTCAGACAACATTAACATGACCTATATTTTCTTCAATGACAATACCAATGCTCTTCCTACTATAGATTCAGGAAATTCAAATATTTGGTGAAACTGGCATATGAGACAATGTTGTCCCAAGAATTGAACTTCGATCTCATTTCACTTTCTATGTCGATTTCAGGCGGTTCGCGTACTCACAGCCCAAGATGTCCCATTTGAAGGCTTCCAGAACCAGGGACAAATTCTTCTGATTCGCCCGGTTCGGTGTGGACCTGGTTCGCGTGACACTCATGTCCTAGTTCTTATTAACTGTTTGTACAGCTCATGGGAAGAAGCTGACCAGCTGGTTCACGTACTTCGTTACCTTTGGCCCAACTGTCCCAAAATGCCTGTTTCAAGCAGTTAGTCAATTTTTCCCATTTTTCAGCCAGTTTGGATCACTTTTCGCGTCCATGGTCCCTTTGGCTGGATGTCATTACATTTTAGTGCCGCGCAGACCGCTTGAGCCTTTAATGGCCAGTTAGCATAATGATGTCCCTCATGTCCCGACTATTGCAAGTTGACTAGGACTTAGCCATTTTTCATGATATTTTTCTACCCGAGCTTGTTTTTGCAATTTTTTCACATTTTAGAACTTGCTGGGTTTTCTTCTTGGACAGAAGAATTAGAAAGAACCCAGTTTATTGAACCCCATTTTGATTTTTTGCCTTGTGATCAATATAATTGCTTACACGTAAATAATTTGATGCATGTTATCAAAATTAGGTCTTGGGGGGTGAATTTTGGATATGAAATAAATATACGAAATCTATACATAATTATCCTTATATGAACTAAATTAGTCAGAAACTAAACAGCTGTTAAAGCACTTGTTTATAATTTGACAACATCTTAATTCTACTTTCATCAATACCATTACAGATTATAATTAGTGATAAATTTATGCTAATTAACTAACGTTTCCCTCATTTTGGTCAATTAAGGAATGCTCTTGTTAATTAAGAAAGCTTCTACCACATTCCGGATGCTAATTAATGATACATTGTTAGTCATAATCCTCTTCGAATTAAACAATTAGTTAGCTAATATTAGCTAATAAAGCCTTTTCAAATGAATTTGATCAATAAACCCTGTTATTGGCTAAATCCTACTTTCAAATGCTTCAAATATATCAATAACCCTCGAAATCACCTCAATAGCCTCAAAAACTTATCATAGCCTATTAATTGATCCTAATTGTGTTTAATTAGGAAGCACCCCCAATCCCATTGTTAATTAAATCATTTGTGTGCATGGAATTCATTGTCAATAGAGCTTTCCTATGAAATAGAAATCTATAAGTTGATAAGCCTACCTTCAAACCTTACACCATACTTTAATAGTATTTCAATAAATCCTCATATGATCAATAGATTTCTCCATTAGGCAAGCTAATTTACACTAACCTACCATTGTTGAGTAGTGAAAATCTTCCAATAAGTGCTTGGCCTTATGATCCCTCAATCTTTGGTGAGATCTTCTCTCCTCAAATTTTCAGATCAAAACATACCATTTGATCGTTCAACAATGATAATTAGGTGCCATTTTATTATCAATCATCCTAATTACTAACCAATGCTTATGATGTAGAACTATGGCAGTAAATCACATGTAAATCACCTTATGCATTCTCATGAAGAACTGTTGATCTTGATGAGGTTCCATTGATAAATTAAACAACAGATAATCTTCTATAATTAGGTGTTAGTACATTAGTTAGCTATTGCAGTGAGTGCAAGCATGAAGTCACAACTACAAATTAAAAAATTTCTAATTCCTAATAAAATGCTTGAAATTTTCAGAAATAACATTAAAAAAGTGTAATAAGATACCACTATTCAATCCCATTTCCTTCCTCGTTGAACATCATTGTAGAAAAGAATATGCCATCAAAATGAATAAAGTCTTGAAAGTGAATGATTAAAGTGATTGAGAAACACCAAGTGATAGGATTGTATTAGGTGGAAATCCCTCAAGATATGTTAAATTTGAACTGTATTTTTATGATATCATCGTAGGGATTATGAAAAAATTCACAAAACAGGTTAACCCACTATGAATCTCTAAAGCTATTCCGACATAGCTTGAGAAATTTTTGTTCCACATTGTCTTTATCAATTTGAATTCTTGAAGTATGAAATATGTTGTTAACACCTTCCCATGAAAAAGGAAATGAGATCCTTGGTATAAGTTACAATGGTGCAATCCTTAATTCTAAAACCCTATCCTTCCCATTCTTGAAAATTCATTAGGCCATTAGGAGGTTCATACGTATAAACATCAAGAAAGTTTTTAAAGCCACCAATATGAAGGATATTAATAGAGATCCTTTTCATCCTATCCATTTAAAATCTAGTGTGGGTTCACACATGCAGTGGATAGTCTGTCCCATGACAAAATGTATATTTTTGCATCTCTATACCCATATAGTGTTGAGAGATGAATTATTATTTAATGGAAAATTTCTCCCAAATGGTATATTAAATATGGATATAATATATGGTCCAATATGTATATAAGTACTGGAATATAAAGGTAAGTGAAGATTACCCAGATGTGTATACTGGTAGAAGGCAAATGCATGCAAACAAGAGTCAAATGATAAGCAGTGTGTAAGAGTATGTCTAAATTATGCCAAAATAACCATGATCCAAAGTGTGAGGAAAATTGGTGGTAAAAAACCATTAGATTCATGCCCTCCTTTTAATATCATGTTGAAATATTATCTAATTTAAAGGAATAACCTAAATATGATATTAAGAAATATTTCATTAATCACTTGCATGTGAAAATAAATCATTGAATGGATCATGTTCTCCTAAGATGAATCAATTCAAGAAATTTGACATACCCTAATTTAGAATCAAGTGTTCCTAGAATGTGGGTTTAAATTTCTAATTAGCATTGGCCATCTTGAAACTAGTGTGTACCTTAATATTAGGAATCATCGACATGATAAAATTAAAATCGTTTTCTAACTGTCATCAGTAATGATTGACAGATTGATATTAATTTCAGAAGCATGCTAAATATAAAGATCTGAAAAGAGAATACATTCAATGTTTATCCACCCTAACTAAATTATATATTTTTAGGAAGTTAAACTAATATAGAGGAATGTAAGGGTTTGTAACATGGGACTTTTAATTCTTTAGAACATGCTAAAATAAAGATTGGGTGAGAATAATTTGTGTGAGTAGATGCATAATTAAATTATGTTATGGAAGCGGCAAAACAATATAGAAGGATAAAGGTTTGAACAATGTCATACTTTTCAATGCTACTATTAATCAGGATGTGAAGAAGGAAATTCTAGCAATAATGCATTAGTCTTGCGAAAAAAGATTGAATGGCTTGGGATAAATAATATATGTTTCATAGCACATCATGTAAGAATTCTGCATTAGTGGACATAGATAGAGACCACTTGCATTTGTCTGGATCCATAGGTGAACCTAACAATATATAGAATTGAAATGCTTCATCTATAACATAAAAGAAACTAAGAAGTGGAAAGACCAAACAACTCTTGTAATCAGAATTGAGTTTTATCGTCATGTTCTAGGAGTGTAGATCTTGGAACCTTTAATGGTTAGGGTCTAAAAATTATTATAAATTAGGTTTTCCTAATAATTCCATTGTTTGTATGGGACTGAGCTCATAAAAGGTTGAGATGACCTGTAATCACCATTACAATAATGTACAACCTTATAAAACTATGAACTATTCATCAAAGAATCAAAGTAAAGGAGAAACATGGATATGTGGTGAGACTAAAAGGTATATGGCTTCATTAGTGAATGTATGAACCAATGGAAAAGTGTTGACCACATTCCCTTATGTGGTATGAAGCCAATGCAGAGTTATCACTTAAGTTTTATGCAAGTGTGAAGTTCATATTACTAGTGTTTGACATGGTCTAAAATTGGCATTACAAAATAAAGTTACTGAATTTAAATCTTAAATTTCTCCCATTTTAAGTGTTAGTTCAAAATTGCATGAATTAAAGGAAAAACATATTTGAGAGTGCACTCAAGTTTTCTTTTCTAGGAATTGGGATGATGGATTTGTAGGAGGATGATAAAAATAGATATATTATGTAATCAATGATAGATGGATCAACTAAAATATAACTCAAAGTAGATAACACTGAGTACATTGAACTTACAAGAAATTAAAACATGGAAATGAACACACCTATTAGTTTGTGGAATAAGGATAATCCCATTAATTTGTGCTTTGATAAGGTGACAGACCATATTCAAAAGTTAAGATGTTTGATAATTGGGGGTCACCAAATTGATTATGCTAAAATGTGAATATTTATAGCCTAATCTTAATGCTATTGTAGCAGTAAAATAAATAAATAATAATATAAAAATTAATACCAAAGAAACTAAGCAATAAAATATGAAACCATAAGTTCAAAGAGGGTTAGAAGATCCTTAGTTGATTCGTAAGAGGTTGGGACTTTGAATGTAGTGGAGACCGACTAGAATGAACAGAAGGGAGAAGTGTCACACAGAGCCTATGGAAAAGTGTAGATGATGGACTATTCTAAACTAGGACTGGGTCACCTTAAGAGGGATGGGGGCCCGTGGGTGCCTTGGTCTGTTTCTGGGTGCCATGGGTCTACGGAAATGATCAGGAAACCTCCTTGAAGTGGTCACTAGTTGTTCACACTTGTTTTCCTTTGTTGTCACTCTGTATGTCACAATAAGATCGTTAGAGTCGCTATAAACCTACAATGAAGTAAGAACCTGTAAAACCCTCAAATAAACATCAAATCCTAAAAAAGAAATATGCAAAATGAGGGGTCAAACTATCCTCGTCACCACAATGGTGGACTTACAACTGAGCACTGCACTACATCAGAGATCCAATGCAGTTCTATGTGTGTGTGTGGAATCATGCCCTAGGTTGCTCTTGTGTGTGTCACACTTGAAGTAGTGAGCAAGTAAGCTAGATGTAAATAAATGTAAATAATGTGTCCATGGAATACAATAGACTTCCCTCCTATGAAGTGTATGCAGAATGAACTAACCTTTGTCCCTTGTGATGGAGCTAGATGGATGTAATGGAGCTCTTAGATGCCTTGATGGATGCAACCTTAGGTGGTGATAGCTAATGCTTAGTGCTTGGTCCCTTATTATGATCACATAACTTTATATTTATATGATTCCCTTGCTTGAATTTTGTAATTAACCCCGAAAAGGCCGACTACCAAAAAGATAATATGGACTAAAATACAAAGAGGACAAGGGAACCCAGAGAAAATGAAGGCACCTATCGTTGACATCTTGGCTAGGCACCAGTGTTCAGAATGATAAATACCAAAAGGTAAAAAGATAGATTGAGCCAGTAAGAGTGTAATACTAAAAGCATAAGCATAAAGAAAAGAAATGTGGCTAAAGACATGGGTTAATCATTACTTTTCATACTTAGGAATCATGTGAATAGTAGTATGTAATCGAGACTAGATAATTACCCAAAGTGTGTGATTTTGGGTCTACACCCCCTGATGACGCACTCATGTTCTTACTATTCTTACATGATTGTTTAGGGATATGTTATAGTAAGAACCTTATTCCATCTTTATGCTACACACTTCATTGATCTATCTATCTAATATACACTATCATACCACTTATTAATGTTGCACTCTTATGTTATGGTTCCCTCTTGATTATTGAGGGTTCTTATATAAGTGAACCTCATCTTTGTATGCACACACTAGGCAAAATTTCTATTCTTCCCCCCCTCTTCATCGTACTAACACGTGAACTACATACATTCACATGGATCTTTCACAATCATTCATTTTATACATACATCTATTACCATCTATCGCTATTCATATATAGGATATAATTTTTTATCACTTATCTATCACATTAGTCATACACTATCTATTATTCTTCATCATTTGCATACATCACCTATCTATCTATTTCAAAATCATTTACTTAATATCATCATTTACGCAATGCAAATCAAACAAACACATATGAATAATACTCATCACATCACATATCACTAAAACATCAAAGTAATACAATAATGTCAATCATCCACCCATATATTGTCAAAATCTCATAGTTACAAAATACAATTATTGGGGGGAAAACCCCTATACATCACTACATATCATATATCATTATCACTATTGCTATATACAACTGTCGTTGGTTGTGGCCCCCATTGCTTACATCACCACCACCGGGGGTAGGTTACTGCCCCTTTTCTCCTCCTATTGGTGGTGTTCTCACTGCATCCAAAACAATTGGAAACGATAACGCCCATAGGTGCACTACACACCATACACTTTATGCCTCAGTTGGGAGAGAAATTACAGCACCCCACCTCATTGACCCATATCAGCTCTATCATTGCATCTGCCTTGTCTGGACCAAGAGGAACTAGTTGTGCTCATTTGGGTCATGGCATCGCCTCTACTCTCCTTGGTGTTCTTATAGCTCACACCCATATATACGGATTTAGGGGCACATCTAAGTAATACCAATTTTTTTTGATGCACACTCCACCTGAAATAGCTCAACCACTCCAGGAAACTGATCCTCCAATCACATTGTATGATGTGTCACACCTTGTAAATTCAGTTTTTGGTTATGAAGGGGATAAGTCATTAACTGGTGATTTCAGTGCTTCATGTTTTGTGAGATTCCTTTGGCTTCAATAAAATTGTTGTTCTTTCGGATGATCATACCTTTTTTATAGACATTGTTTAGTTAATACTAACCTTCTTCTGTCAGCATGGGGTCAAATGTCGTAAATTGTAGTAGTGGCCCCAACAATGTACATGTGAAATTAAACGATCATGGTATTATTTCAAGTTACATTTTGAAATATATATAATTGATTTCCTATCATTCTATAAAAGACTATTTTGATGTCTTAGACCCCTGCTCTCAGTTGGACAATGAAAACATTGATCTCCTTTATGGGTTCGATCGGCAATTGAATCCTGAGCTAAATTATTTATTGGGAGTATACTTGCAATAGTATTAGACCATGTTGTTCTATCTAATACTCTTGACCCTAGACTAAATGACTAGGGTATTTGGACCATGATATTTTATTGCTACTTATCTTGGGTTTTTATTAAATGATTAAGGTATAAAATTGAAATTATAAATCAATGGTAATGGATCATGTTATTGTAATTCTCACCTGTACTTTGAATAAGATTAAGTTATATTACGAGATAACATTTTAGGGTATAATGTTGATCACAATGAAAATGAAACAATCAAAAAAATTCTTTTCAGTAGTTGAATATATTTATTTTGAAGAAGTGGTTAAGGATAGAAAGTGGTGGTGAAATAATGGTTGAATAAATGCATGAAATAGAAAATAATAAAACATGGGAACTAGTAGACCGTTTCCAATAGGAAAATAATTCATTAGATTCAAGTGGGATTACAAAATCAAAACCACTCTTGAAGGAAAAATTGAGAAACATAAGGAAAGGCTAGTTGTCAAATTCTACGAAAAATGACATGAATGTGATTATATTGATACATTTTCTCTAGTAGTAAGGCTAGAAAACTGTGAGAAGAATCATTGAAATATATTCTCAACATAAGTGGAATCTACATCAAATGAATGTCATGTTAGCCTTATTGAATGACGTGTTAAGTAAGAACAAGTGTATGTGGGACAAACACCAGCTTATGAGATTCCAAGGCATGAAAAATAATTTATAAGCTCAAGAAAGCATTGTATGGACTCAAACAAGCATGATATGGCAAATCCTGCCGAAGATGAAGTTTTTTGATGTGGAGGAGTAGAACAAATATTCAAGCATGCTTTAAAACAACAGGTGGAATTTGCGCAAGTGCCTCATGTAATTAATTAAAATGGATGGCATGGATGCTTTTGCAATGCAAGTATAGTACCTAACAATCTAACACAAGATCCAACAGTGAAGACGGAAACAACAAAATTTTATCAATACTGCAATGAAATTTAACTATAATATTAGTGTACAAGTAAGAAAAAACAAAAACCCTGCAGATTGTAGACAATTGATTTTTGTCTTTGCACAATTTTTCTTCTATATGTGCGAACAAAGATGAAAATTGAACTATATTTACTTTTCGAAATGGAAGATATTTATAAAAATATTTTCAACAATTTTTTATTTCGCTGAATCAACTACTTCTGATCAAAGTATTAACTGTTTTTTTTTTTCTTTTTGGTATAAAAATCTGTTTTCATGTAAGGGTTTTTGGATTCTTAGTACCAGGTGTGTTTTTTGATCGGCAAAGCTTAATTTTTTCAGTCAACTGTACAAAATTGTTGTATGGGCCGACAAACGGTCTGAAAATTGACAACAAACTTTAGATCATTGATGAGAGACACGAATTGTTTTTACAGTTCTTGATATTCAGAGAATTTTGCAAGTGTATATCTGAATATAGCTTCCAAAGTGCAAAGTATGTTGACTGTTGTATCTACAATATTGTACTGAAGTATTGTTTCCAATTGATTCCATTTAATCTTACCTGGAATAATTTTCTTAGTTAAGTCTGTGCTTGATTTTGTCACTTCTGCAGCATTATAATGCTAAACTTTCAGACTTTGGCCTAGCCAAGGATGGTCCAACTGGTGATAAAACACACGTCTCTACAAGGGTCATGGGGACTTATGGCTATGCTACTCCTAAATATGTGGCAACAGGTGATCAAATTGTCAGGTTTTCAGGCATTCATTAGGCTAATATTAATTAATATGGATACTTAATCAAATGTGACTTAGGAAGTAGTTTGTGTGTCTGTTTGTTTCTAATATATACTTTGTTCTTAATCTGAAGTATTTTTGACTCCTCTTTCCATTGAATGATGTATGTTAACAGGCCATTTGACGGCTAAGAGTGATGTTTACAGCTATGGAGTTGTTTTACTAGAAATGCTATCAGGCCGGCGAGCTTTAGATAAGAACCGTCCTCCTGGTGAGCAGAATCTAGTAGAATGGGCTAAGCCTTATTTGAATGATAAACACAAATTGTTTCGCGTTATAGACACTCGGTTGGACGGTCAATATTCAATTAAATGTGCCAAAACAATATCGATGGTTGCTTATCAGTGTCTTTGCACAGAAGCAAAATTCAGGCCTATTATGACTGATGTGGTTGAAACACTAGAAGAGTTGCAGGATACCAAGGACACGGCAAAGCATTCTGATACTGAACAATTTGGAAAGAGACATTCATTTGCTGATGTAAACAGGCATGCTAATGCACAACCTAAGAACATGATGTATCCTTCCTCTAGCTACCCAAGACCTGGTGGTTACTCACATTATTTATATCAAAGGTCACTAAAATCAAAGTAATGTAAGCATAACAACAGAGTGTGGATGGTATGCAAGCTCTAAGGGGCCAGGGCTTTGCAATTTTAACTTCTTTTTCTGTTGTGGGGAGTTGATGTCTCTATTAATTGGCTTGGTTCTTCTCTTCTCCCTATGTATTTTCAAAATTTTATTCAGCTTATGCCGTGTTAATCCTGATTGTATTGGTCATCTTTCTGGCTATACATTATTTGTAGCAAAATACAGATAATAAATACAGGTGGAACTGATTAAATTAAGTTTGCATAATTTGTATACGAGTTGCACAATGGATGAAGATCTGTGCTATATGTTTTGTTACTCATAGGTGTTAGCCACTATTCTATGTTTGGCAGTACATGGGAAGTTATAACAGTAACTTGGCATTAGCATTACCATAACTAGGAGGACTTAGAGGGATATCGGTGTACGTGGATATTGTAACAAGGATTGGCCAGCTCCGATGATTTGCTCAACTGATTTTTAGGTATTTTAATGGCTTCATACCACCACTTTACTGTTAAGGATCCCTCTAGATGGTTCTATATATATCGAGAAGTGAAGGGTGAAATTCGATTAGACAAAAGTTAATGTCACAGTCACTGAAAATTTTAAGACCACAAGTATAAAACTGGGCAGCCAAAAACCAAAACTGTCCATAATCAAATATTACAGAAGCCTTAAATCCAAGATTGACCCTGAAACCCATATGAAACATCTAACTGAAACCATACAGTTTCAGAAAGAAGCTAACTCAAAACATTTAGTTTATGAAGAAGGTAACCGCTAATGGCTTACAGCCTAAGAAACAGACATAACAAATAAAATTAACATGCAGGAGCTTCATCTCTGTTCATTGACTATGCCCAATGAACAGAAAAGTTGAGGTGAGACGCAATCAAGTTGTGGTTTCTAACTTAGCAATCAATTTCTTTTGGTTTTCTTTAACAGCTATTTTAACTTTGGTGTCTGCATGGCACTTTTTGCTGAAGTAGTTAAAAGTAACAGTCCTTACCACTGATATAGGTCCCAAATTAACCCACTAAATTTGTTCACATTTTGAGGATATTTCCCTAGAACGTGTAGTGGCAATATCTGGGCATATATTTTCCAGGTCCACTGGCTGCTCTACAGAGGTACTATCACATCCAACTTCCAACTAGAGGTTTCTGCCATACTCCTTCATGGAGTCAATCCAATTAACTATGTATGAATCTGTAATCTTATGTTTCATTTATCTCTGTACTCCTTCTCCAGATAAGCTGCAGCTGATTGCTGCTTTGTCTGTTTTTTACCTCTAGCCTGCTATCTCAATGAATATAATCTTCAATCCCGATACCTTGGTTTCCCCTCATTCTCATGCTATGCTCCTTCACCATAATGCCTTGCATGCAATTGCTTGACAGTAGTAAAAGGAGAAGAGAGAACTTTTGCAAATGCGAGATTTAAGACTCTGGAGAACCTGCTCCACCTGTAATCAAACTCTGTCAGCCATGGAACCTATAATGATAAAACTATGCACTGAATTGTTACATGCCAAACATTGAGAGCCACCAAGTAGCCAGCCCCATACAAAGTAACGACAACATTTGGTACATCTCAAAATATATAAAATGCTCTGCATTGATCCATAACAATGGAGAAAGTCTTGAGTCAGGATGATTGATAATGAGGGAATACAAATAATCAGCTCAGATCAATTGTTCATAAGAATAAAAGATGGACCCTTTCTTTATAGCATTGAAGCTATTAAATTTTAATGTCTATAAGACTGGGCATTTCGACCAAGTAAGTTATCATCCACCTCTGAGAAATTGAGAATGTCTTTCTTAACAAAATCTCCAAAATTTTGAAATTAACGCTAATGGGAAAGGATTCTTTATAGGATTTTACATATGCTGATCATAACAGGTCCATCTATTTATTTGCCAAGTAATCTGCAGCTCTATTTTTCACTGAAAAAGTGGGTAAATAGAACTTATGTAAAGCTTTATTGTAAAGAAACTACTTCCTATGATGAGAGTGATAACTTCCAGCAATTACATTTCCCAGATTTCTTCGCCTTTACAATAATCTTTGTCCCCATCGACATCAAGGCACTTAATATCATTATCAAGGGCAAACTTTATCCAAAAAATTAATGAGCACTAACAGAAAATTGAAGGCATGAAAGCTTTGAACTACATGCAGTTCATTTCTAGTCAGTCTATAGTCAGTCCTCCCCCAACTCCTGCAGCGAGGCCAAGGTTTCCATTAGAGGCTCTATCTAAATGATGAGGTTCATTTTCGCATGTGTAGGTTAGTAAGTAGACTTAAGTTAAAGGTGTTACAACTTAAACCTGCGTATTTACTTGTATATACTAGTATTGTTTATCAGAATGGATTTTTCTCAGTATTGTGTTCTTATGAGGCAACACCATGCAGGAAAGTCCAGTTTGATATCAGAACTCTGAATAGATCTCAATGCCTATGAAATATTTGTGAGTCAGTACCATATTTAACACCTGATTCAAACTGCAATAAATGTTGGGCATAAATGGGTGAACAAATGTTAGACCCACAGAGGCAACTAATTTACTACAAATGAGAAAACAAGAGAGTTGCCAAGAAAAGCATTGATCAGGCAAATAAGTAAACACTCTTTGAATTGTAATTAATGGAAAGATGATGACTAGCACTCAAGGTATCGTCATTGCTTATCTTTTGAAATGATTGCAGAATCATTAGCCGAAGCATTTTTATGGAGTTCACAACCATTAATCAGTGGAAGAAGTGGCTGATTGTGAGCTTGTTCTTTCTCTCAAACTCTGCCATGTAGAGGCTCTATACTGCAGTCTGCCAGTAAGTTTTTCTTATTGATCTTTCCTATTCCTAACAAGGAATGAATAGGATTGATGTGGAGATATGCTCACATGAATTGGTGAAGAATAATATTGCATTTTTTGGGTCTAAAATTTATTGACATGAACTCCATGGCATCATTGATAGTTATTAGACCTGCAACCATGTTATGGTCCACAAATCTGGATCGTAATTGCCAGTTAAAATGTGAATATTTAAAACTTACACATTCAGTTATGCATTTAAAAGCTGTAGCCATTTGATTTAGCAGTGGGCAAGGTACTTAATCTGATAAACTGTGGCACAATGCACTCGGGTATAGCAAATGTCCTTTCTTATCCTCTATCTCAGATCTGTCAACTGCGCGATGCTCTAGCTCAAAATCCATCTTCTGATAATCCTCTCCCCGCCTCTCCAGCAATATCTCTCGTGGTTTCTCATCGCCAAAGGGATTCACCTTCACCTTCCCCCTGGAGGTAGTCGTAATCTGAACACACTGTAAACTGACCAATGGGCTCTGCGGCCAGCTCGAGTGGGCACTGCCCAACCTGCTAGAATAAGCACTAGCAGGTCTGCTCCTGGTTTCCAAATCAACATCGAATTTTCTCCAATCTTGCCCCTTCTCCACCAACACCTCTTCCCTTGGTCTGGCCGCCCCAAAAGGGTTCAATCTGGGCTTGTTCTGGGGCCGAGGTGACCCTGAAGGAGATAATTCGCTTCCACTTTGAGACCTGCCCCATCTCTCTTCAAACCTATGGAAATGAATCGTATTTGGAACAGAGATATGTTTCTTCCCAACGCCCCAGTCGTGTGCCTCATCCGCCCTCATCGCAGCGTAAGTGAATGGCTTCCTGCCCGCACCATCCGCCACATAATCAGGCCTGGCCCTCAAGGATGGCATCTTAGACACGCCCCAGTTCTCCACATCATTGGCCTCGACCGTAGTAAGCCCTGGAGACACTCCAGTGGCAGTTCCTCCACTACAACAACTCTGTCCGCCCGGGCCGACATAAACTCCAGTGGCGAACCCAGAAAAAGATAGTGTTTGGCCCTTGTTCTTTTTCTGCTTCGCCGCCTTGGCAAAGGCCTCGCCCAAACTATGAAAATTCTTCGTTCCACTGCCAGTGGCCACCGCATCTTTCTCAGCGTCCACCTCCTCCGCCTTGGTTGCCTAGGCCCCCGCTCCCCATGCTGTCTTTGCCATTAACAACAATAAAGCAAACAAATTATTTTCCTCAACCATTTAGCGCTCTGCTACCTTATTTAAAAAGTCTGAGTTTTTACTTCCGGGACAGAAGAAAATGATAAAGTAAAATTAACATAATAACATTCTCTCACATCAAAAAAGAGAGGCCCAATCTTGAGCCCCACAATAGAAATCAAAGCTGTCATGCACAGTGTCCATATTAAATACAAGCCAGGAAAAATTCTTCTCTCTTCAAACAGTGACAATAAAGGGGTAGACCAATAAGCTGGAGCCAAAATTAAAAAATGCACCATAAAACTTTAGCCTTAAGTGATTTAAATACACATGGCACAGTCTGATTGAAACTGATCAAAATAAGTAATTGTTAAGGTGAAAACAATATCCTAGCCTTCGGCAGGATAATAAAACTTTATAAAGTTGGTGAAAATGCATTAGAATCCTATTCTAAGGTAAAACTAAGTATAATGGGTATTTTAACTTATAAGGTTTAAAGCTAAAGTTGATGAACATGTTTATTAAAAAGGTGCTTGAATAAAGTTATGTTTTAATACAACATAACAGACTAATGTTGAAACACCATATATACCTAGCTTAATAAGGATGGGTATTCGATCCCATAACATATTAAGCTTAAAGTTGGTGGGTATATACGTGGCTTGTTCAAACTGTAAATAAAAAGAGGAATTTATGATCCTCCACCAACCAAGCACACGAGGAATAGATGGACAAGTTGGTGACATGGATATCTATTGGTTAATGCTTAACATGAAATTGTTTCATGAAAATTAAGTGGCACTGCTAAATTTGAAAAGGCAAGTTTAAGGCAGATATTTTGGAGGGAACTATACGTTGTCCTCTCAAGCATTAATTGCATTGAATACTCACCCATGGATCTTAGGGCATGCAAGAAGTGGTTTTGGGAAACTTCAAGTTTTTGGGCTTTTGGTTGTTTCATTTTTTTGATGGTTCATTGAGCTATGAAGATCTACATATATGAAGCTTCCCCTATCATCGTGTTAGTTGTTTGTTCTTGTGAGTTGTTGCATGTATTTTACAACTGTTAGTTGAAATATATTATGGGAAAAAAATTAATAAAATACTATCATAAAAGGAAGTGGAGATTATTTTGGGGGTTTTAGTAGAGGTTCGAAGAAGAATCTAGCTCGAGCTTGCAACGGGAAGTTGGAGAAAAGATAAGAAATAAGAAAAAGGTTCAGTTCCATTACAGGCATGATTTTTCCTATCTCCCTCTAATCATATTATTCCATTTGGTTTTTTTTTCATAAATGAAATCTCAGCAATAGTTCCTTATGTTTGATCTATGACATCTATGGGATACAACTATTGGTATTATTGTTTATACGATATTGATTTCGGGGTATAGTTGTTTGATGCAAATTTGAAATCTAGGCATTAAGGTGATTTTTAAACAGTTACAGTAATGACTGTAGCTGTAGGTTTTATGATATTTTATTGTCTAGGTTTTTGCGTTACCTATTACTGTGAATACCCATCTTACATTTGGGATTCTATGTTTACTTATATAGGAAACTCCTAGTTTGAATATGGATTCACTCGACTGTATGAAAAACAATGGTTTTGACATGCCATTTAATGATATGCATTAAAGTATTTGTTAAAGGGGATTGGGTAATCTCTTGTTTTTCATTTGTAAAAACTATGTTAGGGTTTCGTTCACAAGATCCGCATAGGGTCGATTTACTGTAACTGGTCCTTGTAGTTGATTTACCCATATACCCATTTGGCTCTCGGTGTTTTGAGCAATGTAAATGATTGTTCTCATTAGCTGGACGCATGTGTAAAATTGAGATATCTCTTTTATTTTGTTCTTAGCACAATTTGAGTTTGAATCCATGTTACATCCTTGTGAAACTTTACTTGTTTTGTGGAGACAAATCCATGTTATTGAATATTATCAAGCTATTATTGATTTGCTAATATGACTTCATGGAAGAAGCCCGAGAAACCCCGAAGGTGAGGTGTTGGTTTCATTGAGTCAATACCAGTTTCTGTGTTTGTATAAATAGAAGGGGATATCAAATGGGCTTGTAATTCATATACCTTTCATAAGATTTATATGTTTACTGTTTATGGTCTCTTTGGATGAATAGGGAAATTGTGGGTGAGTCGAGTGGGTTTCTACATGATTAAGGTTAAAAGGTATTTACCTTAATATTATCAAATAGATAATTATACTTATGTTGGATATATCATTTTCACTTTATATTGTGGGCCTTTTACCTTTTCATTATGGCATCTCGCCTACGATGGGACAACACTATTAAGTACATATTGTTTCTTTGTTTTGGATCATGAGGATGATAGTCCCAGGAATGTCTAGTAGACCTGCATTTCATTCATCTCCGTTTTGGTATTTGATTTCTAGATTTAATTAAAGGAGATTAATGGCTCTGTTATGATCTTTATTTTGTTAAGGTTAGAGACACTTACCTCAATCTTGTTGAAACACCTTAATAAATATTGTATAAATATGTAATAAATACTTGATATTGTTGACTCCACTATTATGGATACTTGGAAATTTGTCTCGAGGGAAAATTGTGGGTTTCCAAAACAACACTATGGGAATCTAAGTCCCTCTACTTATAACGGTGCAACTACCATATTATGCATGAAAATCAAGTGGATTCAAAGGTGGTTTTTCAACCTGAGATCCATAGGGGCACTCCACTGACCCTATGGCAAAGCCTGCAATTGCTTGCAAGGACAGAAAGTGGTCTGAGAGTGGGAAAGGGGAGTGGGAATGAAGGCAAGGAAATCAATGATGAAGGTAGAAAATCAGAAGCCTGCATACATTGACTAGAAATTTCATAACATGCATTTAAATGGAAGAAAGAATACGAATTTGCAAACCAGAGCTACAAGACTGAATAAAAAATGCATTGGTCACAAAGTACCAATCGAATCCTCCATCAAAGGGGCATAAAATCCATCTTTTCTTATTGCAGCTTGAAGTGGAAACTTGTACAATGAAAGAAAATGGAAGAAATTTACAGAAAGGAGAAGCTTAGAAGAATGGCGACTATCTATTTTGTCCTTTATACGTGAAAATCATTTACAGTCTTCAAAAATTTGATTGCCAACCCTTACAAAGAATTATAGAGCACATGAAATAGCATGCCAGGGAGTGGTTACAACTTCCCAAGGTGGCCAAGAAGCAGTTACAATTGAATCCCAATCATTTTTCATCGATTATGATTCCAAAATCACAGAAAAATGGCCATGGTGGGAAATGCCAAAGAATTTCATAATCAAAATGGTTACAAACTTCACCAGATTGAATGCGGGCCATTAGATCCACATTTTGTGCCTTTTAATTTGAGCCATCCATGTGGCAGAAGATGATTGAAGTGGCCGCGGGTGAGCTCCCTTCATTTCATGACTTTTTGGGATTTTGGCAAATTTTCACTTTTATCTCCGCCGGCCCGTTTTGACTTCTCGAAGAGGACACATGTCAACATTTGATTGGAAACGGAGTCACGACCTCATTTAGAACATATTGAACCTTTGTTGGAAAAAGTTTCAAAAACACAAACTCCTCCACCGGCCCACACTCCTGTGTACACATGGCACATGTTGATTTCCTGTGGAGGTCATGTCAAACTTTTTATTTGTAACTCCAAAGGTTGAAAACTTGGAATCCCGCTTTGACTGGTCAACAGGGACATGTGGCATCGTTCTATTGGTTGTGGGGTTCAAGCCTCATTATTTTCTCACCTAGATCGGGCTCGCGGGTCCGCCATCGTCCTTTACACTTTTTCCAGAAAAGGTAAAGTGACAAAGAAACCTCCTCAGCCCTGCTAGTCTGCCTTGGGAAAAAACTGCAATTTAAGTCCGCCGAGCCATATCTTGCAAAATATAAGGAGTTAGATCAACTTCTTTACCTTTTTGGAAAGGGGAAGAAATTTCCCATCTGATGAAGTAGGTTACAAACATCCTTGGACCCTTGGAAAGAACTAGAAATCAAAATACTCAGATTAGACCATTTTCAAAGGGGGCTAACTCAAAAAAATTCTAAGTCCAGACTTGGAAAAAGAAGGAAACTCTTTGAGGGGACAACAGTGGCTCTAGCTTGGGGACATGACATGGATTGAACAAGGAGAAAACATGGCATGAGGATCCAGAATATCAAGTTTATAAACATATAACGTTGACCAGTGCCTTATCCATTGGGCCTTGCAGAGTCATGTACAACTTCTGAGGAAAGCAAGAAGGAAGAAGAGGACACACAAACCAAAAACACACCAAAACAGAAAGGGGAAAACAAAAACACACAACAGAAAAGGGGAAAAAACAAAACTATGTTACAAGGTGAGGGACAACTCACTTTCACTGATGATAAAGCTTCAAATATTGCCCACTTCTAGGCAATCCTAGTGGAGTTCCATCCAAGTATGATAAGAGAAAAACATTCTCACCACAAGTTCCATGGATTTTAAAAGGTCCCAGCCACAAAGAATCAAATTTTCCATGACTTCCCTTTGGTTCTCTTCTCTTGTCCCAAAGTAGGACAAAATCTCCAACTCTAAACTCTCTTGCCATGGTCCTTTTTTCGAAGAGCTTCTTCGCTTTTAGCTAATGTTCTTTGATTTTATCAACCACCTGAGATCTGCTTTCTTCTAGCCTTTCAAGAAAAAGGATTCTTTTGTCAATGGAGTCTTTGTACTGGCCATCTTCCACCGATTGAATCAATTTGAGAGCTGACATTTCAATGGTGATAGGGATCTCTGCCTCAACTCCATACAACAACTGAAAAGGTGATGTCCTATGGCCTTCTTGGGAGTGATCCTATCAGCCCACAATGCTTATACAATCTCTTGTGCCAATTCCTTTGGTTCTCATCAACAAGCTTTCGAACAATGGTCACAATGTTTTTGTTACTTGACTCAGCTTGACCATTTCCTTGTGGATAGTAATCAGAAGAATGTGCTAGAGAGATTCCAAAGCCATAACAGAATTCTATCAATTCTCTTGAAGATAAATAAGTGGCATTGTCACAAAATCTTTTGAGGCACTCCAAAATGGACAATGATGTGTTCTTTTATGAAACTGCAGACTACTTTCAGAACTAGCTTGTTTGGTTGGAATGGCTTCCACCCATTTGGTGAAGTAGTCTGTGGCCATGAGCACATAAGTATGCCCAAGCACTTGAATGAGGGATTCAACACACCAATGAATTCCAGCCCCCATTGTTGAAATGGCTCTTCAATAATCATGGCCTAAGAGGCAATGCAACTAACTGTGGTTTTCCAACAAATTGTTGACATGGTATGCATTTGGAAACCCAACTCTGAGTATTAGCAAAAAGAGAAGGCTAATAGTATCTACCTCTGATAATTTTATGGGCAGTGACCATTGCTAAGATAATATCTACCTCTGATAATCTTGTGGGAAGTCACCATTGCTGAGAAGTTTCCACCACATGCTTGGTTGTGATAGGATTTAAGCAACTTTCCTTGCTGCTCTTTATCAACACATCAAAGGAAACAACCATCCATTCCTTTCTTATAAAGTGTGTGATTCTAGATCAATACTTGGTTGCTTTCAGTTTGAGCATTCTTCTTTGCTTGTAATCTAGATGAGAGGGACATTCTCCATACGTGAGCATAAAAAATCAATGTCTAGCATACCAATCATCAGTAGTGGTTACAAAGAGAACTTGCAGGCAGTCTTATGGGAAAGTTAAACAATTTCCATCTTTTCCAACGTGCTGAGCTTTAAGAGATTCATCCTTGGAAATAAATTTGCACAAACCATTTCCTCTTACAAATTAGAGGGCCAAAATCTCCAGGTTGTATTCTTGAGTATTTGCAATCCAATTCCCTCTTTTGACTCTGGGATCTTATTTTGTTAAAATGATTATACACTTCCAAAAACCATTTGGTTGAGAATTTAGAATGTCCCAGTGGAAGTTCTTCGCATTACCACCGTGTGAGAATTTGCATGTTTAGAAAATTCACAGTCTCTGTAGCATATGCGTGTTTTTCCAGTTAACTATAATTTGAGCTCTTGTGTTTCTTCAAAGGACAGCTCATGAAATTAATGGGAGCTTCCAAACCTTCATCATTTTTCTGAACAAGGACACCCAGAGAGTTATTTTCTGAAGCATAACAGTACATGATGAACTCTTTGTTAAAATTTGGAGATACAAGAGTTGGAGCTTTAGCAATAGCTCTCTTGATCTCTTCAAATGTTGTTTTTCCTTCATGGCTCCATTTGAAACTTCTTGAGGCTTCATCATGGAGGTGATATGCTTTTTCAGTTTCAGAAAAATCAGGAACAAAGCGGTGAAGAAATTTTACCTTCCCAAAGAATGAATGCACTCCTTTCTTGCTTGTTGGAAGAGATAGTGCTTGAATAGCTCTTACTCTTTCGGGGTCGATGTGTGCTCCATGCTTGTTCACAATGTGCCCCAGCAACTTTCCTTCGGTGACCCCAAAAATGCATTTCTTAGGATTCAAAGATATACCGTGTTTTCTACATCTTGCAAGAACTTGCTCCAAATGAATTTCCTTCTATGACTCCAAAAAAAGATGTGTTCTTCCCTTTTCTTTGAAAATTTGAAAATGAGATCATCAAGATAATATAACAATGCAATGCTTCAGATCTTTGAAGGCCAAGTCCATTTCTCTTTGGAATGTTCTATGCATTGATTAGGCCAAAAGGCATTCTGTTGTAGCAAAAGTGCCCCGAGGAGTTGTGAATGTTGTTTTACTACAGTCTTCCTCTGCCACTTTTATTTGGTTGTACCCTGAAAAACCATCAAGTAGAGAGAGCATCTCAGATCCAGTGACTGCTTGCAAAATGTGATCCATGATTGGCAGAGGATAGTTGTCTTTGAGTGAATCTTGATTTAAATTCCAGAAATCAACACATATCCTTATCTCTCCATTTTTCTTCCTTACTGGCACAATGTCTTCCACCCATATTGAGTGGTGAATGGAAAATATGATTCTAACATTCAACATCTTGGTTACTTCCTCCTTAATGATATTATCATACAACCTTTGGGTTATAGGGCCTTTGCTTTTTCCTGAAGGGCTTAGCACCTTGTTTCAAAGGAATGGAATGGTGCATTTCCTTTGGTTGAAAAGACCTAAGTTCTTCATAGGAGTAAGCCAAAACATCATAATACTTTTTTAACAGAGCAACAAACCTTCTCTTCTCTTCAGGTAAGCAACATTTACCAATGTTTACCATCCTTGGATCTTCATAAGTACCAATATTTTCTTTTTCAAAGTCAGATGGACACCGAGAAGATAACTTCTCCTTTTCTTGAATGAATCTGTCATGCTTGTCAAACAGATCTTCCAAAGAGACTAAGCCTTTGGGAATTTTGTTGCCTTTCAGTCTGATCATGCCCTCATCATCAACTTCATCAATTCCATCAGCTTCTTCTTCAGCAACAACTTCTCTATGAGGATTGACACTTCCTTCAAAGAAGAGATTATTGAAATTGTCTCTTTGCTCTAAGAAGCTCAAAATTTGATTGTCATCATTGAAGACTTGCCAATGATTAGCATTATCAGGTACACTCAGTCTGAATACCATCTCAATGGTTATTTTATCTTTTCCAAAGGAAGGATGAGGTGTCAATAATGAGGTTGACACAACAAGAGAATCTGCCCTTTCATTTTGTGCTCTTGGAATGGCTTCAATAGAGAAAGCATCAAATGATTCAATGCAGTCCCAAACCTGATTTCTATAGTGTCTGAGCCTTGGGTTCTTAACTTGATATTGTTGGCAGATTTGCTTCACTATTACCTCTGCATCACCAAGGCATCTCAGCTTCTTGATTCCCATATCCTCTGCAACACTCATGCCCAAAAGAAGGGCTTCGTATTCTGCATTGTATTATTAGTGTTATCAAACTACAGTTTGTAAGCAAAAGGATGCATTTCCTTTGAAGGTGAATATAGAAAAACACCAGCTCCAGAACCTACTCTTCAATGGCTTCCATCAAATTCCATCGTCCAGATCTGATCTTCTTCTTCCTCCATGAGAAGTGGTAGGTTTTCATCTTTTTGTGATGTAAGGAAGTAATTTCCTAACTTAGAATCTTGAAGGAGGATGTTAGCTCTTGGATCATCAGACTTTTTACTGTGAATTTCATCTTTCTAACAGGCAGCAACCTCTTCATTTCACCTTTGACTGGGATAGTAGCAGATGACCAGTCCATTTTAATTTCTCCACCTAGATCTCTGCAAAAACTTCTACTCAAAAGCATGCCAAAGGATGTCGGGATGTCCGCCACCAAGATAGTTAGGAGCACTTTCTTGTCAGGGAAGTCAGCCAGAGTTACTTGTGCATCCTTTATTCTTCCAATCAGTGGCACTTGTTTTGATTCCATGGAATAACATGCTCCATTTACTCTAGTCAAAGTTAAGCCAAGGGAATTTGCAACTTTGAGTGGCATTACGTTATCAGAAGCTCCGGAATCAATAATACAGTTGTTCAACTCAAAGCCATTTATGAGGAGAGACAAATAAAAAGGCTCAACTCTAGATGTTTTGGCAGCACTGAGAGCTAACATATTTTGAGATGGAGGTGTGGATGGTGTTGGAAGGAGTCCTTTAGAAGTGGAACTTGAAGATATAGAGCTACTACCCCTGGACTGCATTAATAAATCTATCAAATTGGGAAGGGTGCGTTTGCAAGTATTCTAACTCTGAGAGTTGGACTTTGGTTTTGCTTGCGTGCTCTACAAAATCAAATGGGGCAATACTGGATGAGGAGGTTGTTCCTAAAGTGGAAGAGGATTTACATGGCAAGGGCTTTGAAGGAACCTTGGATGTTTTGGATGAAGGATTCTCTCCTAAAGATGAAGTAGTTGGTTTAGCAGAGGGTGGAGGTATAACCTTTGGCTGAACTGTGGGTGTTTTAACAGAGACTCCAATGGAAGGGGAAGTACTCTTAATAACTACAGAACTAGAAGAAGAAGCAAAATACTTACTTGGTATGATAGCACGATCTTTGACAGTGACCAAGTCTGGTTTTCCTTTAGCCGATTCCATGGAGGGTGGCAATGGAGAACCTTTGTTGATAATCCTCTTTTGTGCGACCTCAGAAGTGGAAATTCTTTGGTTTTCTTCTCCTTTACAGCCACCAAGGATGGAGTGTTCTTCTTGGACTATGTTCTGGTGAAAACAACACATGAAAAACTTGGTGTTTCCTCCTCTTCTTCTTCATCATCATCAATGAATTTGAACAGGCCATTGTGCATATCGACCTCCTCAACTTCTAGGTAGCTCTCATAGTTTTCTTCATCATCTCCTTCGGGCTCATCAACTTCAGCTTCCTCTCTTACATCACAGGCCGCATTGACTGGTGGTGCTTCAAGAGCAAGCTGGCAAGGAGGAGGTGCAATCCACTACCTATCATTAAAGTTTGGTCTTCTTGGATTGTTCCTCATAGTGATCTGTGACAGCTGCTTCTTCAAGGCAACCAGATCATTGGCCATTTTTTGAAACATGGGGTCTATTGTGACTAAACTAGAACTTTGACCCTTTTGCTTTCCACTTGGGCCCTTCACCTTTCCAGAAAGGATTAAATCATCATCAGTTTCAATGGAAGAGTCTTGAGCTTCCCTCAATGTTCTTGGTTGGTCTCTTCTGAGGAAGAAACCAACTTCTGATGGCAAGGCACTGATGAAGAATCTCCTCAAATTGTTATCAGGAGGGACTACATCTTCTGGGATTCTTCTCGTTAATCTGTCAAACCTTGCAATGAAATCTCTCATGGACTCAGAGACTTCTTTCTTCATTTGAACCAGTTGAACCAACAGATCTTGGCAATCTTCAGTGCTCTTGAACCTATGTTCAAATGCACTTCTTATATCATCCCAGCCCGTGATAGATCTTGGGGGAAACATGTAGAACCATTCAACAACCTTTTCTTGGAGTGACTCCATGAAAAGTCTGACTGATACATCTTCATCTTCAACACCTAACACACCACAAGTAGTGATGAAGGCTGCTACATGTTCTTCAGGTAGTTGGGAGCCATCTCCTTTGAATTTGGGGAAATTCTTCCTTGAACCTCTTGGCAGATCATGAAGTATTTGTGGGAGAGCAAGTGGACCAGTGTTCCTTACCCATGGCACGTTTGGTGTGTGTGCTTCACATTCATTATCAGCCATTCTATCTCTTTGTCTGGCTTCTTGAGTAGCTAGGGTTGCTTCTCTTTCCACTGCTTGGAGTCTTTCAATCTCCTCGAATTGAGCCCTAATCTCTTCTTCTCTTTCAAATGGAACTCTCACCTCTTCTTCTTCTCTTTCAAGCTCTTGTTCTTCCCTTTTGAGCTCGTCAAAAGTAGGATCAATATATCCTCCTTGTCTCAACTGCCGGGTATACCTTCTATCAGCCAGCTTGAAGACTTATGGTCTTCTCTGAGGTGCCAAAATCTGTCTTTTCTCCTCCAACTCACGAGCAAGTTCTTCTTCTTGGTCCAAGATCCTTGAAGCAATATAGTAATGGTTTATACTCTGCCTATTATGCCAAATAGCCTCCCTTAGGTCTGAAGTAATATCCTCTTGAATATGAAAAAGCAAGGTAGGTCTCTCAACAGGTGGGTTTGCTTGAATAGCCATGACTTGTATCCATGTGGATCACAAGAAATCAAGAATTTTCAATAAACTCTAATGGTATTTAATGACCTTGTGGTCATTTCTAGGGTGCAGATGCTGCAGAATCTGCCCCACGGTGGGCACCAAAACTGTTGGCTTGGAAATTTGTCTCGAGGGAAAATTGTGGGTTTCCAAAACAACACTATGGGAATCTAAGTCCCTCTACTTATAATGGTGCAGCTACCATATTATGCATGAAAATCAAGTGGATTCAATGGTGGTTTTTCAACCAGAGATCCATAGGGGCACTCCACTGACCCTATGGCAAAGCCTGCAATTGCTTGCAAGGATAGAAATCGGTCTGAGAGTGGGAAAGGGGAGTGGGAATGAAGACAAAGAAATAAATGATGGAGGTAGAAAATCAGAAGCCTACATACATTGATTAGAAATTTACATAACATGCATTTAAATGGAAGAAAGAATACGAATTTGCAAACCAGAGCTACAAGACTGAACAAAAATGCATTGGTCACAAAGTACCAATTGAATCCTCGGTCAAAGGGGCATAAAATCCATCTTTTCTTATTGCAGCTGAAAGGGAAACTCATACAATGAAAGAAAATGGAAGAAATTTATAGAAAGAAGAAGAATAGAAGAATGGCGACTATCTTTTTTGTCCTCTGTACGTGAAAATCATTTACAGTCTTCAAAAATTTGATTGCCAACCCTTACAAAGAATTACAGAGCACATGAAATAGCATGCCAGGGAGTGGTTACAACTTCCCAGGGTGGCCAAGAAGCAGTTACAATGAATCCCAATCATTTTGCATTGATTCGGATTCCAAAATTGCAGAAAAATGGCCATGGCGGGAAATGCCAGAGAATTTCATAATCAAAACGGTTACAAACTTTCCATATTAAATGCGGGCCATTAGATCTTCCATTTCTTTTCCTTTGAATTGGAGCCATCCATGTGGAAGAAGATGATTCCAGTAGCCGCGAGTGAGCTTTTTACGTTTCATAACTTTTTGGGATTTTGGTAAATTTTCACTTTTATCTCTGCCATCCCATTTTGACTTTTTAAAGAGGGCACGTGTTAGCATTTGAATGGAAATGGAATCGCGACCTCATTTAGAACATATTGAACCTTTGTTGGAAAAAGTTTCAAAATCACAAACTCCTCCGCCTGCCCGCACTCCCGTGTACACATGGCACATGTTGATTGTCTATGGAGGTCATCTCAAACTTTTTATATGTAACTCCGAAGGTTGAAAACTTGGAATCCCACTTTGACTGGTCAACAGGGACACGTGTCATGGTTCTATTGGTTGTAGGGTTCGAGCCACATTATTTTCTCCACCTATTGGGCCATGGGTCCACCATCGTCCTTTACACAAAAAAGGAAAAGTGACAAAGAAACCTCCTTAGCTCCGCTAGTCCGCCTTAGCCAAAAACTAAAATTTAAGTCCGCCGAGCCATATCTTGCAAAATATGAGTTAGATCAACTTCTTTACCTTTTTGGAAAGGGGAAGAAATTTCTTATCTGATGAAGTAGGTTACAAACATCCTTGAGACCCTTGGAAAGAACCAGAAATCAAAATACTCAGATTAGACCATTTTCAAAGGGGGTAACTCAAAAAAATTTCTAAGTCCAGACTTGGGAAAAAGAAGGAAACTTTTTGAATCACGCTAAAAAGGGTAAGAACAATCTATTTTTAGTAAACTAGACCCTTTCTCCCTAATTGACGCCGGTTATTCCTCGACCGATGCCGGTTTCTTAAGACCTTGCTATCAGCCAGAGCCCCTCTCAAAATTCAGATGTCATTTGATTCATCCACATGTTTTTCGAGATCTCTAACACACACACACTAGGGAGCATCGTGTCACCCTACTACCGCTTTCACTCCAAATAACCACCTCCTGAAAACATCACCATCATCCACCTCCAAGATACATTCAACAAGTAAGTGCAATCTCTCCTATGTAATTGCTAATAGCTTAGATTGTTTTATTAAGTTATTTACCATACTTCGTTATTGTTAGCTTACCCGGATCTAATCCCCAATGCCTCCAACCAACCTTCTGTCCATTTTGCCTCCCATACCTTACCTAAAGTCATATATTAGTATCCCCGAGTCTTAACAGAAATTCCATGAACCTATCCAAGCCCCCATCACTCTCTGTGTAATCAAAGAGAGTGCCCAAGCCTCTATTTTTGATATTATCACCTAATTACCCCTACCGACATCGGTCACCCAACCGACGTCGGTCTACTACCATAGCCGACATCAGCCACTTAATCGGCGTCGGTCTCTGAGACTGGCAATTTTCCCTAAACCAACGAGTTCATAACTTCTCCAAATCAACCCAAAACCTAACCTAACTTCACCCAAGATTCACTCACATCTTGTACCACACCTGTAGACCCAAACCAACCTACCAACCATCTAGACTAAACCTTACATTACCTTTTATGTTAAAATTCACTTATTGTACATAGTAAGAGTCACCTAAATCTTATTAACTACAGTAGGAATGATTTCTTTTTGCATTAAGTTATATTAAACAGAGGGTTGATAGACATTTGAGGAAGCATCACAGTTCCTGTATTTAGCCATCACCAGGCAGTCCTATGACTCTTACTATTTAATAATCTTTTATGGGTTTGTTGTGTTCTTATACAGGTAGTCCTTCTGAGACAAAAAAGATCTCTCACAATTAGCATGATCAACTTCTACGTGTGAATACCGTCAACATAATCATAGGTATTCCTCTTCACCCACACCTATTATCTGTTTTATCACATTACTTTGAGGTGAAACATTTTGGCACACCCGGTGGGACCCTATCAATTGGGTTCTTTTGCATTGTTCATTCTTAGAGAATTTTTGTGTGTCTGTTTCCTTTCGAAAGAGGTCAAATTAACTTTCTCCCCAGGAACATTCTTCTTCTTCTATTTGTCAAAGTGAAATTCATATTTTGGATTAAAATAAACACTTCTTTTTATTCTATATTGCATTAGTGAAATTCATTCTCTTGACCTATTCATTATTTACTACATCCAATTTCACTTTTGATTTGGGCTTAAAAATCTTTGCATTACATCCTTCGTATGTTGCATTTAGTTCATTTAAATTTGTTTACAACCTATATACTAGAGGTCATGACCAGTTGATGGTTGGTGGGAATTAAGTGTAGCTCACTTCTTATACACACACCCCAAACCAAATCACTAAAACAAATTATTCATTACTTAAACATCTACCTTCCCGACAATTATCGTTAACGACTAATAATTGAATTAAAGAAGGATCTAGCTTTTGTTCTGGCTAGTCATCATATAAGAGTTGTACCACACATAGTAAAAGGTATATTAGGTCCATTTATCCAAAACACACCTGAAACCAGCCTTATACTGCTTATAGGATACCCTCGTTGACCAAAAATTCTACTCTACTTACAGTCAGTCCTAAATGGCATAAGCCACAAAACATAAAATCTACTGCATAGGATTTTACGTGTTTATTAGTTTTTTCTCTTGAGTTGTGTTTTGAGGTGTGAGGTCAGTGTGAGGTCGTTTCCTCTTTCTTTTCCCATCCTACTCACTCTACAATCATAGTTGGTGTATTCTGACTATTTTATGAGTGTGTTAGGACTTCTTACACCCATACTCAATTTATGGGTTGGCATTTTTGGACTTAATCACATAAAATTCAAATTTTTATCATCTTTTCATATTTTACAGTAATAGGTATCGATCCAACGACTACCATCGAATACCTCCTCATACCAGCATCATTTTACCTAACCGACATCGGTTCACTGTTGTTTTGGTAGATTTTCCCAAAACATTATTCAATTCACGTCCAATCATCTTCTGTGATTTATCTCTGTCATTCCTGACACTTCTAAGTCTCTGTTACCAACAAGAGAGTTCAGTTTCATCTGATTTGCACTTCTCATCTCCATATTTCAAATCTTCTCATTCATTCACACTAACCGGTATCGGTCCAGCGACCGACATCGGTTACCATTATTAACTAACCTCGGTTAGCTTACCAATGTCAGTCTCTATGTTTTGACTTGTCTGTCACAATAGTGACCAATTTTCATTTTCCATATCTCTTCTATCTTCTTTTCCTCTATTTCTACACCACCTGCTACTGAGTTTAAACTACTTGTTATACCACTATTCACATAGTTTTGACTTGTCGCCAAGTCAATGTCTTAGTCTTTCATGCCAGTTGCCAACTGTTACCCCTAGTCCCTCACCACCATCCATCTCATCACCCATGGATCCCAATGATCCTCCTGTTATACCTACAGGTGACGAGGAATTCAAAAAATTCCTTGATCACAATCCGACAGACTTGCAATATTACCTTGTTCATTCTTCCACTCCCGACTTGTCCAATTAGCTCTTATATGGGATGCCTATCTCCATTTCTCCTACTCTCACTCCCACTTCCATGTCGGCTAACACCAGTGCTTCATTACTTGCTACTACCTCGCCACCTGTCATCCCTCAAAGCATCCATACATCATCGGTATCTGTCACACCTATGACATCTATCACACCTACGATGTACACCTCCCCATCATCTATGGATCTTAGTGTAGGGTTCCCCACATCATCAGTCATTATTACTTCACAACCTCTAGTTACGTCGACCCCATTTTAGAGTCTAGTCATGTCTATACATGCCACTCTACCACCTATTGCTATGAGGGTCTTGACACATATCCCTCCTCCCTATACCCTGTCTCAACCACCACTAGTCACTTACACACCTACTATTCAGGGCGTATGCCATCATCATCTACTACTAATTATATTTACCCATCTCAGTTCGCTTACTCGACACCTCCATACACTAGAGTACCACCCATGTCCTACTCATCATATCCACCTCCTTATACTATGGGAGGTGCACCTCAGTCTAATCTGACCATGGATTTGATTAGAATGATGATGGACAAGATGCAGAGCCTTGAGGCATCTGTTTTTGGCTCTCACAACACACTAACTTATGATGATATTTACAACGAGCCTATTCACTTTTCTATTACAATTCATCCTTACACTGCACGTTGGGAAATGCCAAAATTTAACATATTTAATAGCAAGGAGGATCCACAACAACATTTACAATCCTTTAAACACGCATGTTATCTAATTACCCACGATGATACTTTTCTTCTCCGAAATTTCCCAATTTCCTTGACATGACCGACCTTAGACTGGTATAATGATCTACCCAGGCAATTTATCTTTTCATTTAATTAATTAGCTCAGGCCTTTCTTGATCATTTCTCCATCAACATTGTCAAGAAGGTTACCATGACCGACTTGTATTCAATATGCCAATACGACGACGAGTCGATCACAAACTTTCTCATGCATTGACAGAGTCTTATTAACTAACTCACTTTCCAATTGTCTCTAACTGAGTTAATAAAGTTGTTTACTAGAGCTTGTGTCAGACATATCTCTCCAAATATCCAAGTCCAAACCTTTCGAACGTTCGATGAAGCATTCACAATGGCTCGGAAGTTGGAAACTCGTGTTATTGAAGAGAAGAAATTGTAATTACGCAACAAGAGCGCTCCCCTCAAACCAAATGACTCTTCTTCCTCTTCCAAGCAACAAAACAATCATTCAAACAATCATTCCAAGGTGAAAGGATTTACCAACGTGGTAGTATTGAAAGCTGGCCGGTCTCATCCATCCAACCAACCAAAACCGTCTTCTATGCTTTTTCCTATTCATAGTTTTCAACATAAGTATGAACAAAGACGTTATACTCCCATAAGGGAACTGCACACACCCGATTTCGCATGTGCTACATTGTTAGAAAAATGGTTACAGAAGTCCCCAATGATGATTCATGTCCTTTCAGAAGGTGTTTGAGTCCATAAGCTCATTCATAGTGTATATTTGTAGCCTAGATACTTGTACTTAGCTTTTCCACACTTTCTTCCAACTTCTTGCTCCTTTCTATGCATGTTTTGGCTTTCAGTGTCAAAAACCACCACCCATGTGCAGGGCAACGGTCTCGCACCTTTTTTCCAGAACCTTTCATGCATAGTTTAAACACGTGACGCTTCACTTAACTTGACTTCCAAGGTGTGTTTGTGAACCAAATTACCTAAAGATAGTCCTGATTACATGGTATTCCTTCCCTCTTCATTTTTAAATAGATTTAATTAGTTTGAACTACCTCTTCACCCAATTATTTTGAACTATAAGGTTTCCTTGTGCATGAAGTTAAATCCCTGCCAATTCCTATATATTCAATGCTTGTATTCAAACAAATGGCTTGATAATTTTGTGTATCTTGTATAGTATTGCTGAAATAATCCTGGTAGGAATTGTATAACCAAGTTTTGTTCACTTGTGCTATCTCTCCTCTACTTGCATTGTAATCATATTTTCCTTCAAGTTGCCATTGCTCAAGCGCCTTCTCTTGTTGTTGCTTTTACATTCCCAATTCCTTGGACTCATACAGACACAGAGAAAAAAGGATAAAGTGAGGGGAAAAGTACAAATATAACCAGATTTTCCAAACCTCTTGCTTATCCAGGTTGGAATTATTTGTTTGTTTGCTTCACTTGTTCAAATTATCAATTCTGAGTTATTCATCTCAAATTCATATCAAATAGAGTAGTAAAATTGTTTCATTCCAATTAATCAAGCAATTACAAATAGATCAAATCATTAGAAATCTCGCTCTTTAACATTGCTGGGGAAGTTGTAGGGAACAATAGCTTCTTTGAAGTTGTAATTTGTTCTCTACCTCTAAGTTTGGGTTAACGGGTTTTGATTAAATTAGTTTAGTTATTTTAGATCTAGATTCACATACTTGCACATGTAATTAGCTATAACCAATTGATTACTTGTATTAAATTTGTTTTATTAGATTAAAGCATTGTTTAAAATTCCATAAAAGATAAAAAATATTTACTTTTGCTAGATTAGTTTGATTTCATTATTTTGTTCAGATATAGTGTGAAAATACCAAAAACATAGTTTAGATTTCCTTTGATAGTTAGCTTGCTTTTGTTAGGTTAATTATACATTATATTATGATATTTACTTGGTTATGTATTTAATAACCACATTATTTTAATATTGTTTATTTGTTGCATTATTGTTGCAACTATTCTTGGTTGTATTTAATTAGTTATTGCTTCTCATATGATATTTTGGAAGCTTATGTAATCAGGGATATTGTTGCACCTGTGCAACTTATTTTCTTATGTTTATTTAGTTGTGAAATACCTATAAGTATTGTAGCTCATACAAATGTAAATCATTTTGATTTCACATTAATAAAATAATATATAGGCTTCCATCCCTATTTGTAAACTACATTTGGTACCAGAGATATTGAAGATCCTGGTCAAGGTTGGAGAAGGTTGTAGAGGAAGGAAAAGTTTGGAGAAGAAAATTGCTTCATCAGAGAGCCAGTGCTGCCTCATACAGCTTCCCAGAACTCTTTGCAGTCCCACAACCTCCTGTGCATTCTCCAAGTAAATGGAAAAAGCAATTTTTTTTTGGCTTGGTGCTTTCTACACCAGGAAAATTTCTGGAGCTAATACATATGCTGAAATATTAATTTTTTTTCCCCATTAGGGGTTTTGTCTCTAAATTAGAGCTAATAGTTACAAATAATATGTTTTATCTTAGTTTTGTGAATTATTAGATTAAGAGGAAGTTGGAATCACATCCTAACCTCATTGTAGTTAGCCAAACATCGAGCTATTAAAGGATCCCTCAACAGAGTTGTTTTAGAGCTCAACTTGAGATCCATTGTTAAAACGAGGATCAACGAGCTATTTGAAGAATGCACTGTTGACCAAACTTAGGATTCCAGAGCATCAATTTTGCCTTTTCATTGTAGTGATGTCAGATCATGCTTCAACACCGACTTGAGTTCTATATCCATGTTGGCGTGGTAGAATCATACCTATGCACTGAGCAATCAATCGATTGTATTTATATTGAAAGTTGTTTATAAAGTCCGAGCTTCTTCTAAAATACGTGGTTTCATAGCTTTACAAATTCAAACTCAATGTACAGTGTTGCATTAAACAACAGTATCAAATCCATAGGCGGTTGGGTTCCTTACGTTCGAGCCCACGTTGCAATGAGTCATGTGGTGAGTTGGAGGCTTTGACCCTGCAAACAAAATCCAATCCACGGCATCAAAATAGTGGCAAATCCTTGCACAACAAAACAAGTTGAAGCAAAAAAAAAAACAGGTACACGACAACTCCCGACAATGCATGAGCCCAACACACCGATCCAGTTGTCATTTCATCCGTATTAAACTTCATGCAAACGCAGATCCTACACAAAACATACAAAAGTAGATCAATTAAACTTAAAATGTTGAATCTCAACATGAAATACAAACAATCAAACCCCTGTCTGATTAATCTACAATCAGTCAAAGCTCTAAAAAATAGACGGCGATTCAATCACCACGCAAACCTGATAATCCAAAATGATGTCAAAACAAATAAAAAGTGGTGGAAATCAAAACAAAATAAAAATAAAGAAGATCCATTAAATTCATATGTGTGTAAAATATGGAAACCCTATACTCCCTCCTCCAAGCATGCGACCACGTGGAGCTCTACTCTAGCCAAGTTTTCCATTTCAAAGGTTAGTCAATTTTTTAGTTTATTTAAATACAAATTGCTTCATTTATACTATGCATAAGCGCCAATTAGAGCTAAAGGCCTAGTTGGAAAAGTGGAATGCCTTGGTTGGATGAGGTTTGGGGTTCAACCCCCACCCTCAACACTTTTTAATTCAATTTGATTTTTTAGAAAAATTCCAAAAAACCACCAACCTTGGAGGCTGAATTTAAAAAACTTTCTAAACCGCTAGCCATAACTAAATAGGTCATCTAAAATTTAGCGAGAAAAACCCTAATATAGGTCAAAAAAATTTTTTTTTCTCCTAATAGGCCTATTTTTTCATTCCGACAACATTTGCTAAAGGGGGTACACCAAAAATTTCATTTTCAGCTATTTTTTTAAATTTTGGCATAAAGGGTCATTTTGGGCTCCAGAGGCCACTAGGGCCCGACAAAACAAAATTTTTTTTGCTTGCCATTCAATTTTTTCCAAATTTTTGAATGTAATTACATGCTTCAGTATATTATACTAATTTGCAGGTTGCCATAGTCAACCGCAAATATTGTAACTACTCAGAAACTGGCAAAGAGTTGTAATAAAAAATAGTAAAAATTGGTTCTAAAACACTCACAAGATCCTAGATCTCATTCGCAGCGTTCGGTATATACAGTGCCTCTAGGAAGCACTTATGGGTAAAGCCATCACTTAACACCTAATATAGCTACAACAACGTCGTCTGGGCATCGACCCTTTAAATCGACTGGGAGTAATAAGGTCACAGTGTACACACTATGAGCCATACCATCCGTCTGTGAATGATTGCACGACATAAATCCAAACTGAGAAATTATTTGAGTATATAGCGAAGTTATGCACGCGTATGAGGATATTTCTTTGAGCCGGTGTCAATAATCACATAGACCCCTTTCAGTATTGTCTTGGTACCACGTATTGAATTCTTTCACGTACGTTAATGCCTCTTTCACGTACCACCGGGTATATAGAAAGGGTGAGCTTCTTCCACGTACCAACGGGTATATCAGAAGGGTGCATATATAGAAAGGTTTGGTATATCAGACTGACGGTATATAGATTGGGAGACCTTATACTTGGAGTGATAAGAGCCTAACCCTGTTAGTGACTTCTAAAAAATGGGCACCAATGTCCCCAAATGTTTTCTTCCAGATTCACAACTACTCAGAGGAAAATAACTATGCTGCATGGAAGACAAAAATCAAGACACAACTTGAGTTTGAAGAGATCTGGCCTGTTGTGAATGGTACTCTGACCAGATCAACAACTGATACAACACAACAATGACAATTTGATAAGCAGATCAGAAGGCCAAACTCATCATCTTGTTTGGAGTGTCCGATGATGTGCAACCCCACATTCGAGATGCCAAACAACCAAAGAAGCATGGGATAAGTTGAGCACAATATATGAGGCCAAAAATAAGAATGTCATACTAAATTTGTAGAGTCAGTTACACACACTGAAGTTTAAGCAAAATGAGAAAATTGAAGCTTTCTTAAGAAGAGTTACAGAGTTGAGGGCTTCACTTCTAGCCCTGGGAGAAGCAGTCACAGATGATGCTCTCATTCCCATTGTTCTGAGAGCACTCCCCTCTTCTTACCACATTTTTGTAACAACACTAAACGTGTCAGATACGACAGTTAGTTTTGACAAGCTGGTAAACCTACTGCAACAAGAGGAAGCCATGCATAATAAGGATGATGAAGAGGAGTAGGAACTTTCTTCTCATCAAAAATGGAAAGGAAAAGGTAAAGGAAAACCTAATTCCTATCAAAATTCCCAATATCAAAATCAGCATCAGCAATGGGACACACAACAAAAGAAGAAATGTCCTATTTGCAAAAGAGGACATGACTTGAAAGATTGTTGGTATAATACTTACAAGAAAGGTTCATCAAGCAAACTCTGGACCTCCACAACAACAATCTCACAAGGGACATTCTAACTACAATCAAGGGCAAAAAAAGGGGAACTGGAAAAGAAGACCCCATCAGCAAGGAAATATTGTTGAGCAAGAAGAACATTCAGATAATGAAGACTACTTGTACACTGCTCGATCAAGTGAACCATCCACGTCATCTAGTGATGTCTGGTATGTTGATTCGAGAGCCACTCGACACATGACCGGCCACAGAGACTAGTTTATTTCAATGAGGGACACACCTTCAAAAAACCATGTTTCGTTGGGTGATGATTCTTCATATACAGTTCAGGGGATTGGGAACATTTCTCTACCCCTTGGTTCACGCAACTGTAGACTATCAGATGTCTTATATGTCCCTGGGTTGACAAAGAATCTACTTTCAGTCAGTCAACTCCTTGATCACAACTTAAAAATTGACTTTGATAGTCATTCCGACAAGAAAATGTGTTTGATTCGAGACAAATCATGAGGCTCAAAAATAGTTACAAAATCCTCCAATGTGGGATGTATGTTTGAGCTTGATTTTTTCCACAAACATGATCATGCACTTGTGGCTAAGAACTCTACCTCTCAGCACAATTGTGGCATCAGAGACTTGGTCATGTTAGTTTCAAGTATCTGAAACACTTCACCGACATAATATGGTACATGGTATTACCATCTCTTCAGAAGGATACAGACAAGTGTCCTCACTGCCTAGCAGGAAAACAACACAGAGCTTCATTCTAGAAGAGTACTTTTTGAGCTCATGAAAAGCTTGATCTGGTTCATATCAATATTTGCGGTCTGATGCAACCAAGTCATTCTGGATTTCAGTACTTCATGCTTTGTGTTGATGACTATTCAACAAAAATGTGGATTTTTTTGTCTTCGCAAGAAAAGTGAAGCTTTTGAAACTTTCAAGAAGTTCAAAGAAATGGGTTGTTGAGAACAAAACTTGTCATCACATTAGAACTCTCCACTCAGATCAAGGGGGGGAATTCACCAGTGATGAGTTCAAAGACTATCTACAAACTCATGGGATTCGTTGAAAAATTCCTCCTCCACACACACTGCAGCAAAATGGTGTTTTTGAGAGAAGAAATCGTATATCATGGAAATGGTGCAATGCATGATCGATGATTCTGGACTTTAAAGACATTCTGGGTCAGAACAAAAAAGACAACAATGTATTTGTTTGAATAGAGTGCCCCATAAAGAATGTTGATCAGAGAACACTTAGTCAGAACATGGTACAAACCATCCATTGCAAGAATTAGAGTATTAGAGGTGCAAAGCAATATGCACATCACCCAAGGTGAACAGAAGTCAAATTGGACATTAGCACAGAAATCATTTGGGGATCAGTGTCTAGACTTTAGAGGTTGGCGTGTGGAGCACACAAAGAAAATTCTGGAGACTTGCAGATGCCACTCTTCGTTGAGATTTTAGAAGGAGCATGTCGAGCATCACTCTTGCATGGAAATAATCCAATAATAGATTCATCACTTCAGTTAACTATCAACAATCTATAGACAACATACTTGCATGTATGGATATAGTTGTAAGAAGGCGTGTGGTTATTATTAGAACCACAACCTATTTCTGGAAGATTCAGTGTATGCCTAAGGGCTAGTTTTAGCACATTATATTTATGGATAGTGTTTATACTGCATATGGAATCTTAGTGATACTATATTAATGGAAGTACCACTTTGATTTTGAAGGAAATACTCAACCTATTGATTATTTTACATGATCTATGTTATGAACATTAGTAATCTACAGTATGAAGCCCTACATAGGGTTGCTTGGAAAGATGTTAGCATATCCCAAGGAGAATCAAAGTGATAACACAATTCAGGTTAATTGGATATTCTTAGATCTTACCAGGCAATTAAACATAAATTGGTATGTATGAGTCAAAAACATCTAGTTCCGGTACACATATACTAACACCAGAGTAATCCAAGTCAAATAAATGCAACCATTATATTTAGTTGTGATTTCATGAGCAATAACATGTTGTAATACAACAGAAGATTGTCAATTATCTTCATGCAAATATGATCCATAGAACTATCTAGCTGCAATTTCTTATGAAACAGTTTACCACATAGAATATATACTAAACTGATGACCCCCCAAGACCCAATTAGATTCCCAAAAGATATTGTCTACTGTTTTACACTAGATTCCACCTTTGGAAGAAAACTAGCCACACATGAAAGGGACCTAACAAAACTTGTCTTCATTGGGTACAATGAAGAGACTCTTGGCTACAAATTGATGGATGTCAAAGACCAATCCAATCCTACACTAAAACAGATGTTGAGTTTTTTGAATCATTTGTTCCTCCTGCCTAGACTCTCTAGATGTAGATTTTTCATGAGTTGAAGATAAGTTCCCAAAATGATGAAATGATTCTGGGGATGATGATGTTGATATGATAGAACCATGATCCATGAACAGTTCAACGTATGCCCAAGTGGTGTACTAACACATTATGAGATGCAAGAATGGATGCTCCACCGGATACATCCACCCATGGACCACAGACTCATATAAAGAAAGAGAAGAAGTGAACTTTTCTTTGATGAGTAGAGTTATTGAATTTGATGATCCCTCTATAGTCCAGGAATCCCTACAGTCAAAATCTTGGAAAAATGCCATGGACTGAATATCATCAGTAATGAAAAATAACACTTGGCAACTTGTCGATCTTCCACCAGGGAAGAAACCCATTGGATGCAGATGGATATTCAAAATGAAAGTACAAAGTAGATGGGATAGTGGACAAGTATAAAGCTGAGACTAGTAGCAAAGGGGTATGAACAAAAATAAGGCATTTACTATGAGGAGACATTTTCTCCCATAACTAAGATCAAAATGATCAGGATGATATTTGCTCTAGCTGCACAATTTGGATGGAAAGTCCATCCTAGATGGATGTAAAAAGTGCCTTCCTGAACAGAGATTTGCAAGAAGAAGTCTATATGACTCAACCTAAGGGATATGTAGTACCTGGTCAAGAAGCAAAGGTATGCAGACTTAGGAAATCTCTGTATGGCTTCAAATAGGCCCCCCGGGCATGGTACATCAAGATTGATGAGCATCTCATAAAACATGGATTTGTTAGAAATCCATACAATCCCAATATTTACCTCTAGAGCGTTGGGGCTGAAATATGATGAGGCACACGAGAGGGAAATATGGAAGGAGCAAGAAGTTGCAGAACAGATGGTCTTATGGAAGGAGATGGCTCGTGAAGGATTTGAATCTCATGAGGATGAAGAAGAGCAAGAGCATCAGGAACTCCCCCATCTAGGAAAGCATGACAGAGAACCCTCTTTGGCCTCACATGGAAGTGTGCCAGTAGATATGACCTGGGCCGTGGGCGCGCATCTAAGCCAACCTATTGACCTAGCCCTTGCGCTTGGTTTTCCAGTATCTAATACAATAGGTAAAAGCAAATTTTTCATTTAGGAAGTGAAAGAGAAGAAATAAGTCAGACAACAAGTACATCAATGACAACACAGAAAACTTCATTATTCTTTGGGGGTACATTTTCAGGCTCATCATCTGCACAAAATATGAGCGTGCCTAGAATGTCGGATTCACCTCTGGAATAGGGACTACTTCACCAGATTGTAGGGGTCCAGTATAGTACTGACTGTTGGGACCACAGGGGAGTGCATCCTACGGACCCTATTCCAAACTTCAGGAGGAGGATCGAGGAGGTATGGGTAGTTCTAGTTCTGGTGGTTTAGGTGGTTTGAAGGAAGAGGAAACCAAGGAGGTTTTGGGTCGGGTGGTCAAGGCCCGCAACAACCCCAGAACATTTATATGGAGATGTCTCTTCATCTCCTAGAATACAGAGGTATCGAGGATGCTGTTGAACATGTTCATATGTGTGAAATATTGTGGCTCATGAAAGGTATCATACTGCCTCTGAGGGCAAGGCAAGTTAATTTTCTACTACATTACAGGTGCGCACGCACAACTGGTATAGGAAGTTTGATCCCAATCAAACTTATATTGACTATGCAACATTGAAAGATGCTTTCTTAAAAGAGTTCCATATCCCAGAGTTTGAGCAGAAGAGCATAAGCACACTTAAGGATATAAAGCAAGGCACTACTAAAAGTGTACGTGAGTATGATGCCCATTTTAAAACACTTCTATCCAAACTCTCTTATGACATTCATGCAAGTCAGCATGCGCAATGGTTTTTCGGGGGATTGATTACTCCATTTCGAAGAGCACTATTGCATAAGACTTATACCAACCCACGCGAAGCAGTGGAAGCTACCCTACGCGTTGAGGTAGTTAAGAGTATTGACACTAGAGTTAGTCCATTCTTGGAGGCTCAGATAGCAACTATGGAAAAATAGTAAGAGAAATTATCAGCAAACTCAGCTCATGAAATGCACTCAGGAATCTGGTGTATAGATTCTGAAGTAGAAGGGCACACCAAGGATAGTTTCCCTCATAGATACTGTACGATTCACTGCTGTTAGACTGTGAGATTTTCCATTTGAATCATGATGCTAGTCACTGCCCTTTACTACAATGTGCGATCAGGAAAGAATGTATCCTCCTTTTGTAAAATTTGTAGGTCCACGACCCATGATACTGAGGACTGTAGAGTGATTGGCCAAATCCATGATGCCATTGATATTGGGGTGAGATAGGTGAGTGTGGCTAATAATTCTAAAGGAAAGAATGAGAATCAGGATAGAGATTATAATCAAACGTGCACTATGACAGGAATGATGGAATATTTGAAGGAGGTCGTGGAAGAGGATGGGGATATTGAGGTGGATATGGAGGGCGAGGCCTAGGTGGGGAAGAAGTGAATTCCCTCGAGGAACTTGTTATACATGTGGCTCACCTGACCACTATAGGCATGAATGTCCCATAGAATATTTCCTGTTCATTTTGTGGAAAGGGGCATAGTTATGAAGAATTCCTAGACTTATATGAGCATCTCAGTAAACATCACAAGCAAGAGAAAAAAGGTGCATCGGGGATGGTTAGAATCCAACATGTGGTAGAGAATCAGTGGATGCCCAAATTAACACCAGAGCCTGAGGCAGTAATAGTAAAGATAACCACACGAGCTGAAGCAGCACACACGAAGAGAGGTATTGCAACAAAAATCCTGACAATCACTAGGAAGGAGGTTTTGCATGCTAGGTATCCAGATCCAACTCATCAGAAAGAAGTTTACCAAGAGACTCTGGAGGTTCTTAGGAATCTTCAAGGAGAGATACAATGTTTAAAAGAGCAATCTCAGAAGTTGGAGCATAATTATACAGAGAAGGTCCCTTCTGATATTGATGACATCGGAGAGGTATGTAGGATGTTGTGCCAGGAGAACATTATTCCTTTATTGGGAAATTGGTTGAAGGGGAATACTCTGCACGTGGGAATTGAGATTGGAAGACAAATACTCCATGCGAATCTCCCCCTTGCTACGACAAGGAAATTACTTTGAATGCTGTTGTGGATGGTTGGTTATTGAGCAATATTTTGATTGATACAGGTGTAGAAGTAAATGTACTTACATTGGATGCATGGGTACAAATGGGGAGACCTCCATTACAACCATCATCTAATGTATTTTTCATGGCAAACAGAACAAAGCCTACTCCCATAAGAGTTTTGAAGGATGCATCTATAACTATACAAGGGGCCAAGCTCACGGGAGACTTTGAAGTGTTAGCACTTGCGGAAGCAGATAGCTTCCCAACTTTGCTCGCCCTTGGTGTTATGCAAACAATGCTGATTTGAGGTTTAACAAGGGGTATATTAGCTTTGAAACAAGGAAGAAAGGGTCATAATACCATTAACAGATGGAAAATCTAGGCCATATGTGGAACCTTTAAGTGAAGAGGACTTGAACAGAATTTATATATGCGCTATTCGAGACCCTGAGGTCAATGAGCCATCCAAGGAAGGAATCCTTCATTGGGAAGATTCCTAGTCAATCAGTGATACTACAAGTATTGCTTGTGACAATTGGGCTCATGGTACTTATGAGCTGGTGGGGTGCGAGGTTAAGTGTGTGGTTGCTTGTAGGAAGGGATTTCACTCTGTTAGGTGTATTGGTCGCTCAGTACCCCGATATACTGGATCTGAAGGTCTGACTGAATTCTTGAAAGCCATGGAGGAAAATTGGGATGACCATAGTAAGAGAAGAGAAATGCTATCATATACTTTGCATCGGACAGTAGTGCGATGGTGGGTGGTTCACAGGGATAATCTCTTGGCATGGGGAGATATTGGGATCACCTTATCAGCCAGGTTCTCAAAAAGTAATGCACCTACAAAGATTTTCCCTTATCATGGTGATCAACCTATTCAGCACCACATTTAATAGTGTGAGAGACTCTAGACAGTAGGATAGGAAACATTACCACCTTCACTTTGGGTGCATCGGTTCCATTTTACTCTAAAAGGTTACGCGCGTGCTTGATATGTATATGTTGAATTACATAGAGAAATTGGCAATTAGAAACATTTGACTGCAGGGATGATCCAAACCTTTGACTTCTTCTAAGATAAGAATTCAAGGATTTAATTCACAACTTTTTACAGGTTTATCTTGATGATTGGACCATTTATGGGATAATTAAAGATCATTGTGACAATCTGCACTTAATGTTTGAAAGATGTAGACATATGAGTATCTTGTTAAATATCAAAAAGTGCATCTTTGCTACTCCCTTTGGCATACTTTTAGGGCACATACTATGTAAGGAAGGGTTGCTGGTTGATCTGGCTAAAGTTGCAATTATTTTAGGCTTGAAAGTGCTTGCCATTCAAAGTGAGGTATGCAGATTTTTGGGTCACACAGGGTATTACCGAAAGTTTATACATGCGTATGCCAAAATTGCCACACCTTTGGAAGAGTTACTCAAGGGGAAAGGTACATTCTATTGGATGGAATCATTGCAGTGCACGTTTGAAATACTGAAGGAGAGGCTTACTTCCGCATCTATCTTGTGCTTTCCACATGGGATAAACCTTTTCATGTTCATGTGGACGCCTCTGGCATGGCCATTGGTGCCGTCTTGGCTCAACCTGGAGAAGGTATAGTAGATCATCCCATTTGTTTTGCGAGTAGGAAGTTGACCCCTGCAGAACAAAATTATACCACTACAGAGCGCGAAGCTTTGTCTATGATATATGCCTCGTACAAATTTCATCAGTATTTTTTGGCCTCACCATTTGTGTTTTATACAGATCACATGGCATTGAAGTATTTGGTGAACAAGCCCATCTTACAGGGGCGCTTATGCCGATGGGTACTCTTATTTCAAGAGTTTGACTTTATAGTTGTGGTAAAACCAGGCAAAAGCAATTCTGGACCGGATCACTTGTGTAGAATTCAATCAAGGGAAGAGGCACAAACAATAGAAGAGACCATGCCTGATGCACAGTTGTATAGGTTACAACACGCGCCAACAGAATTAGAGGACATTGCTATCTTTCTGAGGACTGGTATGGCACCAGAAGGCATGATAGATTTGGAGAAGAGGCAACATGCTATATGCGCGACACCATTCATGTTAATTAGTGGTGATTTGTACAAATTAGGCAGAGATGAGGTATTACGCCGTTGTGTATTGGAGCTTGAACGAAAGGATATAATGGAGGAAGCACATGGTGGTATTGCAAGTGGCCAATATGTTTACGACCAATTACAAGTGCAAAACCCTTTGAGAAATGGGCGATTGACTTTGTAGGGCCTATTTCACCCACCGCGCGTAGGAATGAATCACGCTATATCATTACTTGTACAGATTATCTTACCAGATGGGCAGAAGCAGCACCCACAAAGCACTATATAGCGACTACAACAGCAAGGTTCTTATGGGAGAATGTTCTTACAAGGTATGGCTATCCTTTAAGTTTAACAATTGATAGGGGCACACTTTTTTGAATGAGACAATTAGAATTCTGTTAGAAGAGTTTATGGTTGCCCACCATAAGACTACACCCTATCACCCCCAGGCAAATGGAACTGCTGAGGCTTTCAACAAGATTTTGAGCCACATATTGACCAAGATTTGTGATGTTGGAAGGAAAGATTGAGATGATAAAGTATCTGCTGTACTTTGGGCTTATCGAAAAACATACAAGAGATTGAACAAAGCCACACCTTTTCAATTGGTGTTTGGCGCAAAAGCTATCCTTCCTATAGAATTTATGTTACCTTCTTTGTGCATTGCACGTACTGGAGGTCTAGCTGATGAGCAAGCCTTGGAAGAATGGATTGAGAAGATGGTTCAACTAGATGAGCGTTGAGTAATAGCATACTGGAGTCAAAAACATGAGAAAGCATGCCAAAAGGCATGGCATGATAGACATATCAGGGATAAGAAACTTGCGGTTGGACAAATGGTACTTCTTTATGACTATAAGTTTTTGCGCCATCCAGGGAAGCTAAAGGTGCATTGGTTAGGGCCGTATACTATAACTCACATACTTGAGTCATGTGCTTGCCAGTTAAAAGCAATTGACGGAACGAGGCTGCCCGGTTATTTTAACGGGAGTAGGTTGAAGCCCTACTATAAATAAGTCTTCTTGGTGTTTGTAATAAGGTAGTATTGCCAGATAGATTAGGTTTTCCTTTCTGCATTCCCTTTATGTGTTTCTTTCATCATCACTATGCTTTGTCAATTTAGTTCTTGTTTTTGTGTAATAAGCGCGCTTGCGCGCATGAGGCTAACTACAATATGAAGCATGTTAATGCGTAGAGGACTGCACATCCTTTTTGTGTGGGGTGGATTGTTGATGACTCCCAGGTATGATGCTTGGAAGATTGGAAGGTATAATGCTGCAGATATTAAGGAAGTAAGTTGCTAAGGGTGATTGACAAAAGATTGCTTCTCAAAGATAACCAAGGATGGAGATGAATGAAGGAGAAGTATAATGTGAGGTAAGCGGTGGCCATGGTAACTACTAGGAGATGGTGTAGTGACGAGGTACTCGGGTGCTAGAGCGCGTGCTGAAGAGAAGTCTGTGAAAAAGGGTAGGAAGGCGCGCTAGGAGGTTATAGCTTTTGGCGCGTAGAAATGACAAAAGCGGGTAATAAATGAGGAGAATTAAGTAGGTGAAGGAGTAATTAATGCAACAAAAATTAGAAATCTATATAAGGATAGGATGTGATTTCATTTTTACCCTTACGACTATGAGAATTTGACGAAGAGCTACGTGCGAAGAGCCGAGTAAAGCGATTCAAGGTGCGAAGTGAGAGAAACTAGGCGTGAAAGACAGATCTGTGTATTGGAAAGGCTTGTATCCCTGTAGGAGAAGGGTTTGAATGAAGCAGATTGACAGGATAGAGCTAGGGCACGTGATTTCATGATTGTAATTTAGGGCACAATTGAATCAAGTTAGGGTTTGAAGTAAACTAATAAAAATTTGTAGTAGAAGGTATAAAAAGACCACACAAAGGGAAGAATGGCTCCAAAGAAGAAAATAGCACCAGTAAAGGAAAAGAAGAAAGTAGTAGTAGAAGAAGAGGAAGAGATGACCCCTGAGAGCAATTTCTATGAAATGCAGTACCCTGAAGAAGTGATTATGGGCCAAGAATGGGATTCCCACATACGAAAAAGCAAAATCAATGAATACAGCCACCGTACTAAGGACAATCAAAAGAAATTAGATGATTTGCTCACCTCCCGAACAGACAGACGAACTGAGAATGGAATGCCAATATATGATGACGCAGGGGAGAGGTTATTGAGAAGGATTGGTGTCTACCAACTTTATGAGCTCCCATACTTCGGGAAATATGTGCCATTATACAGGTGGTTGATGAGCCGAGTTCATGAGGACTTCTACTTTGTAGGGCAGAGGGTAAGATTAACACCCATTCTTATTACCACAGTAACAATATTAAAGGAAACAAGCGAGGACATTAAAATTGACCTAACTGACAAGGGTGCCATATTGGAAACACACAAAGCACTAGGATACTAGAAAGGGCCACGCGGAATGGACATAGACAAACTACAAAACTGTCCAGTAGTACAAGCAGCAACGCACCTGATTACAAAATTGAATGACCAAGATCTTTGGTCACAAGTAAACTCAATGTGGCTACATGTGGCAAAGCACATGTCGGAAGGGGTTACTTATAATATTGTTGACTTCATTGTAGAGAAAATAGTAGAGGAAGCACATGCAAGAAATAAGATAGTTTTGGTTGTGTTTTATTGAGTTTGGTATTCATGGAGATTGGGGTACCAGATGGCCCAAAAGAGAATATATGGGAATACCCCATGAATAACAAGTCTCCAGCTGAACAATTCAACAAATATCTGTGTAAGGGGTCTATGATAGATGAGGTAAAAGAGCGAGCAGAGATGTGGTATAACAGGCTCTGCGCGGCGTTTGAAGAGGAATGACGCATACCCAAGGAGTTGCCTTCGGTACTAGGGAAGCAGGCATAGTTTGCTATCTACCAACATTTTTGTATTGTGTGTTTTCCAATTGTAGATGGGTCATGGAGCCTCTAGTGCAAACTGCCTTATGCATTCTCTACATGATATTTCCAAGCTTCAGTTCATTGGTTCACCAAAACACGAAGATTAGTGTTTAATGCATATAAGGTGGATTGTGAATACCACACCTTGCGGAAGACATATGGATATCCGGGGAAGAATGCTTACAATGAGAGTATTATCTCAGAGATTTTGAGCATTAGACCAGAAACACTTGCCATTGGGGATATCGGGGCCATGCTTATATATCTTCAACTTAAGCCAAACATGGAAAACAATAAGTATGTGGAAAACGAGTTCGTGCTTCCAGGGCCACCGAAGGGAAAACATACCATGGAAAACATCCTGGCACCTAGGCCTTCTAAACCCAAGCAAAATGATGAGGAAGAGGATGAAGAGCAGGAGGATAATGGTGGTTTGGTGCGCAAGAGAAAACAACCATCTGGAAGAAAGGAGGAGCGCACGACAACCTCACAAGGAGAAAGAGCTACTGAGGAAGAGTAGTATGACTGTACGTACCCAAAATTGTAAGGTACTGTACTGCCAAAACAACGTAACAGGTGCCCCAATGATGATACAGGTCTCCTCGCAAGGTGTTCGGGATTCGGAAAAGCTCTCTAAACATGCGTTAACATCCCACATGCCCCACTTAGCCCCTGTGTCCTTTGTTTTTCTCTTTTTTCCTCTTTTCTTGACCTTTTGCTCTTCAGTTACGAAACCGCCACCCTGCCTGGGCAGCGGTCTCGTAACCGTCGCCCTGATCAGGGTGGCGGTCTTGTAACTGCCGCCCTGCTCAGAGCGGCGGTCCTGCATGCGTTTTCTAGAAAGCGCTTTTAACGCGACTCACGTAATTTCAACGTTTTACCAGCTTTCTTTCATCGCCATAAGCTTGCATTTATGATTATGGTTCCCTGGAATAGTGTTTTGCCATTGTTTATAGTTTAAGAGTTCAAATTGGTTTTGTACCTTGGGTAAATCCAAATGCTATAAATAGATGGCTTGTGTTCAAGCAAATGGCCCCTCAAAATTTGCCTCTAAATTTCTCTTTGCAATAGATTTAGTTTTCATTTTGCTTAGAATTCGTAGTTTCATTCATTGCAGGCCTTAGTTAGTATTGTTTTGCTGTTAAGAAGCCACATATCCATCTTGTGCAAGTGCTGCTGTTATTTCATCCAATCCATTGGAATATGATAGCCTGTTTATCAATAGGAAGCCATTAAAGTTGCAAGTTTTGCTCTTCAAATAGGATAGTTTCAGGTTCTGGACGTTTTATGTTGCATGACTCGCAATAGATCCCGCTAGGAATTGCATAAGCCAAGCTCTGTACTCTTACGCTATCCCTCTCCTACTCGCATTGTATTCAGTATGTATTCTAAAGTTGTCCCTTGTTCCAATATCTACTTCTGTTGATGCAAGCATTACACACTTTTCTGGATCCACGTGAGTACGAAAGAATGAGGAGATCACACTGAGGGGACAAAATCACACACACCATAGGATTTGCCATTGTTCTGCAGAATCTAGGTTCTACCTTTCAAAGTTCTAAATTAGAAGCATATCAAATAGAGTAGCTAATCACTTCATTTCAGTCAATTTTACTTTCGATATTGTCAGGGAAGTTGTGGGGATTGATAGTTTCTGAGAGACTATGATTCATTCCTCACTTCTGAGGTAGGATCGAGAGTCTTGCAAATAGATTAGATCAATCATTTCATTATTTAGAATAGATTTACAACTGCACAGACAAATAGCTATACTCGGTTATCTTGTTTGTTTTAAATTGTTATCTTAGCTGTCAATTTCTAGATGTATTAAATTAGTTGCTCTTCTAAATCCATTCCAAAAGTTCATCAGAAAATACAAAAATAGAGAAATCATATATACTAGAGATATATTTCACGTAGTTAAAATTCACTTTGTTGCAGTTAGATTTACATTATTGCTTTTGTATGACAATCACGAGACCTAGGGAGCCCAGAGAATACGTATTTGAGCCAATCATGCCTCAACCCAATCTCGTCACAGCAATAGTTGACATAGACCAGAATATTAGAATCCAAGTCTTCCAAACAACAACAGACTTACAACAGATCAACTCTCAGTTGAGGGGATTAAACATAGAAGACGACCAAGCACACACATTTTGGTCAAATCAACCAAACTACAGATTACCCTAGGTTCATACCCGCATGACTGTAGAAGGGCTTGAAAGAGAGCAAACGTTCGGTTGTGATCCTTTGGTCCCACAGCCAGACGTAGGAGACACTCTCACAGACATAGATACTAGCCTAAGAATTCAGGTTGCAAGAACGCCTGTGAGGTACTTTGAGAAGATTGTACAGCTATTAATTTTGAATATAGAGGCTGAGAAAGCATATGATTATTGGATACTAGGGATCAGGGACTGAATTCATACATGACCCATAGCAGGACCGCAACAACCAAGAGTCTACGGTTGCGATCCACAAATCCCGCAACCTAACGAGCCCATAGGTGAATTAGACATAGATGCTGACCTACGTACACTAGTATTCAGATCTACTCCACTTCCACCTATCATCATCGAACATTTATCATTATTAGACATAACAGCTAAGAACGCTAAGGAGTTCTGGACTAGGCCAAAGAATCGCCCATAGAATCAAATGTATTTATCATCCATCCTATCACCTTATCTGGGGACATACACGAAACTATCCCAGGCCATTTTCCACATATACCACAACCTATAGACCGAATCACGCCAGAGCTTGATATTTATTGGAGCCTTCGAGCAGTCATCCTTGTTGATCGATCTATCACACTAGTTCAGGTTAGGAGGGCCTTCTTTGCCTTAGATTCACAATTTACACTAGTGTGCGTCGAAGACATCATATTGCCTAACTAGTTTGTCTGCATCCCACGCATATCCCATCCCCACCGGCTGTCTCGGCATGACCTCGAGAGGTCGGGTGCGAGGAAGAGTTACTTGTAGATTCCCAAGCTCGCTTGTCACTTTTCCGTCGTACAAAATTGGTGAACCCGACGTGAAACTTTCTACCTTCTTATTTGGAGTCAGATTTGTACTACCTCATCAGTTTTCACCATCACCTTCACTCCTTGCCATTCCTTCTGCGGGTATTCATATACCCCCCGAATATGTCGGGATTCGATGTGTATGACAGACCCCTATTGGGTCTTGAGGCATACTACGCCCAACAGAGTAGGCAATCATCACCCTCACTCTCAGTATGGGGTGACAACTACTCAATTAACCAGTTGTCAACAAAAACTCCAAGGATCAGATATAACTCATCTTTTCAAACTGAGGAGTTAGATCAGCTCGCTCAAAAACAACAAACAGAGCCTTCAGGCTCGAATAATATGACGTTCACCGAAGAATCTGGTTCATCTCCTCAGGTGCTGCTAAAATATTCCCCAAAAATTTGGAAGGCATCGCTCTCGATTGGTATTATAGAATACCTGAGGCTTCCATCCATTCATTTAAACAACTCGTTTCAGAGTTCATTAAGGCATTTGACATGAACAAACTGTTAAGAACAGGAATCAGGGAGTTCTTGCACATTAAGCAGGAACATAATGAATCTGTCGCTCATTTCATCCAGAGATGGCATACAGTTCTTTATTCTTCAGCCAGTGCTCCAAATATGGACCAAATGGAACTATGTGATTTATTCCTTCATTCTCTCAGCAGAGAAGTGAAGGAAGAAGTCCAGAAGTTCCCACTAAGGACTTACGATGAAGTACTTGAGAGCGCTCTCCGAATAGATCAAGTGACAATTAGATAGTGGTCGTAAGACATATGGAACAAACGGGAGGTTAATCACCTCCAGCCAGAACACTACAACTTATCCTACTACCACGAATGTCAATCAAGGACCTAAAATCCTTAACAAAAATCACGGGGTGACAACAGATGGAGTAACCGATCAGCCTAAAAAGGTAAATACTGTGAATACTTCACCACCAATGAACAATCAACGAAACAACAACTTTACCCCAACAATCAATACAGTGGATTTCAATCATCCAACAACAACAACAACAACGGTGAAATCCCACACAGGGTCTAAGCCAAAACTCAATTGGTTATCAAAACCAGAATCAAAACCAGAAACAACAAATGCAAAACTTTAATCCTAATAGGCAACGGTTTGATCAGAGTTTTAGGCCACAATATACACCAAACCAACAAACCAGGAATTACAATCCCAATTCATATTGTGGTTTCCACAAAATTCGAGGTCATGACACTAGAACGTGCCGTGACTACAATAAATTCATGCAACGTTTGCCAGAGGAACAAAGACAATTCTTCACAGATATGTTCTTGGCAGATCCTGTGTCACCACCACCAAACACGCTCGCAGGGGCAGTTTCCCCTCAGAATGCTCCCCTCAAGATCTTTAATGATCCACTCCCAAATCACGATAACAATAGGCTAAGTCTAAATGGGACAAACAAAAGCATAATGATGGGAAACAATGATCATGAAGCCTCGACTTCACTAAATCCATCAGTTGCGCCACAATTAGGAAGTCAGCCGAGACCCAAGATAGTCAGTTTAGTAGAATTAGACGCCGAACTACCCATCGAAGCTATAACAAGAACATGAGAGTATTTCTCTCAGCCAAGCCCAAGTCACCTGCCAGGAACAGATAAGATCCAACAAATAGTAGAAAAACCCGTAGGTGCCTATGATTTAATTAGCGACCTAACAAAAACCTTCTCGCACATTTCATTTTTGGACTTACTGAAGAATTCTCCTGCCCACAGGGCTGCTCTTCTAGAGGCATTAGGTTTAGGTCATCTAATTAACATCACTCCACCTCCCGAAACACAAGTGAACCATGTAGACTTTGATATCCACCCTCCGGGGCAGCCGGATAAGGATGTCGAATTCATATTCGAAATAAATAAAATGCCTACAGATGCTGAGATTGCATGCCGAGGTGATCCAGCCTTACACTTACAAGTATGGGTTTATAATAACTACGTGAAACGAGCAATGGTTGACGATGGGGCAGCAGTTAACATAGTCCCCTTCTCTTTCCTTCAAAAACTAGGATATGGGGAAACAAATTGTTCCACGACTCGAAATACATTGAGAGGCTATGATAGCCTTAAGGCCACTTCGATTGGGACTATAATACTACCAGTCACCTTAGGACCCAAAACAATCCTGACTGAGTTTTATATTATAGATCGGGAAACTAACTATAATATGATCCTCGGCCGACCATGGATACACCGTATGAAGGCAATCCCTTCTACGTTATTCCAAGAAGTAAGATTCTTGCATCTAGGAAAGGTGTTTGTAGCCAAAGGTGATCCAAAGCCATTCGATATACACCTAGCTGACTTAAAGAAAAGACCACGCGTGCACTCGGAATTTGAACTTCCAACAAACCAACTTAATAAACCCACTGACGCAAAACCAGAGGAAAAGTTGGTACCTACAACAGATCTTGAGACTATGAGTCTAGTCAAGACAATCCCAGCCTCAAAAGATGAGGCTAACATTGTAGAAACGGTATCATTAGGAACTACTGCAAAAATTGTTGAATTGCTAGAACAGGATCTACCAATGTTCTTACCATTTGATTCTGTAGGCATGGGATATTCCCTAGGTGTTGGTTCTCTTCCAGCAGAGGATCTCTGTATGGTGGAAGTAGAATGCGCAAACACAACAAATATCCCAGCGTCCATATTCCCAGCTAAATATTGGACACTCCATTTTGATGGAGCTAGATGTCGTTACGGAGCGGGGGCAGGTGTAATCTTTACTTCCCCTGAAGGAAAAGTCCTACCATTCGCCTTCAAACTAAATTTCGAATGTACAAACAACGGCGCTGAGTACGAAGCCCTCCTCCTTGGCCTCATTTTAGCCAAGAGGATCGGTGTTAATAACATCAGGGTGTTAGGAGACTCACAATTGGTAGCAAACCAAGTCTCTGAGATATATGAAACCAAAGCCGAGCACTTACAGCTTTACAAAACAGCTGTATTAGATTTAAGCAAGGAGTTTGACTTCATATCAATTGAAGCAATCCCGCGAGAACACAATCTTCTCGCCGATTCTATAGCAACCTCGGCATCACGCTTTACTCCAAACAGTAAGTTAGAGGATACCCGTTTCATGGTATCCCTTCGTGATGAACCATTGATAAAAACAATGACAAATTCTCTTTTAAATGGAAATGAAAACAAATCTACTATCTTAGATAGTGATATGGCCACTCTGAATTACTTAAACGCCTATGCGGCATTACATCTCTCCTATCATATGATAGATTTGTCCTTAATCCCACATTCATCTTCCTACTTCGAAAATCCCATGATGGAGCTTCCCTCGCAAATGGAACCTAGCGTATACACAGTAGAAAATGGGGACGATTTGGATTTACCTCCAGCCCCACCTGAGTTTGAAGAAGGTAATGCCTCTTTAATCGAAGAAACAATTGATGTTAACATCGGAATGAAGGATGAACCAAAGATCTTGAAACTAGGATCCTCGTTAACCCCGGAAGAAGTAGAAATACACACTCAGATCCTCAAGGAACATCAGAAGGCTTTTGCATTTAATTATAAAGAAATGACAGGCGTTGCACCACACATTGCGGTACACAACCTCGTCACTAAATCAGATGCAAAACCGATTAAACAAAAATCAAGACCCATGAAACCTAAGGTAGCTCTCATGGTGAAAGAGGAAGTAATAAAACTCCTCCAAGTAGGATTCATCAAACCAGTCGATTACTCTCAATGGGTATCTAATATCGTTCCCGTTCTAAAAAAGAATGGGAAGATACGCATCTGCATAGATTTCCGAGACATTAACAAAGCGTGTCCTAAGGACGACTTCCCATTACCATCCATAGATGTCATTGTTGATGCAACAGCTGGATTTGAACTCTTGTCTCTCATGGATGGATTCTCGGGATACAATCAAATCAGAATATCTGAACAAGACCAAGCTAAAACCACGTTTATAACTCCTTGGGGAACCTATTGCTACGTTGTTATGCCATTCGGTCTCAAGAACGCTGGCGCCACATACCAGCGAGCTATGACGTATATATTTCATGATCTAATTCATAAAATTGTGGAATCCTACGTAGATGACTTGTTGGCTAAGGCCAAGAAGCGTTGTGACCACCCGGAGGTGCTCCGCGTCATTCTTTCACGTCTAATAGAATACGGAGTCACGCTAAATCCAGAGAAATGCGTCTTTGGTGTAACAGGAGGAAAGCTCCTAGGTTACATCATATCGTCACGAGGGATAGATGTTGATCCAACCAAAATTCGGGCTGTCCTCGAAATGGTCCCACCTTCGAATGAATCTGGAATCAGGTCATTTCTCAGAAAACTTGGTGCAATCCGGAGATTCATCCCGGACTTAAGCTTCGCCATCCATCCAATCAACAATCTGCTCAAGAAAGATTATAGTATTGATTGGACCGAAGACTGCAATGAAGCTTTTGATGCAGTTAAGTGTTTCCTGTTATCACCACCTACGCTAATGCCACCTAAGCTAGACCGCCCGTTAATTTTATATTCACGAGCTACCGATGTCTCGCTGGCCTGTATGTTGGCCCAAGAGGACGATGACAAGAGAGAGCGCGTGATTTATTTCATTAGTCGAACATTACTTGACTACGAAACACGTTATACACAGGCAGAACGAGAATGCCTTGCCATAGTCTTTGCTACTAAACGCTTAAGACACTATATGCTGAATCAAGAAACAAGGGTCATGGTAAAAACGGACCATTTACGAACTTTCCTCACACAAGGGTCCTTGTCTAAGAAGGCTGGACGTTTTATAACCTTAATGGGGGAATTCGAATTAACATTTGTAAATCAGAAATCCGTTAAGGGACAAATCATCGCGGATTGGTTAGCTGATAACCCATTAGACGGAGGCGATCTAGTAAATCTAGACTTTCCCGATGAGTGCGTATACTACATTGAAACCAGACCTCCTATCTCTGAGTGTCCCTGGTATACCGACATTATTAATTATATCATGGACCATACGTATCCAGAAGGGGCTACACCGCAACAAAGAAGGTGGTTACGCATTATTGCAGCCAAATACGTCATTATAGAGCAAGTGCTCTATCGAAAAGCATTCGATGGAATGCTCCTAAGATGTGTCGACACAGAAGAATCCAAGAAGATTCTCCACGAATCTCACAGTGGAATGTGTGGAGGCCACTTCGGTGGCCATGCCACCGCTCGCAAAATACATCGAATGGGCTATTTCTGGCCCACTCTAGAACACGACGCAGTAGAGTTTGTACGCAGGTGTCATAAGTGTCAAGAATTCTCCCACGAGATTCACATGCCAGCACAAGCTCTACAACCAATTGCTACTCCATGGCCCTTTTCTACGTGGGGTCTTGATTTGATAGGGAAATTCTCTCCCTCGTCTACAGATGGCCATAATTTTATAATCACGGCCACCGAATATTTCACCAAGTGGGTAGAGGCTATGCCTCTTACTACTGTACCGGGTTCTGTAATCGCCAAGTTCATTTTGAACCAAATCATTTGCAGATACGGTATCCCGCAAGTCATTATCTCAGATAATGGAACTTCTTTTAAGAATGACGAAGTTCGCGAACTATGTAATAAATTTAAAATAAGCCATCATACGGCTTCCTTGTATTACCCTCAAGCCAACGGACAGGCTGAAGCGACAAACAAAACACTGAAAGCCATTCTCCTTAAAACTGTGAAAGAAAACAAACGAGATTGGCATTTGAAGTTATATCCGGCCTTATGGGCCCACCGAACCTCAATAAGAACACCAACGGGAGCGACTCCTTTCTCACTAGTATTCGGGGCAGAGGCAGTTCTCCCACTTGAGGTTGAAATACCCAGTCTCCGTATTTCATTACAAGGGATTCTGGATGAAGACGCTTACAGAGAAGCACGTCTCTCCCAACTAGAAAGCCTAGATGAAGCTAGGTTAGATGCTGAACAGCGGCACAGAGCCTATGCTGACCGGATGTGCCGGCAGTATAATAAGAAGGTCTATGAACGCGACATATATGAAGGTGATCTAGTTCTAAGGCTAGACAGTCGGATCGACAAAAAGACCGGCGAGGGAAGAAAGTTCCGGCCCAAATGGTTGGGCCCATACCAAGTCATGAAGGACTATGGAAATGGTGCATATCTCTTATGTACACTAGAAGGTGAGGAATTTGGTGAAACAGTCAATTCCCTACACCTTAAACGATTCTACGCGTAAGCAACCGGCATAATATATAGCTACATTTACATTGCATCTTCATATAGTTAGGTTCATTTTGTCCGCATGTTTCGTACGAATCTTGTGATCAAGGAATTTATTCTTAAAGCAATTCATTACAAACTTCTGATGGTATTGGCATAAACACTCTAATCATACTTCTCCATCTCCATGATATCGTCAAGTTATTTTGGAATCATGTCATCAAATAAAACTAGATATGACAAAGTCTTAAACGGTAACCATACCAAGATCTGCGGGTTTATTCTCACTTTTGGTTTCTTCTTAGGATGGGTGTCTTGTCTATGGTCTGTTCTAGAAGCTTCATCGTGTCACATCTATCCCATATGTATATCTCTTTGGAAATAAGAGCATGCTGACATTTTGCTCAGATAAACAAGTCAAACATGTAAATCAAACAAAAAATTTTAAATTTACACATTTTCTTGCCTCACCAACCTTCGGTGATGAGCTTGCGTCTCTTACTAGTGACGTAGGGTTGGGAAAGGATGGAAATGCCCTTACTCGCCTATACCTTGCCCATGGTGATAAACCCACGCTTCTTACTAGTAGCATGGGGCAAAGTGTAGGGGGTCCTCTTGACAAACAAACGTTAAAGGTCATAAGCAAACAATTCAAATCTTGAAGCCTTGAGTCAAAAACAAATGAATCAGATGTTCAAAATTCCAAGAGAGTTAAAATCCTAAAAACCCAGATTTTGTCTACTATGTGGCCATCTACGGATCTAAGTCTAGATAAACCGCAAGGCAAGTTGCATCCTAAACTATGAAAGTCACTCGGGTAGAGTAAGCTTGTAGCTTCCCAATTTGGTTCCACCAAAGCTTTGTCTATCTTTCATCACTATCATTTCAGCATATTTCACAACTTGTGCCCTTTCTAGCTCTCGGTGACGAGCCCTCGCATCTTACTAGTTGCGTGGAGTTGGGAGTAGGGGCAGGTTTATCTGCTCATCATACCGGTTTACCTTCACCACTCTGCCAAAACAAATATGAAGTATCAAAAATTGCTTAAAGAAACTAAGATTCAAAATCACATTGTATCTACATTATCATGTATCAGCATCATGAAATACAAAAAGGAAGTAAACACTTGCATCATTTGTTCTCCATTGCATCCATTCTAAAATCATATAAACATACATCATAATCTACATGAGGAAACTGGAAAAGGAAACAAAGCCATAAATGCCAAAAGTCTGATCCAAAAAGAATATATATATATGAATGGTCACAGTTTCTGTACAATGCCATCATGCACTAAGCATGGTCAAAATGCTCAAAGAGCCCGGGATATACAAAAGAATATATCATACAAAATCTACGAGAGCCAAGTGGCTTCTCAATCCCTACGAGACCCCTCTGAAGGCGCACGCCCATGACTAGGACTCCGGCTACGCCGGTGCTCTGAGTGCACGGAGGGCTCAGGATCCCGAGGGGCAGCCGCAGTCTCGCCACGAGAATGACTCCTCATCAGGCGCTCGGCTGTCCTATACCCCGCTAGCTCCGTGCGGAGAGTCGATACCATCCTGGCCACATGTCAGAGTGGGGCAAAGACGTCAGTGTGTCTACCAGCTGCTGAGGGCTCCCCAGCATCTACAGACAGCTCTGCACGGGTCCTCTCCATGGGGATCATCAGGGTATCGGTGCATACCCTGCGAATCAAGTCTCGCCACTCATCGGCGGTCTCTGCAAAACAAAGGAAACAAAGACAAATTAGAAATAAACAAGAGATAAAACACAAAGAGTAAACAAGAGGAGAAATAGTAACTAAAGCAATCCTAATTAAAAACAAACATTAAAAGGAAGGATGGTAACTTACTCGGATCACCAGGCCTCCAGGATGGATCTCTAGGGTCGGCGCCTGCCACAGATGCCGCCGCTGACTGAGGTGCTCCCCCTGTGGCTGGAGTAACGTAGCATCTAGCAACGGACTCATCCTCCCCACCATGGCCCTGGGAGAGTGGCTCCTCTGAAACCAGAGTCACCCTCTCTGCACTCTGCTCGGCCCTCTCTGCCTGCATGATATCCTGAGTATCATGCCACTCAGGATCACTGTCCTCCTCAGTCTCCTCCTCTGTCTCTCCCCCTGTGAACTCCTCAGACTCGGAGTCTATGTCAATGGGGTCATCGCTGCTATGGGCAGGACCTGCAGCAATCTGAAGTAAGGGTGCCCGAGGAGCACCGGCTCTCCCTCGGGCACGTACTACCCGCCTGGCTGCAATAGGAACGCCAGGAGTAACAACTGTCCAACCCCGGCCTCTAGGGCCCCCTCTGGCCTCTCGGACTGATCTATAAACTGGCGCTACCGGGGGAAGCATACCCATGTAGGGTAAGGCCAAACTGCTGAGGAACTTGGCCAAAGGGGTGTACCTCCACTCGCCCCACTCTATCAATAAGCTGCCCTGTGGTAGAGCAGGAGATAAAAGTAAGAGTCTCCTCGCCCCATATACCTACTATAGTCTGATACGGTGTGGCCTCCATGTCAGCAGTGGTCAAAAAAGCAACTGGATGATGAGGTGCTCTGAGCACCGACATATCTGTCCATCTAGCTGCCCTCACAGCTCCGGGATCTGTCACCTCTACACCTCTGCCATAGGGGATGAAGTGCTCATAGACCCAACTCATGACCAGGGTCGGGTGGCTCAAGGAATGCCCCTGTAAACGGACTACCCTGTATAAATCATGGTAGGTGGTCCCAAGTATGTCTGCTCCCCAGGCATATATCCGGCCATGTCCCTCTATCTGTGCAATAATGGGGGACCAACAATATAACAATGTGTCTCCTCCCTTGTCCCCGATCAGTCTCGAGGCAAGGATCCCCATAATAGCCTGGCGAAGTAGGGGGATGGGAAAACTGGGAATAGATCGAACTCTGACCCCCTTCTTCGAACCCGTGGAGATGACTGCATCTCCCATATAAGTGGCCCACTGTGCTATCTGGGCCCGTGAACCTGCTGTCTCTAGGGTGAGTCGTCTCCCGATGATCGGGACCCCCAGGATATGGTAAACATCCTCTAAAGTGATGGTCCACTCACCGCGGACCCCTGGTAATCGGAAGGTGTTCCGATCAGCATCCCAATATGAGAACAAGTCACAAAGAATGTGACTAGAAGGAGCAACGTGGGGCACACGTGAGATGCGCAGTATACCAGCCCGTTGAAGAGTATCCTCCTCATCCTGTGAGAGGGCATCTAACACTGCTGGGAGCCAGTCACACTCCCTCTCTCGGCTCCACCGGATGTACTCCTCTCTCGCCTGCATACACCCAAAAACACACAAAATAGAGCAAGTTAGCATCCAAGTGATACTAGAAAAATCATGAAAAGACATAGAAATGCTAAAAATGTAAAAACAACTTCAAACAGATGTTCTTTTGGCATTCTGTGCAAAACCGCCACCCTGAGCAGGGAGGCGGTTTTGTAACCGCCGCCTTAAGGGTGGCGGTCGTGTAACCGCCGCCCTGAACAGGGCGGCGGTCGTGTAACCGCCTGCCCTGGGCAGGGCGGCGGTCGTGGCCCGAAAACCCACGCGGGTTTTTAAACCTAAAAAGTCTAAAAACACTAAAAAACAACCATTTTAGCTAAAAACAAAGCCTACCCAGTAGGCGCCCCCCCTAGATAGACCTTTTGAACCTAACATTTTCAAAAATTACCCCCCCACGACAAAGATTTTAGCATTTTAAAATTGAGGGGGGAAAAGCGGTAAATTGAAGAAAACCAACCTGTGATCTCGCGGGTCGATGTTCTGCTCGCGGAGGCATGATCACTATCTCGTCACGGACGTTTTGACTCTACTCACGCAAGAAACCGTCACCGTGGGTCCCAGAGCTCAGAATCAATCAAATCAACTCGCGCAAATGAATAGGAAAATGGGCCCACTTTCATATATATAGCAACCTGACTGGTTTTAAATGCCTTTTTCACAGGTTTGGAGCGCCGACGGAGGTAAGTTCTTATCCTCGCACAAATGGTACGTCCTCATTTCCTATTATTTTAGCGTTTATTTTCCAAATTATTGTGTCTATCTGCACTTGAGTTCTCTTTTCGTTTTGCAGGTAGCGGGAATTTTGGATGGCGTCATTTCAACACACGGACGTATCAGGTATAACTTCTAACTTCCCATTTCGGGACCGCCATACTCGGACCCACCGTTTTACGCCTCTTCATGGCTAAAACGCTTCTCCGAGGGGGCAATATGTACGTACCCAAAATTGTAAGGTACTGCACTGCCGGAACAACGTAACACGTGCCCCAATGATGATACAGGTCTCCTCGCAAGGTGTTCGGGATCCGGAAAAGCTCTCTAAACATGCATTAACATCCCGCATGCCCCGCTTAGCCCCTGCGTCCTTTGTTTTTCTCTTTTCTTGACCTTTTTCTCTTCAGTTACGAAACCGCCGCCCTGCCTGGGCGGCGGTCTCGTGACCGCCGCCCTGATCAGGGCGGCGGTCCTGTAACCGCCGCCCTGCTCAGAGCGGCGGTCCTGCACGCGTTTTCCAGAAAGCTCTTTTAACACGACTCACGTAAATTCAACGTTTCACCAGCTTTTTTTACCGCCATAAGCTTGCATTTATGATTCTGGTTCCCTGGAATAGTGTTTTGCCATTGTTTATAGTTTAAGAGTTCAAATTGGTTTTTACCTTGGGTAAATCCAAATGCTATAAATAGATGGCTTGTGCTCAAGCAAATGGCCCCTCAAATTTGCCTCTGAATTTCTCTTTGCAATAGATTTAGTTTTCATTTTGCTTAGAATTCGTAGTTTCTTTCATTGCATGCTTAGTTAGTATTATTTTGCTGTTAAGAAGCCACATATCCATCTTGTGCAAGTGCTGCTGTTATTTCATCCAATCCATTGGAATAGGATAGTCTGTTTATCAATAGCAAGCCATTAAAGTTGCAGGTTTTGCTCCTCAAACAGGATAGTTTCAGGTTCTGGACGTTTTATGTTGCATGACTCGCAATAGATCCCGCTAGGAATTGCATAAGCCAAGCTCTGTACTCTTGCGCTATCCCTCTCCTACTTGCATTGTATTCAGTCTGTATTCTAAAGTTGTCCCTTGTTCCAACATCTACTTCTGTTGATGCAAGCATTACACGCTTTTCTGGATCCACGTGAGCACGAAAGAACGAGGAGATCACACTGAGGGGACAAAATCACACACACCATCGGATTCGCCACTGTTCTGCAGAATCCAGGTTCTAGCTTTCAAAGTTCTAAATTAGAAGCATATCAAATAGAGTAGCTAATCATTTCATTTCAGTCAATTTTACTTTCGATATTGCCAGGGAAGCTGTGGGGATTGATAGTTTCTGAGAGACTATGATTCATTCCTCACTTCTGAGGTAGGATCGAGAGTCTTGCAAATAGATTAGATCAATCATTTCGTTATTTAGAATAGATTTACAACTGCACAGACAAATAGCTATACTCGGTTATCTTGTTTGTTTTAAATTGTTATCTTAGCTGTCAATTTCTAGATGTATTAAATTAGTTGCTCTTCTAAATCCATTCCAATAGTTCATCAGAAAATACAAAAATAGAGAAATCATATATACTATAGATATATTTCACGTAGTTAAAATTCACTTTGTTGCAGTTAGATTTACATTATTGCTTTTGTATGACAATCACGGGACCTAGGGAGCCCAGAGAATACGTATTTGAGCCAATCGTGCCTCAACCCAATCTCGTCACAGCAATAGTTGACATAGACCAGAATCTTAGAATCCAAGTCTTCCAAACAACAACAGACTTACAACAGATCAGCTCTCAGTTGAGGGGATTAAACATAGAAGACGACCAAGCACACACATTTTGGTCAAATCAACCAAATTACAGATTACCCTAGAAAAATATCCACATGACTGTAGAAGGGCTTGAAAGAGAGCAAACGTTCGGTTGTGATCCTTTGGTCCCACAGCCAGATGCAGGAGACATTCTCACAGACATAGATACTAGCCTAAGAATTCAGGTTGCAAGAACGCCTGTGAGGTACTCTGAGAAGATCGCACAGCTATTAATTTTGAATATAGAGGCTGAGAAAGCATATGATTATTGGATACTAGGGATCAGGGACTGAATTCGTACATGACCATAGCAGGACCGCAACAACCAAGAGTCTACGGTTGCGATCCACAAATCCCGCAACCCAACGAATCCATAAGTGAATCAGACATAGACACTGGCCTACGCACACTAGTATTCAGATCTACTCCACTTCCACCTATCATCATCACACAATTATCCTTGTTAGATATAGCGGCTAACAAAGCTAAAGAATTCTGGACTAGGCCAGAGAATCACCCATAAAAACAACTATATCCATCATCCACTCTATGACCTTGTCTGGAGACATACACGAAACTATCCCAGGCCATTTTCCACGTATACCACAACCTATAGACCGAATCACGCCAGAGCTCGATATTGATTGGAGCCTTCGAGCAGTCATCCTTGCTGATCGATCTATCACACCAGTTCAGGTTAGGAGGGCCTTCTTTGCCTTAGATTCACAATTTCCACTAGTGCGCGTCGAAGACATCATATTGCCTAACTAGTTTGTCTGCATCCCACGCATATCCCATCCCCACCGGCTGTCTCGGCACGACCTCGGGAGGTCGGGTGCGAGGAAGAGTTACTTGTAGATTCCGGAAAAGAGGAAAGGGAACAATAAGAGGCCACACAAGACAAGGATGAGGATATAACCAATATTCCTAACCTTGATGCAACCATTCCAAGAGGGCTAAGAACCCGTCGGACAGGGGAGGACGCCAAGGTACAAACAATGGGATATGCGGAAGACCCAATGATGATTGTTTACGCTTGGTTCCAGAGCACCATTGCACAAAATGATTTCTTCAGATGGGAGCTTATGGAAGAGGACAAGGCAACATTACGTACACGGAAGCAACTCTCATGGTCAATGCACACACATATGGATGAACCAGATTTTAATGTCGATGAAGAATCATGCACCTCTAGACAATTGAAGAAGGCACCTGAAATCCACCACATGATAATTAAACCAACGATTATGATAGATGAGCAGGTAAGCAATGCCCTAGTAAAGGTATCTATGGAGGTAGCTCAAAGAAACATCGACAAATCAGCTACAATTAAAGCACTGACAGAGGAGTTGAAAGTAAAGGAAATAGAAATTGCGCGCTTAGTGCAGGAGAAGGAGAAGGATATAAGCAAAAGAAAATATGAGACCTTTTTTGATATGGCGGAAGAGATTGGAGATGATATCATAAAGGTGCGCCTACATTTGGAAGTACAGGTACAAAAGGAATTTCCTTCTTCTGCGATGCATTATGTATGAGCCATGATAGATTTAGTGTTGAACAACGAGAAGGTGCATATGACAAAGCAGCCCAAGGACCCAACTGAAGAAGCAGAAAAAAAAAAAGCACAAGCTATAGTAGCAAGGAAGATTACTACATATGAGGGCCTTCTACAAGCCATCTAAGATGAGCTAAAGAAAGCCAATCATGCATTAATGATATGCACAACTCCAAATGCGCTGATCAAGGTTAAAACACTAGTGGAAGACAATGAGGTAAGAAAGGCTATGAAGGATGCAACACTAGGCCACACTGAATGACTAACTCTAGTGAAGCAGAAGCGCGAGACACTAGCCGCAGCACAGGCACCACATAAGGAGAGGTTGGATGAGCTTGGAAAGCTCATTGCTCAAAAGATGGATGTATTGGAAGGGGTGTAAACCTCTATTTCAAGCATAATGCTTGTAATATAGAATGAGCAGGGAAAAACTAACTATAGATGAGCTGGAGTCTATCATTGTAGATGTTCCAGAGAAGGTAGGAACAACATTAATAGAATGGGAGAACTTGGAAGCAGATATAAAAGAGGAATATCCAGAGTTAATACTTTAGAAAGAAATAGAGGAGCCTGTAGCTTGAACAGTTCTTTTTGTGTATAGACTTATTCATTATTCTTTATTCAACCATTCTTTATTCATCCATTCTTTGTGTAAGTTTTGGACATCACCATTGTCGGGGCGACAATGAGATTAGTGTGGGGTAATGTTGATAAGAGAAAACACTTAGTATAACTCACACACAAAGTATGCGTGGGAAAATGGGAAAGGATTAAAGGCGCGAAGGAATAGGAAGGCGTCACGCGCAAAGGTGCAGAGTTAGACTTTCAGGACTTAGTCAATTTTGTAGATCAGGTCTATTTGTAGAGGTTGGCATGCGGAGCACACAAAGTGATGTTGAGACTTGCACGCTACTCTTCGTCAAGATTTCAAAGAGCATGTCGAATCACTCTTACATGGTAATAATTCAAGAACAGATTCATCACTATAGTTAACTATCAGTGATCTATAGATAACATACTTGCATGTATGGCTATAGTTGTAAAATGCGCGTGGTTATTATTAGCATGCGACCTATTTTTGGTAGAGTTAAGCGGTGAAGGGCGAGTTCCCCACCCTATATATATGTAATGGATTACTTAGTAATATGGGCCACTTTTAAAGGATTAGAGATGTATGAGTGCATGAGACTAGATAATTGTAACAGAACCATGCGCGCATGACTAGTATTGTATGAAGCTTCTGTACTTCTGGTATGATGAATATATGAAGAATATTGGCCAAACAAAAGTGTCTTATATGTTTTGTCATTGCATACTATTGATTTCTTGATGGTTATAATTAAGTGCTTGTCTTTATAGATCTAGTACTGTATAACTATGTAAAGACGAATTAGCTTCTAAATATATGCTTGTTGTATTACTTCATCGTGCTACCATTCTGTTACAACAACCCTAAAGAGGGACTTGGTACCTTTGCGTGCTTCGGGTGAGTGCTCAACATATGCTGAGTGATGTGCCAACCCGACTAGGTGTTATCTGAGAATTCTAGGCTGCATCAGTACCCACAGTTTCTCTTAACGGAGTAACGCCACATGAAGCATTATCAAAGCAGAAACCATCAGTTGCACACCTTAGAGTATTTGGGTGTAAAGCTAGTATGCACATACCCAAGCATAATATAAAGAAATTAGACATGAAGTCACAAAAACTTGTCTTCATTAGGTACAGTGAAGAGAATCTTGGGTATAGATTGATGGATCCAAAGACCAGAAAATTCTACACCAACAGAGATGTTGAGTATTTTGAGAAGAAGGAAGTAGAGACTCCTCCTCCAGACTCACCAGATGTAGATTTTTCACCAGTTGTAAAAAAGGAAGCTGATGTTCCCACAAATGATGAATGTGATCAAGGGGAATGATGATGTTGATATGATAGAACCATGATCCATGGGAATAGTTCAACATATGCCGAAGTGGTGTACTAACACATTATGAGATGCAAGAATGGATGCTCCACCGGATACATCCACCCGTGGACCACAAACTCGCAGTAAAGCAAGAGAAGAAGTGAACTTTTCCTTGATGAGTAGAGTAATTGAATCTGATGAACTCTCTACAGTCCAAGAAGCCCTACATTCAAAAGCTTGGAAAAATTCCATTGACACTGAATATTAGTCAGTAATGAAAAATAACACTTGGTAACTTTTTGATCTTCCACCAGGGAAAAAACCCATTGGATGCATATGGATATTCAAAATGAAGTACAAATTAGATGGGACAATGGACAAATATAAAGCAAGACTAGTAGCAACGGAGTATGCACAAAAAAATAAGGCATTTACTACGAGGAGACATTTTCTCCCATAACTAAGATCAAAATGATCAGGATGATATTTGCTCTAGCTACACAATTTGGATGGAAAGTCCATTAGATTGATGTAAAAAGTGCCTTCCTGAACAAAGATTTAAAAGAAGTCTATATGACTCAACCTGAGGGATATGTTGTACCTGGTCAAGAAGCAAAGGTATGCAGACTCAGGAAATCTCTTTATGGCCTCAAATAGGCACCCCAGGCATGGTACATCAAAATTGATGAGCATCTCATACAACATGGATTTGTTAGAAATCCATACGATGCCAATATTTAGCTTAAAAAGCAAGGGGGGGAGACTATGATTGTCACTGTCTATGTCGATGATCTAGTCATCACTAGTAGTTCAGTGAGGATGATCGATGGAAAAAAGAAATATGTTAATCGATCATTCGACATGACCGATCTCGGGTTGATGCACTATTATCTTGCATTGGAAGTATGGTAGAAAGAGAATCACATCTTTGTGTCTGAAATGAAATATACCAAGACAACACTCAAGGAATTTACCATGATGGATTGCACACCAATTACTATACCTATGGAGAGTAGATTGCAGTTATCTCGTTTTAGATCCATCTCCTGAGGTAAGTGCCAGTCTCTATCAGTAGTTGATTGGGAGTCTCATTTACCTAACCGACACTAGACCATATATCAGCTTTGCAGTGAGCTATCTATCCATGTTGATGCAGGAACCTAAAGTTTGTCATTGGAAAGCGACAAGGCGCATCTTAAGATATCTCAAAGGATCAATGGATTTTGGTCTAGAATACAAGAATAATGAAAAATTCTTCTTGTCAGGATATTCGGATTCAGGTCATGCAGGAAACATTGATGACAGAAAATCCACTTTAGGATTTGTGTTCTTTATGGTATCTAGATATATATCATGGGGAAGCAAGAAATAACACTTTGTTTCTCATTCTTCCATAGAAGCCGATTATCTTTCTGCAAGAGAAGCTGTCTATGAAGCAATTTGGGTACATCACATACTTGAAGAAATTTGAATACCACAGGACAAACCGAACACCATGTATGTTGACAATGAAGGTGTTCTCAAACTAGTTCGCAATACAATTTTTCATGTAATAACAAAACACATTGAGGTATAGGTACATTTCATACGCGAGCATGTCTTGAATCACAATATATAGCTTCAATTTTTTCCAACAGCTGAACAACGAGCATATATCTTCACAAAGTCACTTGCACGTGACAAGTTCAAGTTGTTCAGAGAGTTCCTCTCCTCATCCCTTGAGGCAATACACAATTAAAGGGGGGAATGTTAGGTCAATTATGCATTATATTATGATATTTACTTGGTTATGCATTTAATAACCACATTATTTTAATATTGTTTATTTGTTGCATTATTGTTGTAACTATTCTTGTTTGTATTTAATTGGTTATTTCTTCCTGTATGATATTTTGGAAGCTTCTGTAATCAGGGATATTGTTGTACCTATGCAAATTATTTTCTTGTGTGTATTCTGTTGTACAATACTTATAAGTATTATCACTCATACCAATGTAAATTAATTGATTTCACATTAATATAATTATATAGGCTTCCGTCCTTGTTTGTGAAACTACAACTTTGTCAGATCAATTCAATTCCATTCTGGATGACCATCAAAGGTCCACAACAAGAGAAAACATTTGGTTGTGATCCATTGGTCCCACAACCCAATGGACCTGAGTTGTTGACTGAAATTGATACGAGCTTACGCATGTTAGTTTTAAACACACCTACTCGGTATTATGAGACGATAGAACAATTAAACACATTAAACATTACATCTGAACAAGCCTACAATTATTAGACTGCTCTTGGCAATAGTGCTTGATTACACATATGTCCATATAAAGACCACAACCTGCACGAGTTCACGGTTGTGATCCCCAGGTCCCACAACCCAACGAGCTTGCTAACCAATTAAATATTGACACTGGTTTATGTGTGCTATTATTTAAATCATCCCCACTTCCACATGACATTGTTGCATAACTTTCCGTGTTGAATATAACAGTCGATCAGGCCAAGGCTTTCTAGACTAGACCGAAGAACCTCCTATATACCTTGTGGTTTCATTACACCCCTCATTTTAACTTCCATGACCTTGTTTGGAAATCTATATGAGGCATCTCCGTTTCACTTTCCACGTGTTTCACAACCACTAGAAAAAATATCAGTAGAGCTCGATATTGATTGGAGCCTCCGAGTAGCCATTCTATCTGACCATTCCATTATGCTAGTTTAGGTTAGGATGAATCTCTTTTCCTTAGACTTGCAGATCCTGATATTTTGTGTTGAAGACATAAGGTTGCCTCATTAGCTTTTTCATCACTACCACACACACCTCCATTTCCATCCCACACCGGTTGTCTTGGCATGAGCTCGGGAGGTTGGGTATGAAGAAGGTCACGTGTTGATTTTTTTTCGTACAAATTGGTGAACCTGACATGAAGATTTAGTCTCTAAACGTTTCCATTTTCTTCATCTATCTTCCTCTCTCTCATTATTCTGCGGGTATTTTTATACCCCTCGAATATGTCAGGGTACGACAGATACGACCGACCCATTTTGGGTCTTGAGGATTATAACTATTAGATGGGTAGACAAAAATAGTCACCCTTGATTTCCACATGGGCAAACAACTATTAAAGTACTCATATTCAAACTCCCCCTCCTCAGGGGACCAATGTTGGTTCCTTAGTAAGGATCGAGGAGGTTAACCAAATCACTTAAACACAACAACGCTAGCTCTCAAACTTTAACATGACTTTTACCGGAGAGACAGGTTCATTTCCTCAGGTTTTGTTTAGAAAACCCATTAGTATGTAGTATGACCAACTCCCATCTCTAGATGAGGAGTATTTAGCACGATACACTAGAAGAGAAAAACGCTTCCAGAATATAAACAAGGATTTTGAAAGGTTACAAGGACATGTTGATGTTTTGCTCTAAAACAATAACAGTACCCCTCGAACAGTGGAAAACATTACTAATGAGGGGTGGCAGAATAATGAACAATTCATATTAGGATACCATACTCCCCAACAACCTACAAAATTTCAACAACAAGCACCAAAGAAAAACATGACCCCATCAACGGGTAACCTCATCTCGACATTAGTAGACAAAGTCAAAGAACTAGAACTTTCCCAAAACACTCAAAATTTATATGTCAAACAAGCAATAGGTTCTCACTATCCACATAACTATGGACAAATACCTACTATGAAGACTCCCCCAGTTTATACGGGTGCTCCAAGCCCCAAGAATTTTCTAACTAGCTTAGGTATGCCCCCGCATGCCACATATGGACATCCGCAACACGCACCAATCGGAAGTGTGTTCTCAAATTCCATACCATCTGAAAATACAATGTTCCCTGGCTTTGTGCCTTCAAATCTGTATCAAAATAATCAACCACCTTACATACACATGTACTCTAAGTCACGACAGGGGGATTCATACACTTACCTAGGTCCATACGGTCAGCCACATGGGATGTCTTATGCCCCAACAAGTGTATATATTGCACCATTTCAACAACCGATGAAACCTCCACCTCCCCAACAAGGATCTTAAATGGTTGGCACTTACGCAATGTGGACCTATTCCGAATATCTTAAGGAGTCTCTAGACTTCTCCATATAGATTTTCATGCTCCCAAGACCCTTACCAGATCTTCCAAAGTTTAAAGGGGAGGGTGATCCTAATGCACACATCAAATATTATGTAACTACCATTCGAGAGTTGCTCCCATGGGATGTAGTTGTTACGAAATTTTTCCCTAAGACATTAGAAGGTATCATCCTTGATTGGTATTACAGGATATCAGAGGCTTTGATACATTCCTTCAAGCAACTTGTGTTAGAGTTTATCAAGGCTTTTAATATGAACAGAATTCTAAGGACAGGAATTAGATAATTCCTTCATATCAAATAAGAACACAATGAATCTGCAGCCCATTTTATCCAAAGATGGCGGTAAGTCCTGTTATCCCGTAAAATTGGCAAGGGCAATTTTACAGATAACCCTACCGAAATTTTGTTCCGATCCCTTGTCGGGGATCTCTTGCGTTCGGAACGTTGCAAAATCCCTTCCTGGGAAATCTAGTTTTCTGAACTTAGCCGTTTTTGGTCTTTTTTGGAGCGGGCGCATATAATGACAATGCAACATCAAATGTTCATGCGCCCCCTTTAAAGCCTTTGGCGCATGTTTTCTTGTGTCAACAAGCGTTTTGATGCGCCTCTCTATGTTGAGTCTTTCCTGCATGCGCCAAGGCGCATGCGCCTTCCTGTCAACATATCTTTTGTTGCGCCACTTTTTGGTGCGCCAAGGGCGCACATATTCCTCTGTCGACACCACTTTCAGTGCGCCATAGGTGCACATATTATCGTGTTGACAAGCGTTTTGGTGCGCCAAAGGGCACATGTTTTCTTGTGTCGACAGTGCTTTTGGTGCGCCACTTGAAAAATTTGGTGGCGCATTTATTTCCTCCTCTCCTATAAATAGGCGCGTTTCTGCGCTGTCATTATCACCAACACAAATCACGTGATTTTCTCTGTACCTGTCTGCGCACCAGCCCTGTCGCTTTTGAATTGCTTTGTGGACCCATTTGCACATTTCTTCGTTATAAATATCCGGGTAAGAGGTCCTCTTTCTTTTGTGCTTTGTGTTTGTGGTTTTTGGCTGCTTGTGGGTATGAATTGGATTGAAAAGAATGAAATCATGAACTTGCCCCCCCCCCCCCCCCCCCCCCCTGCTGTCTTTCCACATGATCTTCCCCCTCTTTCCAGATCTGCTGGTAGAGGAAGCTCTGTCCTGAAAATAATAGCTTGGAACCCCTTTGTTTAAAGCCATTTCATTCACCCAAACGACCCTGCAGAAGGAGGCTAAACCACATAGAAACCCCTCAGAGAAGAATCAAAGCTTAAAAAGAAACTGTATTTTTCTTCTCCTTTGGCGCATTGGCGCCCCCTGCAACATGAAGAACAGTTGTGCCAATGGCGCATCTATAACCCCCGTTACACAAAGAGCAACCGCGCCAATGGCGCACATTGCTGCCCATCATGAAAAGTTGCGCCCTTGGCACCTTAGTTTGTTGCAAACGCTTTCCTCGCGCCCCCTCATGGCGCACCAAACTCATTTGTTGCATTGCTAAAACCTGCGCCCTGTGGCGCACCCTGCATGTATGCAACATAGAAATTATCCGCGCCAAGTGCAAAGCTTTAAACGACGCAGGCGCATCCATCATTGCAACAACATCATGTTGTGTATTCCTTCCATGCGCCACGCCAAGTTCCCTTAAGCGCACAAAAAGCATATGTTACACAAACCTTATATGCGCCTTTGGCGCACCGAAGTTCCATACAACATGAAAATTATATGTGCTTCTGGCGCATCCTATTCCCGTGTAACATAAAGAATCCATGTGCCCTTTACAAAACACATACATATGGTGTAGGCGCACTTGTGTTTACAACAACAAAGAATGCACCCTGCAGTATCTCATGCGCCCTGCGCCCTTCATGGCCTTAAAATTACTAACTCTTTCTTTTGTCAGCATTTCAATGAAAAATCAGACAGCTAACATGGCTTTCTTCAATTGGGTTTCACTTCTTATGGTTGCAGATCAGCAACTAAGTTCAGAAGAACATATGTCAACATCAAGCAAGAAACCTATCAAATCTAAAGGCAAGGCCAAGCTCACAGAAGAAGAAATGAAGTATAAGTATCAGAGGGTCAGAATGCCCGAGTCCCAGGCAGAGTGTGATCTAGATATCAGAGACTCAGAGCTGGGTCACATTGACATGGAAGATTTCTGGGCCAGAACCTAGAGGATCAATTAGAGCCCATGATCAGCAAGTTCATGGAATACCGTGCCCAATTCCACATCTCGTCACCCGAGCAGCAACAACAGGATATCCCCTTTCAGCCGTGGGACGACGACGATGAATAATTTCTTCTCTCTCTCTCCTTCGACTTTCTTTTTGTAAATGTCTAAAGTATGTTGGCACAAATGATGACATCATCCATGTTGCACCATGGGATGATGTCATCCATCAAGTTGTCAAAAGTCAACATGACTTTGAGATATTTTTGTAGATATTTTGTATATTTTATGTAAATAGGTGGTTGGTTCCTTTTTGCCTTCCTTCTTCTCCTTCTTCTATAAATACTCAAATACTTTTTGTATTTGAAAAGGGTGGATATCTTTCAGATGAAAAATAGAAGTGAGAAGAAAAGACTTTGAGCTTTTTGTAACAGAAGGAAATATTAATACAATATTTAGACTTTGTGCTGAATACATGTGTTATTTGCATTAGATCTTTCTTATGTCAGATCTGTGTGTTTATTCTGTTGGATCTACTTCTGTTTTATTGTCATTTATTCATCAGTATTGCTTTGTTCGTTTATGCAAGTAGGTTTGGCTCTGTTTACTACCAATCCCAAAACATAAACCCTCTGACCTTTCTGCTTTGGAATTCATTTCTTTTCTCCCTTCGGACCTGATCTTTCTTCATCCTCTCTTTCATTCCTTTCTTTCCGCAGTCGGAAATAACCCTACTGGGATGAGATCCCAAACCCCCGAAGGCAGAATATTGTGAGACTTGCACAGATTCCTGCTGGTAGAATAGCAATAAACCAGTTTCACTTTGCTGACTCAAAGAGGGGCTATGCCCTGCACACTGTTGACTCGTCTATCCATAAATCTGCCCAAGCGACAGATTTTCGAACCAACAAGTCCTCTATTCCTTTGTAAGTGATCTAAACATGGATCAAATGGAGCTCTGTGATCTATTCCTTCACTCCCTTAATAGGGAAATAAAGGAATAATTCCAAAAATTTCCACTAAGGAGCTACGAAAAGGTACTAGAGGGTACTCGTTGAATTGATCAAACAACCATAGACAGTGATCATAGACCTACGGAACAAATGGGAGGTTAGTCAATCCTAACCAAGGTAACTCCAGTTACCCCAACAACGTGAACAATAATCAAGGGACCAAAGGTCCTCAACAAAAATCATGGAGTTACAACTGAAGGTGTTAGCGATCAGCCAAAGAAACCAAATGTTGTTAGCCACCCAATACAAACACTAACAACAACAACAATATGAATGAATAACCAAAGAAACAATAACTTTTCACCCAACAATTCAACACTGTGGACTTTAATCATCCTCAACAACAACAACAACAACAAGAGACAACCCGCTCAAAACAAGTGTAGACCCAAGGTCCTAGTCAGTACCCAAGTGGGTACCCAAACCAATTTCAAAATCAAGGGAAATGGGCCCCAAATTTTAATTATAACACCGACAATTGAACAATGATCGAAATTTCAGACCACAACAGAATGTAAACCAAATACCTTGGGATTACAATCTTGAGTTGTATTGCGGTTTTCATAGGGTCAATGGGGGCATGATGCAAGAACATGTCATGATTGTAACAAGTTTCTACAACGTTTACTAGAAGACCAGAGACAACTCTTTGTAGATATGTTTCTGGAAAATCCGACAACACTAACACAAAACATGTATGCAGGACCGGTTTCCCCTCAGAACACACCGCTTAGGATCTTTAATGATCCTCTCCCTATGTGCCCTAAGGATGGTAAGCTAGATCCCCATGGTTCAAACAAGGTCACTTTTGTGGGGGCCAATGATCATGAAGCTTCAACTTCGTCAAACACGCCAGGTGGCACCTCCTTTGGATGCTCGACAACAAACAAAAATTGTGGACCCTCGTAGAATTAGAGATTGAGCCTGAGGTAAACGCTACCACCAGATCTCAATATTATTCATTTCAAACCACACCCATTTACCCATCAAGATCATACAACATTCAACAAACACTTGTAAAACAAGTAGGGGCATATGATCTCATCAATGATTTAACGAAGACCTTTTCTCACATTTCCTTTTTACATTTGTTGAGGAAATCCCCTGCTCATAGAGATTCTTTGTTAGAAGCATTGGGTCTTGGTCATTTGATCAATATTACTCCCCCTCCAGAAGCACAAGTAAACCACATAGACTTTGATGTCTATCCTCCTGGGCAACCAGAGAGGGATGTTGGGTTTGTGTTTGACATAAGCAAATTGCCAACGAATGCCAAAATTACACGTAGAGGTGACCCAACCTTGCATTTACAAGTATGGATTTACAATAACTATGTTAAATGTGTAATGGTTGATGATGGGGTAGTAGTTAACATATTCCCCTTCAATTTTCTCCAAAAACTATAATATGGAGAAACAAATTGTTCCTCAACACGAAATATGTTAAGGGGTTATGATAGCCTCAAAGCAACTTCAATAGGGACCATAGTGTTACCAGTTACCTTAGGACAAGACGGTTATCACTGAGTTCTGTATTATAGATCAGGAAACCAACTATAATATGATTGTTGGCCATCCATGGATACATCACATGAAGTCTTTTCCTTACACATTGTTCCAGGAAGTAAGATTCTTGCACTTAGGGAAGGTCTTTGTAGCACAGGGTGACCCAAAACCTTTTGATATACACCTAGAAAATTTGAAGAAGAGACCAGGAGTCCATTTTGAGTTCGAGCTTCCAACAAATCAACTTAACAAACTAGTTGGTTCAAAACTAGAAACAAAATTGGCTCCCATAACAGAGTTAGAAGTCACGGGCTTGATCGAGGGCATCCCTGCGGTCAAAGATGAAACCGTCATCATAGAGACAATGCCACTAGGAACTAAGGAAAATATTGGTGATCTGTTAGAGAAGGATCTATTCATTCTCCTTCTATTTGATTTTATGGGCATAGGACATGCCCTAGGACTCGACTCTCTTCCAGCAGATGAAGTTTGTATGGTAGAAGTAACAAAAAAAAGGAAGAAGATACAAAGAATGATCAAATATCCATATTCCTGAGTAACTATTGGACTCTCCATTTTGATGGAGCAAAATTTCATTTCGATGTTGGGACAGGTGTGATCCTTACTTCTTCTAAGGGAAGGGTTATGTCATTCACCTTCAAGTTAAACTTTGAGTGTATGAAAAATGGGGCTGAGTATGAAGCCCTTCTTCTTAGTCTTATTGTAACCAAAAGGATGGGCTTTGGTAACATTAGAGTGCTAGGTGATTCACAACTAGTCACAAATCAAGTGTCTGAGGTATATGAGACTAGGGCCGAACATCTACAACTCTACAAAATAAAAGTGCTTAATCTAACAAAAAGTTTTGACTTCATATCGATTGAAGCAGTTCCACGAGAACAAAACCTTCTCACGGATTCTATAGCAACTTCTACTTCCCGCTTCACTCCAAACAGTGAGTTGGAAGATACAAGCTTCATGGTATCAGTTCGTGTTGAACCTTTGGTTCGCAAAATACCAGCAATTCCAATGTTGACATACATAGAAGCTGAGAATGAGCCTACCACCTCAGACCATGTTGAAAATGATAAAGAAACTCTTGGGTATTTGAACACTTACGTGGAATTACATCTCGCTCACCATGAAATTGATCATTCTCTCATCCCACACTCTTCTTCCTACTTTGGAAATCCCATGATAGAGTCTTCCCTAAGGAAGGTCTTGAAATTTATGAGGTAGGAGAAGAGGGGGACTTTGAACTACCTCCAACCCTGCCTAAGTTTGAGGAGGGAAAAGCCTCCTTAATTGAAGGGATGATTGATATAAAGATTGGGATGGAGGAAGAACCAAGAATTCTGAAGCTAGGATCTTCTCTAACAGAAGAGGATATAAAAATACACACACAAATCCTTAAAGAACACTCAAAAGCCTTCACATTTAATTACACGGAGATGATAGGAATTTCTCTTGATGTTGTAGTCCATAATCTCGTCACCAAGCTAGATGCTAAACCAATTAAACAAAATTCAAGGCATATGAAGCCAAAGGTGGCTCTCATGGTAAAAGAAGAAGTGATGAAACTCTTGCAAGTAGGGTTCATCAAACTAGTTGACTACTCACAGTGGGTATCCAACATCGTCCCCATTCTCAAAAAGAATGGAAAGATCTGCATTTGTATTGACTTTTGGGACATTAACAAAGCATGTCCCAAGGATGATTTCCCACTACCCTCCATTGATGTTATTGTTGACACAACAACTGGTTATGAGTTGTTGTCTCTCATGGATGGGTTTTTGGGATACAACCAAATTAGGATTTCTGAGGAGGATCAGTTAAAGACAACTTTCATCACTCCTTGGGGAACCTATTGTTACGCGGTCATGCCACTCGGGCTGAAGAATGCTGGTGCAACTTACCAACGTTCCATGACGTATATTTTCCATGATCTTATCCACAAGATTGTGGAGTCTTACGTTGATGACCTCCTAGCCAAAGCTAGAAAATGATGTGATCACCCCGAGGTGCTTCATATCATTCTCTCTTGGTTAATCAAATACGATGTCATGCTAAATCTAGAGAAATGTGTATTCGGTGTAACGGGAGGTAAGTTGTTGGGATACATCATATCTTCATGAGGGATTGATGTAGATCTAACCAAAATCTGAGTAGTACTAGAAATGACCCCACCATCAAATGAACCTGGCATAAGGTATTTTCTTGGGAAACTCGGTGCAATCCAAAGGTTTATCCCTGATCTAACCTTTTCTATTCACCTGATCAATAATTTATTAAAAAAGGATTGTTTACATTGATTGGATGGAAGAGTGCAATGAGGCATTTGAATCTGTAAAATGATTCTTACTTTCACCTCCTACACTCATGCCTCCTAGGTCAGACTGGCCCCTCATTCTATATTCAAGGGCCACATATGTCTCACTAGCCTGCATGTTAGCTCAAGAAGATGATGATAAGCATGAATGTGCAGTCTATTTTATCAATCGAACATTGTTTGACTACGAGACACACTACACTCAGGTAGAAAAGGAGTGCCTAGCTATAGTGTTTGCAACAAAACAATTGAGACATTATATGCTAAACCAGGAAACAAGAGTGATTGTCAAAACTGATCATTTGCGGACTTTTCTAATACAAGGTTCACTATCTAAAAAGGTCGGGCACTTTATAATGCTAATGGGTGAATTCGAGTTGACCTTCATTAATCAAAAGTCTGTAAAAGGACAAATTATTGTGGATTGGTTAGCTGATAACCCATGGACGGAGGAGACTTGGTTTTTTTAGATTTTCCTGATGAGTGTATATACTATGTAGAAGTCAAACCCCCAATCACTGTGTGCCCTTGGTACACTGACATAATCAATTTCATTGTATGGAAAAGGCATACCCCGAAGGGGCTACATCTCAACAAAGGAGATGGCTACGCATTATAGCTGCTAAGTACATGATTCTGGAATAAGTGCTCTATCACATAGCCTTTGATGGAATGCTATTAAGATGTGTTGACGAAGAGGAATATGAGGAAATTATTTATGAATCACATAGTGGAGTATGTGGAGGTCACTTTGGGAGGCCACACCACTACTCATAAAATACATCAGATGGGCTACTTCTGGCCCATGTTAGAACATGATGTGGTAGAATTTGTGTGTAAGTGCCATAAATGCCAAGAGTTCTCCCATGAGATCCACATACTGGCATAGGCTCTACAACTGATTGCGACACCATGGCCCTTTTCCACATGGGGTCTAGATTTGATAGGGAAGTTTTCTCCCTCATCAACCGATGGCCATAACTTTATAATCACGGCCACAAAATATTTCACAAAGTGGGTAGAGGCCATGCCTCTTACCACCGTATCAGGTTTCGTAATCACTAAGTTCATTCTGAACCAAATCATTTGTAGGTACAGTGTCCCACAGGTCATTATCTCTGATAATGGCACATCTTTCAAGAATGATGAAGTACGTGAACTATGTGAGAAATTCAAAATAAATCATCACACGACTTCTCTCTATTACCCTCAGGCCAACAGACAGGCTGAGGCAACAAATAAGACATTAAAATCCATTCTCCTTAAAATTGTCAAGGAGAAGAAATGAGATTGGCATTTAAAGTTATACCTAGCCTTATGGGCCTATCAGACATCGATAAGAATGCCAATGGGGGAAACCCCCTTTTCTTTAGTATTCGGTGTAGAAGTAGTTCTACCACTCGAAGTCAAAATACCTAGTCTCTGCATCTCATTACAAGGAATTTTGGGAGAAGAAGCCTATCGAGAGGCATAAATCTCTCAATTAGAAAGCCTTGATGAAGCTAGGCTCAATGCTGAACAACGACATAAAGCTTATGCTGACCGGATGTGCCAATATACAATATAACAAGAGGGTCTACATGAACGTGAAATATGTGAGGGAGATTGGTATTAAGACTTGATAGCTGGATAGACAAAAAGACTGGTGAAGGTAGGAAGTTAAGGCCCAAGTGGTTCGGTCAATATCAAGTAATAGAAGACTATAAAAAATGGGGCATTTCACCTGTGTATGATAGAGGGTGAAGAGTTTAGTGAATCCGTCAACTCTCTTCACCTAAAGAGGTATTACGCATGATTCACCTACATTTCCACATGTACATTACTGCATCCGCATTGCATTTTCATCTGTCCTTTTCCATTTCATAAATTTGTAATCAAGGGACTTATTCTTATAGAAATCTCTAAAAACTTTTGAAAATATTGGCAAAACATTCAAATCATATCTCTTCAAATCCTCAAGGTATCATCAATTAATTTCCAAATCATTTCATCAGTTCAAACAAGATAAGACAAGCTTTGACAGTAACCATACCAAGGCCTGCATACTTGGTTCCTACTTGTAGTTTCTTCTAGATTAGGTGTCTTTTCCTATGGTCTATTCTAGAAGCTTCATTGTGTCACATCTATCCCATACACATCTCTTTGGAAATAAGAACATTCTAAACATTTTTCCTAGATAAACATGTCAAATTGCAAATCAAAAAAAAAAATTTTATTTTACACATTTCTTTTCCCTACCAACCTTCGGTGTTGAGCCTACGTCTCTTACTAGTGGTGTAGGGTTGGGAAAGGAGATAAGTGCCCTTACTCACCTATGCCTTATCCATGGTGATAAGCCCATACTTCCTACTGGTAGCATGGGGCAAGGTGTAGGGGGTCTCTTCAAAAAATTAGAAAGTTAAAAGACAATTCATTCAAAATACTGTGAAATCATAAATCAAGAACAAAGTGAGTTAGATGTCTAAAATTCCAAAAAGAGTTTAAAACCTCAAAACCAGATTTTGTCAACCAAGTGGCCATCTATGGATCTAAGTCTAGATAAACTGGAAAGCAATTACACTTTAAACTATGTAGCAAACTTGCGTAGAATCAGGTTGTAGGTTCTCAATTTGGTTTTTTCCAAATCCTTGTCTTTCTCTCATCATTACCATTCAACAAACCTCTATAACTTGTGCCCCTCCTAGCTCTTGGTGTTGAGCCCTCACATCTTACCAGTTGCGTGGGGTTAGGAGTAGGGCAAGTTCATCCTTCTATTGTATAACTCTATCATCAATTTTTGCCAAAACAATATGAAGTATCATTAATTGCTTAGAGAAACTAAAGTTCAACATTACAATGTGTTTGCATTATCATATATCAACATTACAAAACACAAAAAGAAATCATTTTGTTAGCATTCATATCCATTGCATACATTCTGAAAAGCATACAAAAGTGGAAGTTCTAAACATCTAGAGTACACATGTGAAGTAAACAAGAAGAATTCAACTCAGATACAATGAATTACCGAACCAAAAAGATATATATATATATATATCATAATAAATCAGTTTGAGTACAATGCCATCATGCGCTACACATGGTCAAAATGCTCGCAATGAGCTTGAAATATACAAAAAAATCATAAATGCCTGACAAAATGGAAAATAAGCAATAAAAGGACCACAACCTATCAATCCTTGTGGGATCCCTGAGATGGTGCACGACTGCGTCTAGGACTCCTACTACGGCTATGATGTCGATAATGCACTAAATTGTGGGAGTGCTCATGATGGAAACCACTAGCTGTGGTCTCACTATGAGAATAGCTCCACCTCATCAATCTCTCAGTTGTCTTGTACGTGGAAACCTGAGTCTTTTCAAATGGAAGAGAAGTCATGATCTTCGCTGCCCTCCAGATAGGTGTAAACATATCAGTGTGTCTACTGACTGCTAATGGTTATCCAGTGTCCTTAAGTCAGCATAGCTCGGGTCTTCCCCAAAGGGATCAACAAGGTGTCCATGCATACCTCGATGAATAAGATCTCGCCACTCCTTGTACAATCGCTGCAAACAAAAGAGGAAAAAAAAAATGGTGAGTTAGAAAGCTACAAAAAAAATCAAAAGGAAATACCAACTAACATTTCCAGCTTATAAAGTCAAGAGAAGAGTATCAACATACTCAGATCTCCAAGCATCCATGTAGGGTCAAGTGGCTTCTACTGCTGCTGCTAGTGACTGTGGGCCTCCCTCCTCCTGAAGGAGATGTTGTCCCATCACAGAACTCATCATCTCCCTCTCTGTCACGAGGAAGTGGTCCCTTAGAGACTAAGGTCTCCATCTCTTCGCATCCTCCTCCTCCCGCTCTGCTCTCAAGTACATCCTGGGTATCATGCCACTTAGGATTCACTCCTCTCCTCCTCCATGTGAGCTTCCTCGCTAGTCTCACCACCTAATCCCTCATCATTCAGATCCATCATCAGTCTCCTCTCCACCTGACTCCTCTCTAGTCTCATCTCCTGTACCATCCTAAGAATCAAAGTCCACATCTATAGGCTCATCCTCCTCCCCACTGTGAGTGGGTGTGGCCTCAATCTGGAGTAAAGGTGCATGAGCAACACTAGCTACCCATCAAGCACAGATAACTCACCTAACTGCAATAGGCACTCCTGGAGTCACCACTATCTAACCCGGATCTCCTCTAGGGACCTTTCGAGCCTCCTTGACACTCTCCTATATATGGGTGCCACTGGGGGAAGCATGTCAATATATAAAATACTGAAATACTAAGGAACTTAGCCAAATGGGTGAATCTCAACCTTACTTGTCCTATCAACTAACTGACTAGTAGTGGTACAAGCTATCACTGTGGTCCCATCCTGTCCCCACAATCCTGCCATGTCATGGTATGGAGTAGCCACCATGTCTGTTGTAGTCAAGGAAGACAGTGACTGATGTGGCCCTCTAAGAACTAAAATTTTCATCCATCTAGTGGCCCTGATGGCCCCTGGGTTCTAACCTAGCACTCCCCTCCCATAGGGGATGATATGCTCATACACCCATCTCATAATGAATGTGGGGTGGCTCAAAGACTGTCCCTATAACCTGACAATCCGATACAAGTCATGGTAGGTGTTGCCAAGGATATCTACCCCCTAGGAATAGATTTGACCATGCATGAGCCTCAATCTATGTGATGATAGGAGCCCAATAATATAGCAATGTATCACCTCCCTTATCCTTGATCAACCATGAAGCCAAAATACCCATGATGGCCTTACGGATAGTAGGGATGGGAGAAGTGGAAATAGATCAGACCTTCATACCCTTCTTTGAACCAATTGAAACCACAACATCACCCATATAAGGTAGCCCACTGAGTCATTGTGGCTCTATACCATTGTCTCAAGAGTCAACCTTCTCCCAAGTATTAAAACCCCAAGTATCCAATACACATCCTCTAGGGTGATCATCCACTCACCCCTAGCACCTGGCAACTAGAAGGTATTCTGGTTTGCATCCCAATAAGAAACAAGTCACATAAGAATATGACTAGCAGGAGTAACATGGGGCACCCGTGCAATCCTCCATATGCCCACTCTCTGTAGAGTATCAGTCTCAGCTCCTGAGTCAGCTGATCAAGAATCCTGGGAGCCAGTCACACTCCCTCTCATGACTCCAATGGATGTACTCTTCCTTCTTCTGTATCCAAAAAAACAAAAAAAGAGCAAGTTAGTGACATTTTCAATAGGAAAGCTCATCAAAAACATGAAAAAACATCAAAAATCCAAAAAAATTTAAAGTTAGCATAGAGTTTGTAAGTGGCATTCTGTTCCTGGGTGGAATTTTGCTGCCCACCACCCAGAAGGGGGCAGTTTCCAAACTGCTGCCCCCTTCAGGGTGGCGGTCCTGAACTAATTCGCCGTACGGCTATATGGCCCTAAAAATGCTCAAAAACAAAAATACACCATTTGAATACAAAATAAATGACTACCCTATGGGCTCCCCCCTTAGAGACTCATTTAAAACAAGAAATTTTAAAAATAACCCCTCCTAGGAAAATATTTTGACATTTCTACATTTTAGGTTTAAAAACAAACAAGTGAGGAAAACTAATCCTAAACCGTGTGGGTCGATCTCCCGGTCATGGAGGCATGATCACTATTTTGTAACAAATGTTTTGACTATACTTTCATTGAAAACGGTCACCGTGGGTCTAGAGCTCAAAAATTACCAAGTCAATATGCACAAATGAATTGAAAAAATGGTTTGTTTGATAATATATATATGTTGATTATAACTTCATTTTGAGTGCATATGTTCGTAGACTTGGAGCACTGGAGGAGGTATAGTTTTATATCCCCACACAAATGGTAAGTCCTCTTGTCGTTTTAGTTTTAGAGTTTATTTTTTGATATTTTATATATCTGCACTTGAGTTTTTTTTTCATTTTACAGGTAGTGGGAGTTTGGATGGTGACATTTCAGACACATGGGCGTGTCAATATAGCTTATAACTCCCCATTTCAGGAACGCCTTACTCAGACTCTACGATTTTACACCTCTTCATGGCTAAGATGCTTCTTTGAAGGAGCAATATATATGCACAAATTTACATGTGCTACATTGTCAGAAAAATGGTTACAAAAATCCCAATGATGATTCATGTCCTTTTAGAAGGTGTTCAAGTCTCCTAAGCTCATTCGTAGTGTATATTTGTAGCCTAGATACTTGTACTTAGATTTTCCACGTTTTCTTCCAGCTTCCTACTCCTTTATGTGCATGTTTTGGATTTCCAGTGTCAAAATCACCGCCCTTCCTAGGAGGCGGTTTTGAAACTGCCACCCAGGAAAAGCGGTGATTCTGTGACCGCCGCCCTGTACAGGGTGGCGGTCTTGCACATTTTTTCCAAAACCTTTCATGTACATGGTTTAAACACGTGACACTTCACTTAACTTGACTTCTAGGATCGTTTGTGAACCAAATTGCCTAAAAATAGTCTTGATTGCATGGTATTCCTTCCCTCTTTAATTTTTAAATAGATTTAATTAGTTGGAACTACCTCTTCACCTAATGATTTGGCACTCCAAGGATACCTTGTGTATGAAGGCACATCCCAGCCAATTCCTATGTACTCAATGTTTGTATTCAAGCAAATAACAGAGAATTTTTGTGTATCTCGCATAGTATTGCTACAATAATCCTGCTAGAAATTGCATAGCCAAGATCTGTTCACTTGTGCTATCTCTCTTCTACTTGCATTGCAACTAAATTTTTCTTTAAGCTACCATTTCTCAAGCACCTTCTCCTGTTGCTGCCTTTGCATTCACAATTCCTTGGACTCATACAGACATAGAGAAAAAAGGATAAACTGAGGGGAAAAGTACAAATACAACTAGATTTTCCAAAGCTCTTGCTTATCCAGGTTGGAATTATTTGTTTGTTTGCTTCACTTGTTCAAATGATCAATTTTGAGTTATTCATCTCAAATCCATATCAAATATAGTAGTAAAATTGTTTCATTCCATTTAATCAACCAATTAAAAATAGATCAAATCATTAGAAAGCTTGCTCTTTAACATTACTGGGGAAGTTATAGGGAACAATAGATTATTTGAAGCTGTGATTTGTTCTCTACCTTTGAGGTAGGGTTGAGGGGTTTTGATTAAATTAGTTTAGTTATTTTAGATCTAGATTCACATACTTGCACATGTAATTAGCTACAACCGGTTGATTGCTTGTATTACATTTTATTTATTAGATTAGAAGCATTGTTTAAAATCCCATAAAAGATAAAAAATATTTACTTTTACTAGATTAGTTTACTTTCATTATTTTGTTCAGATAAACTGTATTCAAGAAGGTTACCATGATCGACTTGTATTCAATATGCCAATACGACGACGAGTCTATCGTAGACTTTATCATGCATTGGCAGAGTTTTATTAACCAACTCACTTTCCAATTGCCTCAAACTGAGTTAGTAAAGTTGTTTACTAGAGCTTTCTCCAGACATATCTCTCCAAATCTCCAAGTCCAAACCTTATGAATGTTCGATGAGGCATTCACAATGGATCAAAATTTAAAAACCCGTGTTATTGAAGAGAAGAAATTACAATTGCGCAACATGAGTGCTTCCTTCAAACCAAATGACTCTTCTTCCTCTTCCAATCAACAAAACAATCATTCAAACAACCATTCCAAGGTGAAAGGATCTACCAACGTGGTAGTATTGAAAGCTGGTCCGTCTCATCCATCCAACCAACCAAAATTATCTTCTCCACTTTTTCCTATTCAGAGTTTTCCACAAAAGTATGAACAAAGACATTATACTCCCATAGGGGAACTGTACGCACCCAATTTTGCATGTGCTACATTGTCGGAAAAACAATTACAAAAGTCCCCAATGATGATTCATGTCCTTTCAGAAGGTGTTCGAGTCCCTAAGCTCATTCCAATTGTATATTTGTAGCCTAGATACTTGTACTTAGCTTTTCCATGCTTTCTTCCAGCTTCCATCTCCTTTTGATGCATGTTTTGGCTTTTAGTGTCAAAACTGCCGCCCATGTGTAGGGCGCCGGTCCTGCGTGTTTTTTCTAGAACATTTCATGCATGGTTTAAACACGTGACACTTCACTTAACTTGACTTCTAAGGCATGTTTGTTAACCAAATTGCCTAAAAATAGTCTTGATTGCACGGTATTCCTTCCCTCTTCTATTTTAAAGTAGATTTAATTATTTTGAACTACCTCTTCACCCAATTATTTGGCACTCTAATGTTGCCTTGTGCATGAAGGCACATCCCTACAAATTCCTATATATTCAATGCTTGTATTCAAGCAAATGGCCTGATAATTTTTTGTATCTTGCATAGTATTGCTGCAACAATCCTACTAGGAATTGCATAGCCAAGATTTGTTCACTTGTGCTATATATCCTCTGCTTTCATTGCAACTAGGTTTTCCTTCAAGATGCCATTGCTCAAGCACCTTCTGCTGTTGTTGCCTTTTCATTTTCAATTCCTTGGACTCATACATACACATACAAAAAAAAGGATAAAGTGAGGGGACAAGTACAGATACAACCAGATTTGCCAAAGCTCTTGCTTTTCCAGTTTGGAATTATTTGTTTGTTTTCTTCACTTATTCAAATTATCAATTCTAAGTTATTCATCTCAAATCCATATCAAATAGAGTAGTAAAATTGTTTCATTTCAATTAGTTAAGCAATTACAAATAGATCAAATAATTAGAAAGCTTTCTCTTTAACATAACTGGGGAAGTTGTAGGGAACAATAACTTCTTTGAAGTTGTGATTTGTTCTCTACCTCTGAGGTAGGGTTGAGAGGTTTTGATTAAATTACTTTAGTTGTTTTAGATCTAGATTCACATACTTGCGCAATTAATTAGCTATAACCGATTAATTACTTGTATTAAATTTTTTTTATTAGATTATAAGCATTGTTTAAAATCCCAGAAAAAATAAAAAGTATTTACTTTTTCTAGATTAGTTTTCTTTCATTATTTTGTTCAGATATATTGTGAAAATACCAAAAACATAGTTTAGATTTCCTTTGATAGTTAGCTTGCTTTGTCAGATCAATTCAATTTCATTCCATTCTACATGACCATTAAAAGTCTACAACAAAAGAAAACATTTGGTTGTGATCCATTGGTCCCACAACCCAACGGATCTGAGTTGTTGACCGACATTGATACGGGATTACACATATTAGTTATAAACATGCCTGTTAGGTATTCTGAGAAGATAAAACAATTAAACACATTAAATATTGTAGCTGATCAAGACTATGATTATTGGACTACTCCTGGAAACAAGGCTTGATTACGTATATGACCATACAAAGACCATAGCCTCCACAAGTTCACAACTGTAATCCCCAAGCCCCCCAACCCAATGGGTCTGCTAACCAATTAAATATCGACATTGGTTTATGTGCACTAGTTTTTAGATCAACCTCACTTCCACCGGACATTGTTGCACAACTTTTTGTGTTGAACATAGTAGCTGATTAGGCTAACAATTTCTAGACTAGACCGGAGAACCTCCCATAGACCTTGTGGTTTCATTACGCCCCTCATTTTCACTTGGATGACCTTTTTTGGAAATCTATACGAGGCATTTGCAGGCCACTTTCCACGTGTTACACAACTAGTAAACATAATCTCTGTAGAGCTCGATATTGACTGGAGCCTTCAAGTAGCCATTCTATCTGACTGTTCCATTACACCACTTCAGGTTAATATGACTCTCTTTTCCTTAGACTCATAGATATCAATATTAAATGTTGAAGACATAAGGTTTACTCATTAGCTTGTTCATCATTACCACACACACCTCCATTTCCATCCTACATCGGCTGTCCCAGCACGACCTCGGGAGGTTAGGTGTGAAGAAGGTCATGTGTTGATTTTCTTTCGTACAGTAACCTTACTCCTCTATGCTGGAAAAACTGTTAAAAGTGGGAGCTATTTTCCTTCCATCAATAAAACCACATACTGGTTTCGGTCCTTCTCATCCTTTTCCCACATGGTATAAATAAAATGACTACTGCAATTACCATCGTGTTAGGGTACTGTTAGAGTAGGTATTTACCTTAGCTCATGTTCACCTAGGTACATTATTTACCTTTATTGTATTTATCCTCACCTACTTATGTGTGTGGATATTTCTTTTTATTTATTTAGATATTAGGAGATATTATCTAGTTGTTAGGTATAGTTCTTTCCTTGATCTATGGTATTGACTAGTTTTTTTTTTTTTCCTAGATCTATGGTATTGACTAGATCCTTGATGTCTAGTTATCTCATAAATCTATGGACTTGACTAGTTCTTTGATGACTAGTTCTTTCCATGATTTATGGCTTGATCTATGACCTTGACTGGTTCTTAGATTGTTATTCCTTACCTATATAAGCAAGGTCCATTCTCATTATACTTCATTGAGTTCCATAATAATATATGATATTGCTACTCATTTGTTTGCAAAGGTTTATGTAAAGTTATTCTGGAAAATTGCTTTCATCTTATTGATTGTGATATTTGATTAGCATCTGTGTTCTTGGCTTGGTATGATTTTGTTATCGTTCCTTTTAGGGACATAGTGATGGTAATTGTAAAACATTCAAGAATATCATTCAAGAGATGTTAGATAATGGAGATTGCGTTCTTGACAATCCTAATGCACCGGTAAACTAAAACCTACACATCTTTAATAAGCCTTTCCCAAACCATAATCATTCATTAAGCCAAGAAGGTGAAACCTCTGACACCAATGTTCACAAGGTTTACGCCATCTTCGATACAATTCCTACCTCTTCTGCTCAGTTGCCTCTCATCCACTCTATTAAGGAAATCCTTGCATGAGCTCCCCTGCCCACGGAGGAGCCTATCCTTCCTACTCCTCTATCCATGGAGGATCCACTCGCATCTACCCCTCTCTGTCGAAGAGCTTACCTCATCTATGTCTCTACTCACTGTGGAGCCTATCACACATGTTCTTCTAACCATGGAAGAATCGAATACATCTACATCTTCGCCTATTATTGAACCAATTTTACCCACTCCTTTACCCGAGGAAGAGTTAAAACTATCTACGTTGCTACCCAAGGAAGAGTCTATATCACTTGCATTGTCATATCCTCCACTCATAGGAGAGCTATTTATATCTTCCTTACTGATAAGTGATGCATCTTCCAGGATCTTCCAAGATCTTGTTGATCTCCTTACTTCACTTTTGCCTATGGAATAAGAGGCAGACAATTTTCCTATGTCACTTAATTTAGAATTTTGGACAGGTGTCACAACCCGCTCATCAATGTCTCAACCAAAGTTATTTTCATGATTAGTAGACCAGTTAGATTACATCGATCACTCCATGCTCTAGGGGAATCTGAGGCTTCCAGTATCTACTCAAATGTAAATTTCATCCATAGATACTTTTGCTATCTATCCAAAAGTATTCCAGTTAACCAAGACCATGAAACTTGAACCAGTCATAATCAATCCTTCATTACCCTTGCCTTTACCTCAAATTTCACCTGCACCTAAACATTTTACCAACACCAAAAACCTCACCTATACCTGACCCCATCGCTAAATTAGGGGTTATGCCAACACTAAATCTGGTCCATTCACCCGTGAAGATTGATTTAGTCAATTCTTCCCAGACCATCACTAGACCTCCCCTTGCCTAAGAGGAAGACCCAAACTCTTAGGCATCATACCCCAGTTTCTCCAACACCTCCTCTTTCACCTTTTCCACTTCCTTCCATCTTAGGACCCCATCCATCAACTTTGTCAAGCTGGATCCTACTCAAGGTAAACCTAAAACAAAATTACCTATAACCTTATTGCAACCTGCCATTCTGCCCAAGTCTGCTATATTACCTAAGATTTTCCCACCACCTATGCCTTTACCTTCACTCCCTATATTTTCTTTTATAACCATCTTCACCGCACCTCCACTCTCACCTTGGTTGACCTGTCCACTCCCATCTTCTGTATTCCCCTCTACTTCACACATTACCTCGACACCTTTATCCAAGAAGGTACAATCCAAACCCAATATCAAACTACCTACCAAAAGGGTAGTTAAACCTACTAAACCTCCAACTCCACCCCCAACAAAAAATCTTCCACAGAAGTCACCCAAACCTCCATCGAAACCCACACTCACTTCTCATTGCGATACCTTGGCAGGATCTTACGCTAACATCCTTGCTTGGCTATTGGAAACTTTTGTTATTACCTTTCCACCTCTCAGACCTTATGACCCACTCAAACCTAGACCAGAAGGGTTTGACGATAGCAATGATTTGTGCTTATCATCATTTGTTAGGGAACGATGTTGAAAATTGTAAGGCTCTTAAAAATATTATTTTTCAACTGTGTTCCTCCTAAATGAAGCTCTTGAATGAAGATCCCATTCCACCTTTTCCTGTCGCTACACAACCTTGCCCAATATCTATTCAGCGGCCTTCACCCTCACCTCCACAACCCTCTTTTCCTCCTCTGACCTTTGAGATTAATATGGTCTGGATCAGGGAGCTAGCCAAAGCCCTCCATTGAAATTCTAGTGCATCCATACTCATTTCAAAAGGCTTTTATCCCACATTAGGTTTTTGTCCCTCCTTATCATTATACCTTTTACGACTCATCTCCCTCTCTTCGTCAAATCAATATGGTTTAAGTTACTACTCGAGCACAGAAAGATAAAGGAAAAGAGAAGACATGCAACCCATCCACTACACCTTTACCCAACATTTTATTTGCACCTGCCACTACGGTAACCAACTATGGGCTGGCATATCCAATTTCTGATGGCATCGCACATCACACCATGGTCAAACAATTGCAACAATATCCTTTTAAAATGTCTTTATATGACCTCATCCAAACCTCTGAGTCTCATTTCTAAGCCCTCTTCAAGATCCTTGAAAACTATTAAAGGTGTTACCAAATGGCCTTACGCCGGTTCACCATATTTTCACACCTCATCATGTGGCCGCTCTTACTGCTTCACCCAAGACTTCTATTCACCACTACCACTCATCAAATTTCTGCTGTCAGTTTCTCTGACTCAGAAATTGTCTCCTTTCCATTTAGATGATACTGATCCCACCCTTTTCATCTCCAGGCACATTGATGATAATCACTTCTGACATGTTATGATCGATAGAGGTGTGAGCATAAATATTATTTCTTCCTGTACATATGAAAAATGCACATACCTTCCAATTACATGCATAATAACCCAAGTTATGTTGAGTTTTTTACAATGTCATCACTTCCACCCTTGTCACTGTCATCCTTCATATCCGTGTGGGTCCTCACACTCTTCCTGAACTCTTCTATGCCCTTAGAAGGAGATTTATAACATGTTACTTGGTTGACCCTGATTTGCACCTGGGGTAGACCTTTCTTCATTGTTGTATCAAATTCAAATATGAGGGATACTGTTACACTATTCAAGTAGATCCTTCACTTTTCAAAACTTGTAATATGTTGTAGCGACACAATGATGTCCTCATTCTAGTTGAGGAATCTTCCACCACTATTACCTCATTTACCACCAGCTGCTTCACCTCATCTACTACTCCTACCTCCTCATCTTCTTCCATGGCCACTTCATCTTCTCTAACTACATCTTCTACCTCTGCTGCTGCACCTTCAATCAAGTAGCATACCTCTCGTCACCACTATCATTGCTTCCAAATTTAACCCATATACCAATCCTTCTTCTCAAATTTTCAAATGTCTCATTATTCATCTCCATCCCAAGTCCCAAATTATGACCCTTTGGAATGTTTTTCAATGTCTTCCCTAGGGGAATATCACCTCTACAATATTGATACGTTCCAAACTCCTCAAGAATATGGTAACCTTCACCAACATCTCGCATTATGATCACGCATAGGAGAAATATTTCCATATGGTCCTCCTCACCTTCGTACCACTTGATCTAATCTATGGGAATTGATACTTCTTCCTATTCACCTAAACCAACCACTCAAACACAATCCTTTTCCTTTGATTTCCATTATCTCACCAATCGCCGTTCGCCCACACCTTTATTCATCGTTGTGCTTGGAAAATATTTGACTTTGGTCTTTATGAAACGGTCATGACATAGTTATATCCTTGCACTACCCGTGAACATAAGGACCACCATGGTATTGGATCCACTCATACCACCCAGTTTTAAAAAGGCAAGAGTCGACCACGTAGAGGAATATCCACCTTCTCCACCTTTTATACCTTCATCACCTTCTTCACCTACCACACCACCTTTAGCCATGGAGTTCATGGATCTAGAATCCATCCCTCCTAACTTTTTTTTTTGTAAACAATGTTTCCTTAGGACCCTTGACCTATCAACGTGATGGCAAGGCTCCCTCTTCCCTTCCTCTTCTTTATCCTAACATGATTGATGATGACACACCTTCAATAAACGTTGTTCAATGTCAGGATAATGATTCTATTCTTGCCTATCTGGGTGCGGAGGATTCTTACATTCACCAGTCATTACCTTCTGAGACACAAATAATGTTGAATGAATCGACCATCGAGATCAACATTCACACTCAGGATGACCCTTGAATTCTAAAGATAGGCCAATCTTTAAATTATACAGAATAAGAAGCCTTCACATCTTTCCTCCAAGAACATAGCAATGTCGTTGCTTGGTCTTATGCTGATATGCCCGCTATTGACCCAAATATCATGGTCCAAAATATCGTAACCATTCCTCGATGCCAAAACCTGTGAAACATAAGCTACAAAAAATGCATCCATGCATTTCCCTTCTTGTGAAAGAAGAACTCCAACACCTTCTTTTCTGTTTCGTTCATCTTACCCATGATTACCCTCAATGGATTTCTAACATTGTTCTGTCACAAAAGTAATAGGGGGACTCCACATCTGTATATGGATTTCGCATGACCACAACCTTGATTTCCCAAAGGATGAATTTTCTCTACCTAGTATAGACCAACTCATTGATCTCACAACCGGCCATGAGATGCTATCCCTTATGGATGGGTTCTCGGGTTATAATAGAAATATTACTCATGTCTTGAAGATCAACACAAAATATCCTTCATCACCCCTTGGGGGACCTTTTTATATCACGTCATGTCTCTTTGGCTTAAAAAACGCTGGTGCCACTTATCAACATGCCATGACTTACATCTTTCATGACATCATGCTTCAAATACTGGAAGATTATGTTGACGATCTTCTTGGTAAGTCCAAGAGTCATGCCGAACACCTGGGATGTTCTTAAAATCATTTTTGACTGATCTATCAGATACTTTGTCACCTTCAACCAAAGAAGTCTGTCTTCACTATCCTCTCTAGAAAACTCCTTGGTTTCATCATGTTCTTTGTGTGGCATAGAAGTTGATCCCACCAAAATAAAGGCTATTCTCGAGATGCCTCCACCTACTAACCTTCAAAACATTCATAGTTTTCAAGGTAAGTTGCAATCTATTCAACGTTCTATTTCCCAACTTTCTGATCATTGTCATCCTTTCCACCATCTTCTTAAAAAGGATGTCTCCTTCAAGTAGAATGATGAGTGCCACAAAGCCTTTGAAGTGTTGAAGACATACCTTCTTCAACCACCTCTGCTTATCCCACCTAAAGACAATCAACCTTTCTACCTTTACATTTCTTCCACTGACCATTCCTTGGGTTCCATGCTCACTCACCGTGATGATCAACATAGGGAGCAAGTGGTTTATTACATAATCTGTACACTTTTAGAATATGAGACCAGATACACTCATGCCAAAAAACTTTTCCTAGCCTTAGTATTCATGTCACCACCAAAATTCAACACTACCTACTTAATCACAAAACCTTCATTGTGACTAACACTAACCCTCTCCACTAAATGTATGCCAAGCCTTACCAACACCAACCTAGCTCACATTAGATCATGCTCCTTGTAGAGCTATACCTCGAATTTACTCATCAAAATTCTATTCAAAGGACAAACCATATCCTAGACTGATTGGCAGATGCCCCTTCCTAGACATCAACCCTCAAATTTTGATTTTCCTAACGAATCTTTCTACACCCTATCCTTGGATGACATTGTTTATTAAATGACCTTATTATTTTATGGTTCTAAATGTCAACGTGGGGGTGTGCACAGGTGTTATCCTCATTCCTCTTGATGGTGAACCTATGCTCTTTATCTTTCAAATTTGATTTCAAATTGTACCAATAACGTGGCTTTGAATACGAAGTACTCGTATTAGGTCTCCAAACTGACCATTACCCTAGATGTTAAAACCATTAATATCTTTGGTGATTCTCAAATGGTGATGAACCAAGTCAATGGATCATACCAGTGTCATAATGAAATACTTCAAAAGTATAAGCATCACATGTCGACATACTTTTGAACTACCTTTGGTAATTACGACATTCAAACTATTTCACGATCGACTAATTTTTTTTGGATACCATGGCTTGCCTCAACTCACAAATACCTACCTCACCTTCACTGACTCAGTGATCTTTGTCACAATACAAAAGCTGCATTACAGGACACCCTCTTACCTATTGTGTGACATAAATTTTGTGGGATGAATTGAAACTGACCCAAGCGACATTTGGTATAAGCAGTACACTGATTACCTTTCCTTTTCAATCCTACCTCCAAATCTCACTCGCAATGGTAAGCGAGCCTTCCTCCAAAAGGTCTCTCGTTATGTCGTCATGGGATGTCTTCTCTATAAACGTGGCTTTGACGGTATCCTACTTAGGTGCCTAACTAGTTCTGAGATTCTGTACATCATAAAGGAAATCCATAATGGGATTTATGGTGGACACTTCAGTGGTCATGCCGTTGCTAAACACATCCTTTACCTTGGATATTACTGAACGAACCTTAACCAAGACTACTGTGACTATGTTAAGTCTTGTGTGAAGTGTCAGTAGTATGCTAACCTTCACCATACCTCAAGTCACACCTTACAATTAGCCAAAGAATTTTTGAATTTTTCTCAATGGGGTTTTAATCTTGTTGGAGATATTAACCCTCATTCTTCTCAACGTCAGCAATGGATCCTCATAGCAACCGAATACTACACTAAATTGGTGGAATTCATCTCTTTCATTTCTCCCAAAGCCATGAGAAAATATGTGAATTCATCAACCATTAGATCATTTGTTAATTTCGGTGTACCTCATCACCTAATCAATGACAATGGTAAACAATTCAAAAACAAGACTCTATACAAACTTTGTGACAGCTTTGAGTATTCAATTAAAATTCTCTTCACCCTATTATCCTCAAAAAAATGGACAAGCCGAATCAAATAACAAAAATCTCAACAAAAATCTCATGAAATTCATTGATGATAGTAGTAAGGATTGGCATTCACACATTCCTTTCAGCCTTATGGTCCTATTGCACTAGTATTCGCACATCTACTATAGCCAGACCTTTTTCTTTGGTATATGATATAGAAGCCGTTTTACCTCTCGAAAGTTCAAATTCCATCTCTTCATATCTCAGTTAAAGATATGATCAATGATGAAAACTTTTCACCAAGATCATTTGGTACAACTTGAGTTATTAGATGAATGTCATTTAAATGCTTCTCAACGAACATTCAAATCTACCAAAAACATATCAAACGTTCCTATAAAAAATGTGTTCATGAATGATCTTTCAAGGTTGGTGACTCTTGTCCTAAAGGAAAATCAACCACGTAACCAAAACAAAGAAAAGAGAATGTGGAAAATTTTCTCCTAATTGGCTTGGACCCTATATCATCACCCATGCCTATGGATTAGGTGCTTATCATTTATCTTCTCTTAGAAGGTAAACTATGAACATGGGCCCCTTAATGCCTTACATCTTCAACCATTATATTGTTGAATAAATTACTACATCACTTTATGTTACTTACAAGACTTGTCCCTTGAGTGCACCTCTCTTTCCACCTACCTAGTTTTAAGGACCTACGACTAAACTATAATTGTGTGACTATATGTCACCATTCATCCTTGTCTTCAATATGAGTACCACAACTCTACTCATGGAATGATTCTCATCGATAATTTTCATCCTCTTCAGGATGGAATCCCATGGTCATTCTTAACTTGAAACCCCTCTCCTTCATAGCTAACTTTATTCATGTTATGGTCTGGCCTTCATAAAATAAGCCTATATTCCTTTATAGTCTTGTCCATGACTTTAAGTATATAGATAAAAATAATACTTGTGATACCTAAAATTTCCTCCTTGAGTTAAACTTCTTGCAAATAGATGACTCCCTCAAAAGAACATCTATGTCTCTCTTTCTGCTATAAGTAGACTACTCCTTCAAAGTACAACTATAAAAAGTTAGCCACCCATTGTATTTAGTATATCCAAAAAGAAGACTGACCTCTATACTTTTCAAAATAAAAAATAACTTTGAAGCTTCCCACATCGATCAACTTTACGAAGACCTCAAGGAGAACCTATTTATCCCAATATAGACTTCCTGCATTGATCAATCTATATAACAAAAAATAAAAGTCAAGAAAAATATAAATTTTTTTGTCATGGACTTGCCTATTCTAGTTTTGGGCAACTTGTAGAAGGGGCATGTTGTCTCACAACAAAGTTATGCTAAACAAACCCTTCCATCTAGCCTTATATTTATTATCTCGTGAAATCAACTCAAGGGACATGGCATGTCTTCTACACATTGTGATCACACAAATTATTTCCCTTTTAGATTTATCAATAGTGCAGTGTATCTAGGGACTTCTATTCAAATAAGTTTACGGGTCTAACACTTATGGTCCTTATCACTTATGGAGCATTTTTCTTTTTCTACCGTTTGCCACTTTGTTTACTTATTGAATCTTCTACTCAGAAAAATACCTTCGACACTGGGTGTTTGGGATTTATTCACCTTTTACGTACATTTACATTCATCATCTACCTAATCAACCTAAAAAAAACCATACCTAATCAACCTATACACAACCATGCCTAACTTACCTTTCCCATTTAACCATACCTAAACTCACCAACCTACTCACCAACCTCACTCATTCTTCCCTGGTTTAAGGGAGAACTACATCAGCTTGAGGCCCTCTTAGCATATGGATTTGCACACATGCAAATGACATGTAATAGTGTGGGAATGAAGTCCCTCCTCAATGAAGGTGAGGCTGCCATTATTGAAAACCAAAACTATATTTACACGTGTACATTCAAAATTGTATGTGGGGGGTGTTTTGGAACATCAATGGAAAGAAAAGTGAATGAGGGAGATGGAATGGAATGAAGGAAAGGAATGGAAAGGAATGAATGGAAGGAACATGCAATATTTAGGTAAAAGACAGAGCCTAATATTGCATGGAGAAGAACAATTAATAATTAACACAAATAAAATAGAGTTTGCATCAGCTAAACAAGAATGAGTAAAAGGGAACACACTAGAGCAAGTAGTTAATCAGAGCTTGATCACTGTGAACAAGAACAACTTATTAGTAGTGTTGACAATAAGATCAAAGATAATATTTGCATGCAAGATTCAAACACTAACATCTAATGAACATAAGAACATCAAATCTTTAAGAGACAATGAATGGGACAAAAATTTCATATTTCATTAACTCCAAAATGTCTTCTCAAAAGAACACAAAGTTTCTTTCTTCGAAGTAAAGCTTGCATACAAAAGTATTTTCTTCTCCTCTCTCAAAGTCACCCTTACAAATGAGCCCTTGACTTCCTTTTATAACCCAAAAGTTAGTTACAAACTAGTTAGGGTTTTACATGAAAATTAAATAGGGAACTTAAGTGACTTTGAATTTATCAACCAACTTTTAAAAGGTGAGTTAAAAATAGAAACCACTTAAGTTATCAAAAATTTGCCAAAAGTGAGTTAAATAACACCACTTTATAACATGGGGAAAAGCAATGGGTACATGTGGACCCCACTTAAATGACTTGGACATACACATAGACATCCTACTCAGCAATGCGCCACCTAGATCAAGAAACCTAGGATAAGTTCCTTATCCATTGGGCCAAGATCCAGCCTATCCTGGTCGTATGAGAATGAACTCATTGACCGTGTTCCGCAATCCTCCAGGTGACAAGAGAGCCGAGCTTGAAACTTGAGCAATTCATCCACCCCTCCATTTGAGCAACATCCCGATGTGAGCAAGTTTGTCTTCATTTGTATTTGCATTCACAATTCCACACAATTATCCACATGATCCAAATAGCCTTCCATGGTGAATTATTCATTTGTCATGAGACTGTAGTCGTTACGCCACCTTGGCTTGTCAGAATCCAACTCTTGATCTTACGCCATTGAGAAGATCTTCTAAGAGCCAAAAATTGTAAGTCACTTCCTGGAGTTATGTCTTTTATCTTTGTCACCATTTCGAAGTATTGACATTCTGATCATTTACTCATGATCGTCCAATTCGAGAGTGCTCCAAATTTTAGACTGGCCGATGAAGTATTGCGCCTGCTGCTAACTGAGAGCTAACATGGACATGCTTGAATGATGTGGCCTTGCTTCATAATCCACACAATTGTACTTATCATTGGTATTGGTTTGTCAATGAATATATTCATACAATGATCAAGTGAAGACATTGGATGTAGACAATATTCTCCCATTATCGATCTTTTTCGATATCAATGGCTTTTGACTTCGAAAAGACATCTGCCAATAGCTACGACCTATACCGCATAATGAGGAAGTCAAAGGTTGCTTCCAATTTGGCGCCGTCAGATTTGAATCGCCACATTGTGCAGGTGTCTTGGTGCATCCATGCAAGTGATGACCAATTCGGAACAAGGGTCGGGAAAATTGTGACTAGCCTTCGGTTGATATGCGATCACAGAACTGACTTACATCGACATGTCCCAATTTGGTATCGACGATGTTATCATATTTTGAATGGATTGTTGAGGTGGGTAGAATGTTATGGAACCTATACTGCAACATCATTTTCTTTTGAACTATGACATGATTTTGACAGAAGCGTGATTTCAGGCTATTACTTCCAGACTTCAAAACTCTAACAAATCACCTTTGAAACCACCCTGGGAAAAATAGCAAATCTTGTTCTAAGAACCTCTCACTAGATGAGGGGGTCTATTAAGGTACCAATTTTTTGTGTGTCAAAGTTTTTTTTCCTAATAAAATTATTCAATCAAATATTAAAGGTCAAAGTTGACTCTTCTGAAATTGTCTAGGAAAATGCAAGTGAAAAACTGTGAAAATTATGTTTGGTTTTAGCATCAAAGGAAAAATATCAAATGTCATCCTGGGCATCTACAACTTGGAAATGGAGCATATGAAGGTGGCAAGAATTGAAGGAAACAATTATTTTCTCTCGATGATCATCTAAGTTCAAAATATCAACTCTCAAAGTGAGTCACCTTGATAGGCTAAACACGACACGCGCGGTGAAATCAAATAAATTGTATTTTATTTGGATTCGTGAAAAATATCAAACGAGGTGCTGCGCATTTGAAATTTAGAATAGGAGTACATGAAGTTGGTAAGAATTCAATGAACCAAACTGTTTCTCTTGACGATCATCTGGGCTCGAGATACAAATTCTCAAAGTAGGCCTTCTGCCAAGCTGAAACTGCGCGCGCGGCAAAATCAAGCAAATTGTGTTTTATTTGGCTTCGTGAAAAATATCAAAAGATGTGTTGTGCATTTAAAAATGGATTATGGAAGCACCTTAACATGAGTTGAAATCATGGGCAATGATTTTTTTTCCATGAAAATCATCCTGTTTCGAGATACCAAACTCCAAATTTGACTACTTGGATAGATACGACCCGCACCAGCCTTCGTTCTACATTTATTGTTTTCTTCATTAATTTCATTTTCTTGTGCTGATATATATCTTGTTTGAAATTTTTTCAACGGTTCACGTAATTTCTTTTCACGCACAGTCCTTCTCTTCTTGCAATTGCGTGGCTCTTTTTTGTATGGCTTGGATCAATGCGTGGATACGCGTGGGCAGTATTACTTGTGCAAATGCGTGTATATCTATTTCTCCTCAAATGTGGACAATAATATTTGATTCGCCTCTTACGTGGAAATAATGGATTCTTGCCCTCTAAATTTTGTCTATGCCTCTAGTGTGGACAATGCTTAACAGTTGTTTGTGCTCTTCCTTGTGTGGACCGCTGTGTGGCCAATGCATGGTCTTTGGGGTGTAGAAACAATTGTGCATGGGCAGTCTCTAGATCTATTTATATGTATGCCAAATGTGGGAATCTACAGATTGCACGTGCTCTATTTGATAAGATTTCAAAAATGAATGTGGTGTCATGGAATGCAATAATTGTTGGGTATGCCGAAAATGGTATCTCTAAAGAACTAATGACACTCTTTAATCAAATGCAACTAATAGATGTGAATCCCAATTCGACTACCATGGTGAGTTATAGATGGGCCACTTAATTTTAAGGTTGTTTCTACATTTCAAACTTGTTATAAATTCGTACATGAATACATTTGATACCATTTTCAATATTAATTAATTTTATAGTTGATGTTGTATGTATTAATTCGGGTTTATTGTGTTAGTTGTGCATTGGTTGTTCGGTTGGTGTTTTGTTGGAAAAACATTTATTGTACAGTTGATAATGTGTGTGATTGATAGTTGTAGTGTAGGAATTTAGTTGAAACATTACATTGAAATGTTGTATGTGTACATTTAATTATGTTACAAATTCGTACATTTAAAGTTGCATATCATATTTCAAAACATCAAATAAATGTAGATCTACGCACACATAATGAGACATGTATACATTTGCAGTATTTATATTATGAATGGTATCCTTTAGTGGGCAATTTTAGTTTCAATAAACATGATTACATTTGATACCCCTTGAACGACAATGCCACTTTGGATACAAGAAGTGTTGAGTATAGTAGTAGTGGAGGTGTTATCAAAACAAAGGGTAGTATTTACGATGGGCTGAGTGATAGTAGTCTTGCTTCCTCCTTTCTTCTTGCTCTAAGTGTTGGTATGTGTGCCATATTTGAGTATCTCTCGAATGAAAAAGTAGGTGAAATGCACAGATTTGCAAGCGAGGGAACTCTGGAGAAAGTTGTGAATGTCAGACCCTGCCTTTCAGTGGTTCCAATGTCGACGGTTGCTCTGTGCAAAGTAAGTCCTTGCGACTTGTGGATAGTTAATCCCCAGGCCATTTTAATCGGCAATTGTCTTCGATTCCCTCTCGAAATAGGGGGTATGGGAATATGTAACGGGTTGGAGGGATCCCAACATGGGCCGTTGTATCTATCAAATTTGACAACAACAAATAAAGGTAATGCTGGTGGTTGCATTGATGTGTCGTAGACAATGTCGGTGATTGTTCCTGTGGCACCATTCACGAGGCCTGCGTCAACCCATAGATTTGCAATAAGCATGATTTTTTGTTGTTTGCACAACAGAACTTTGTGTTCCAACTGATCATCATCAGGATTTCCTAGTCCAGTCCGCCTGTTACTTTCAGCAATGGATTGGGCGATCGGAACGTTCAATGCCTTCAACATCTGTAGGTTGTGGGAGTCCACCAGATCATTTTTTGCAAACAAATGTGGTGCATCCTTAAAAATGTTGAGCTCTTGCTGAGTTAGGTGTGTGTCTGTGCGAGACATTAAGAGTTCCCAATCCTCAATTAGAGGGGTTGAATCTTGCATGTGGAGCAGTAAATTCGGAATGAAACCTGTGCATTGGTTGTTCCTTGTTGTCGAAATATTGTTTGCAATGTAATGGACGACTGAAATCCCTTCCAAAGGGTTGCTCCGTAGGAATTACTTGCATAAAGAGGACTGTCCAAAACCGGTGGTAATTGGCCGAGGTCGCCGAGGAGGATGACTGATCTGTTCCCAAATTCAGATGTTCTTGAGTGTGGGAAAGCTTCGTGGAGCCTACTGTCAATTTTGCTTAGTAACTTTGGGCCGATGAAACTCATTTCATCAATAAGAACATATTCTATATGTTTCAGCGACTCTTGAAAAGATGATAATGCACTACCTTCAAGGGGTTTCAGTTCTTTGATTGGAATATGCATGGCTGTGTGGATTGTGGATGCAGAGATGTTGAATGCTGAAACACCGGTAGGGGCGAGCACAAGTAGAGGTGAGGGAGATGTGGTTGATGTTGTGAATGAATTCCGGATTTTATTTATCAGAAATGATTTTCCTGTGCCAGCCGTTCCTTGAATTATCAATCTTAGTGGAGGTAGAAGGGTTTTGTTTGCTGAATGGTGTAGTATGGTATCAAGAGCTATTTGTTGTTCTGGAGACAAAGGAAGTGTGGAAGATGGTGGTGTGGCATGTATGTTGTTGTTAATTGTGTCTACCTTCTCTCTCTCGATGAATGATGAACCAGTTATCTACAAATCATGTGGAACGTCATTTATGTTCCAATTATTATGTAGGTCGAAATCTCGTTTCCCCAACATGTCAAGACTGTCTAGACCCGTGTTGTTCCTGGGGTGAAGTTGTGTGAAGACCTGCCATTCTTGCAATGGTTCTTGTTGAATACTGCATTCGGGCTCAGAGTCAGAACTAACATCTGTAGCAAGTCCTGTGTCTGTGGTAGTGCGTAAAACATGCCACGGTCTGTAGTTGTGCTTGAACATGTCCCAAGTGTCGTTGATGTCATGTGGGGTTGAGCCAAATTCAGACGCAATATTTCTGAAAGGCTTGTATAAAAGGAGTTCTGACCAACAAAAAAGGTCATATGACATTGAATCCTGAGCTGGGACATCCACAAATCTTGGGTGGACCCGAACAATTGCTTGTGTCGGTCACTTTTTCCATTTATCACCTTTACGGTTCTTGTTGTAGCTCCAATCTTGAGCAACTTGAATAAGTGGTAGGTGTTCCATGGTTGTTGGATGAACTTTATATGCATCCAAGAAAGTGGTTGTTTGTTGTGCATCGACGTCACTTTCAACGACACGTCTCAGATTTCTTTTTCCAACATTTAATGATACAAATGGATGGCTGCACATAACAAGTGGAAATTTTTGCAGCATGTGGCATGTTTCTTGTGCGCTTATGTCATGTTCAACAACACTTTCTGTGAGAATTTTACGGATCACGATATGTGCTGGAGAATCTGCGTCTGCGTCTCTTGAAAATCTGGATAGCATTTGGTGATATGTTTCTGAACGTTGCTCGACTTTCGAAGCATATTTTGCAATATACTTAAGAACGACATGGCGGGAAAGTACCGGTTGGAAATTGACATTTGCTCTCCATATGTATATCATAGTTCGATTGTGGATGTTCAATCTGTCATCATTTCTGGAAGGGAGGTACTTAATTTTCCCATCACTTTCAATGTGCAAGGAAGAAGTAGGTTGCGTGGCCCAGGGGGCATTGTACCTGCACTGCAACTGTGATTGCTTTCTACGCAGGCATGTCTGCTCTAAACATTTAGTGTGGCGCTGAACTTGATTAAGCAGTTCTTCAAGGTCTGCATGCGGGGAGGAGGATAGAATTTGTGTTGTATCTAGCAAGCAAGGGTCGTCTAGGAGTGACCTGTGAACAAAATCCAAGCGGTTGCAAGCCGGGCGGGGGTTCTAGGTAGACACGAACTTATCAAAGTATTGTTTTGTGGCCTCAATAACTGTTGTATCCTCCCAGTCCATTTCGTCAACTTTAGGTGCATTCTCGAGCCACAATAAACCGTGGACATGTGTGGAGCCTCTATGTTGCCATTCATACCTGCGAGATGAGGGAACATAAATATTAGCTATGTAGTTTGGAAAAAACTTTGAAATAAGTAGATTTGATTACCTGTACCAAAAGTCTACTGCTCCAAGTTCCTTCTGCAATATTTCTTCGTGAAATATTGTGAATCTGTGATGTAGGTATGCTGATACTCGATGAGGGTTAGAGACAATGTTAAGTGTTCTCCAATGTTGTGCGGCTCGAGGATCAGCTGGGCATTCACCTGACATAATATTGTGGAGATCTGGCCATTTAGTGTCTGCAACACTTAGAGTGAAGAATAAGGTTGGTGTCCCCAATTGTTCCACCATATCTGAAAGCTCGCTTCTACTTTTTTCCTAGAATGAACGTGTCCCTTGAAGGCTCGATCCAAACCACATTAAGTTGTCTGGGAGGTTGTCTTTGGGGCATTCTAGTAGTTGTCTTTGTAGATCTCTAATTGTCGGAGGGATTCCAGATTCGAGGTTTTGTTTCATAAAAACTGCTGCTGTGGACTGGCTTCTGTGTCGCATTATGAGGTTTAGAAGGAAGTAACGAAATCTTGGGTGGGAACCGAAGCACCCATCATGGTAACACATCAAATGAAGTGCGTATTCATGCATTGGAACTTCTTTTATGCGGGGTTGTTGCCACATTGCTTTTCCTGTCGGAAATAAAGTTGGGAAAGCCATTGAGAACAGGCCCTCCGTATTGTATTCATTTATTGGTGAGAGGCCAAGCTCTGGCCATGGCATGGTAAATGGAGTGTTACCATCGTGGTTGAGCAGGAACTGTTCGATTTCCTCTTCTTTGTTCCTGTATTGTGAGGTGTTGGCATGAAAGACGATGAGTGTTCATACGTTTCATCAAAGTGAGTGGGAACATCAATACCATGAGCTGTAGAGGCACTTTGCATTTGGGGCAGTTCCACTGTGGCTGTGTTAAGAGAGGAGGAAACATTTGACGACTCAGATGGTAGAGAGGAAAGGGCATCATCGTCGATTAAGACATCTTTGTAATAGGGATCATGTTGGATTTTATATTGCAAGGCTGCCCAAACACGAGATCTACTGACGTAGAAATCATAATTTTTTAAATTAGATCCTTCCCTTTGTATGAGAACTATGTCCAAATCTCCAAGGCGGTGGGGTAGGGTCTTTGCTATTGAAGTAATGTTTTGCGGGAAACTTATGGTGTGTCCTGAGTATTTGTATTGCCCGCCACGTACTTGGGTGACTTGCAGGAATGGATTAACTCGTGCGATAAGCATCTCCTCGATTTGGGTTAAAGATGCAAGAATGGTAGGCTGATTTTCAGGGTCCATGTTGTTCCATGAAGAGAAGCGGTGGCCTTGTTTTTCAGTTTTGCATCTGTTACAGGATGGAAAACCTTCAAAGGAAATTGTTTTAATTCCAGGGTAATTTTCCAAACAGATTGAGCAAGTTTGGATGTTCGCCAACAAATCTATTCTTTTGTGAAACCTGAACGTTGGGCTTCTAAATTCAGTGAACGAGGGTGGGAATATGGGAAATATCTGTGTATTGGAAGGGGTGGGGTGTTCTGTTTCAGTCATTTGTGGATTGCAAGGTGGAAAGCAGTCTGAAGGAGAGGAGAAACTGGTTGTATATGTGTGATGAACTGAAGAAAGGTCAGTACTTGAGATAGTTTCATGTGGCATCCCAGACATTTGGGGAAAAGTGGCAGTTGTTAGCGAAGATGGGTTCATACGGAAGGAATTGGTATCCTCGTGAAAGTTTGTTTCCATGGAAGTTACATGCGGAATGTTGGTTGGAAATTCTTCAGTAGTTGTATTTGATGGCAAGATTGGAATGTCAGGGAATCGTAGGTTGTTGGTCGATTGTAAGTTGAAAGATATTAGAGATTTTCATTGTTATATGCTCTAATTTATGACGTTGTTGCTCAGCAGTTATGTGTACTTTATTTTTTGCGTAGTTCTCTCTTCGTTGGGCTCGTTTTGTAGGAGTCGACATGATTGTGAAGTCACAGGCTTATGGAGTACCACCTGTTGGATAAAGATCATGCGGGTTAGCAAGGAACGATACATTGTTTGATGACATACAAATGCAAAAATAAGTCAAAATATAAAACTAAATACAATTGTAATGCATGTGGAGTTCCAATGGGAAATAAGCGTAAGAGGTAACAATTTGAGTATTGAGAAACTACATTTTTTCTTAAGGAAAAGAGTATTAGATATATAGAAACATAAAGTGCGTTCACATAGTACACAAGGATGCAAATACTTACCTAACAAAAGTGCATGTATTTTTTTATTTATTTTCTTAAAAGTACTAACAATCCACATAGTAGTAGGAGACAATAGTATGTCAGTGTATAAGGGAATACAACAATTTTCTTTTGAAGCAGGAAAAAAGTGAAACATAGATATGAAATAAGAAACATAGCGGTGATAGTTCAAAGTATAGAATGGGATGGGTGAGGGTGTAATGTTTGAAGGGACGGGTGGGTTGGAAATCCTTGCGTAAAGGTTATGGAGGAGTTGCACTATTTTCTGCTTTCTTTGAACTGAGGATGACACATTTCAATCTGTTGTTTCCACAATATGTCTCTTTTTTCAGTGAAAGTGTGAAGCAGTATTCGTTGCCGATGACATTACTTATAATTTCACTAGTCGAATCTTCATCTATAGATAATATATGGAGGTCGCTAGCTGCAACACCCATGATTAACTCAGTTGTCTCATCAAAAGTGGTAACTGATTGAAGTTCTCCTATTGGGTCCTTTAGATCGATCCTGAGTGCATATCTATAATCATAGTTTTGAACTTGTCTGTTGCAACTCGAACATAACCATGAACCATTACCATTCTCTCTCACCTTTTTCCTGCATTGTTTGTCACCTTTTTGAAGAGGACATGCCTTGTAAAAAAAATTATCCATGCTGATATTCGTGATTTCTGCAGTAACCATGGCCCATTCATTTCTCTCAGTGTTCCCCATATCTAGTACCTCTGAAATCGTCGTTACAAAGGTCAAGCTTTTTGAAGGGCCCAAAAATTGGCTTGTGATAGAGGGCGCCGGAAGGAAGTAGTCATCAGAATCTACCCAGCCATGAAGTGTATTTGTTTATGAAATTTGAGGGTTGACGTAACATTTGGTTCTTGAAACAGTGTCCACTGAGCTTCCATTGAAACTGGAGACACGGGAAGCTTTCAAGGGAGGACCGGAAGAGGTGGTATAGAAAGCATGTCTTCAAGTTCGTTGCTTATATCATCTAAGTGTTGTCCCCACAATGTGACACTTACATTGAATCCTGACATGTCCTTTAATTGTAGTGTTCTTCTCTTTGTTTCAGACTTATCATGCCGATGAATTGTTGAGCATGGTGACATCGTAACAACAATGCCAATCAAATCAACTGTAGAACCTTCAACGCTTGCAAGTAAGTCCTTGATTTTGGTGAAGTGAAAGTGATGGGATGGTATTGTATCCTCATTTGCTATGAGTGGAATTATGGTTGAGGAAGGTTGCAGGAAAATATCCAAAGCATTGTTCAAATGGTTGTAACATAGCTTTGCATCAGCAATCCTTGCAATCCTCCCATTGGAAATTGTATATAGCTTCCCATTTTCAATCTGCTCATAGAATGCTTCCGCGACCTCATTGAAATAAGTGATGTGGATTTCCCCTCCTTCCTGATCAACAAAATCAAACCCAAACACAAAACCATCTCCCCTTACATTGTGATATTGGCGAAGGGTTGTTTTTGCTAGGGCACGACCCTCTATGGACCACATGCACATAGATGTATTCAAAGCACTTATTTTAGTTGGTGTTCTCGCAAAATATTTGTTAACCTGACTGGAACTTGCATCTGTTTGAGGCAACTGACTGTCTTGGAGAGAATTTGTTGGTAGTCAGATTGGAGCACCGATTACCAAATGTGTTTCGACAAGAACATCCATTTCAATGATAAGAACAGTCCTGCAATGGAAAAGGAAATCGGGATAGAATTAGAACTGAACAACGGATCGAAAAAACAAACAGAAAGAAATTATAATTAATATAGGAAGTTTATGTACATTGGTAATTGAGCAGGAGATGAAGCTTACAGTTCACTTTTGATCATTCTAACGAGGGATTTGTGTAAGCACACAATGGAGCCTTCTTGTATTGATTTTTCGGTTACACGACTTGCAAATTTGGAGGGTAGAAGTGTTGTCTGAAAATGTATCCCATCTGAAAGGTCAACACGATGTTGGGCACCAGTGTTGAGAATGGACCTTAGGGAGGACAAGTGGAGTATCTGAAATGTGGGGTCAACATTGGAACCACCCTCAATCAATTGAGTAATGCCTTCGTGTGTCAAATTTATTTCCATGGCAACTAAAAGATGCTCGAGATAGTGGGAATTCTGCAAATATATGGTGGACAATGTAAACTTGTAGGGCAGTCAATCATGAAATGAAGGATGTGTTCAGGAAAGCATGCATTTGTAAAGAATGAGAACCTTTAAAGTTGGCTTCCTTATTATTTTATATGTGCTAAAAAGTGAAAACATGAAGTCTAATCCTTTAACAATTCAATATGCAAAAAAGTGAAAAACAAAGCTTTTACTAAAATTTGCAACATTTTAAAACTATATGTATTTGTGTGCATAATGAAGAACACATTAAAAATGTGTTGGTTTACATAAAGAAGAACAATTGTATAAAGGAATAATTGCATGGATCCATATGTTCCACCGCAATATAAATGCATTTATTTGAAACGAATTACAGATTATTATGTTAAGCAAATAGAATGGAAGACAATAAGAACAATATGTACACTTGAAGTAAGAAAACTATAGGTATTTATATGGAGATACAATGATAAAGAAATTTGAAATCCATAGTTGTTGGATTACAAAAACTGAACATGTGTTTAAAAAGTTTGATTCTATGTGATATATATTGCCACAATGCATACATGGAATTATTTGGTACGAGTTACAGTTTGTTTCAAAAACACTTATAAACTAACCACTACAAGTTATTTCTTTAAATCAAATTTCTTGCTTTTTGCTTGTGCAATTTTCTTAGCACGTTTCTTGTATTTTTGTCCATTTACAGATGCCTCAATTGGTATTCCCATTCTCCTCAATTTGTGGGGTGGTTCATATTTCAGTGCATCTTCGTTAGAATCATAAATCAAACAGAAGCCTCGTGAATGATCTCCAATTGTTTGGATTTTGGAGAGAAAAATTGGGGATGTTGGCATCAGGTGGAGGCGATCTTTGATCATTTCGGCTATCACTATTTTAGGTGGTTTTCGGTTTCCTGCAATGCAAAACATTAACAACACATTGAATACGCTTAAAATCTTCCTCCCTCTGCAAGTGAGGCGTAGTTAATGTCAATCCTGTTGTGGGGAGGGGAATTGTGTTTCTAGTCTGCATCATATTAAACTGGAGAGGGACAATAAGTATGTTAGTCCACCAAGATGTTCTTAGGTATGACGGGCAACTTTAAAAGCCTTGTCGTTGATCAGTCTAACGTCCAACTTGGGACGTTTTGAAATGGCCTCATTGGGGAACGAGCCCCTCGGACACATAATGAATCCTTGTCATTGACGAAGGCACGTGCCCCCACATGTCACTTCGGGAAAAAGGATTGGAGCCAATTACAAATATAAATGGAACAATCCAAACCAAATAACATCAAAACTCTCTACAATAATTTTTTATTCCATAACATGCAATAAAGAGATCAATTGAATAAAAACTTCAATCAGTATTGAAACCCACCTGAAGTTTGTCTAGAGACAACACTCTTTTCTTTACCGTCAGAGAAAGAGAAGCAAAAATATCCTGCAAATAAATGAAATAGGAAGTTATTAAAACTAAATGTATCTGCGAATTCAAAAGGAGGCACTCATCCATTAAGATTATTCTATATTTTTAATTTCAATCTCAAATATAATACAACAAAACCAAAAAGATTATAAAGAGTTATTAAAAACTGTATATTAGTAGAGGCCATACATAAGAAAATAGTAAACTGTATTTTTTTATTATGGTTTAGAAGAAATTACACAAATGTTTCTCTACATAAATAATATTTCCCCATTTAGTTTTTTAGATTTTTACTGTAAAATACTTACAAATATTTGCAATAACCTTCACATGTAATTTGCATATTTAAAATTTAATGTCATTTTTTATATATATTTATACATAAATTCTTAAAAATTATATACAAATGTCTTTAAAATAATTAAATAAATACAATAAAAAGACATTGTTTTGTATTTTTGAAAGGGAAATTTTAAAGCAAGAAATTTGATTTAAATGATTGCATACTACATCACCAAAAAAATCAGCCAAGTTCCATTTACCTCAAATGTCTACACAATCAATCAAATCACTCTTCACATTCTCGTAAACTTTTGAAGAAGTCTATATCCCAATATACAATCACTTTAACCATCTTATTGTTTTTCAGAAATAAAAAAAGTAATAATTACTTGTCTAGAACTTTACCATTTTCCAAGCATTTACCCAAACACTTTATTGCTATTTTAACCCACTTTTTTTCTTCAATTCGAATATTTATACTTTTCATTTGGCAGCAAATCATAAGGAATTTTTATATTCCTCAAATTACATTGACATTCAACATAGGTTTCCAAATTACAACATTAAATAAGAACTCAGTTACACATTAAATGCAATGGTCAGGTTAGTATACAAGATCATTGATTTTCAAGCAACTCTTTCACACCAACCAGTCTATACACGAGTGATGTGGGAACTTAAAAGATATAACCAACAAGAATCTATCCTTCGATGATCTGAGCTATTATAAAGGTTTGAAGTACTGATTCGTGATAAAGATTTGCTAAGACTCTTTCCAATCTAGAGAAAGGAGCTTCATAAAAAAGTCTATTATTTATTAAAGAGAAAAGAAGAGACCTCAATCCTACTTCTGGATTTACAGCTTTGCAGACAAAAATAATGTACAAAATCTGACCTCGAACATACAAGGTTGAGTACCACCTGCTCATTTCCATAGTACATCTTTGAGCTCAAAGGGCTCTAATCAACTTAGACTAAGTATCATCTACATCCATAATAATAATTAATCATACTCATTTATAGATAGACAATCACAAACCATAAAAATAAACAATAAATACAAAATCCATAACATCCAGATTGGTGGCTCAATGCAATAGAAATCATCCCTAATGTCTATACTGCAGTCCATGGTGTTGATTGCCCTGGTATTTCTATGTCTTCAATGGAATCATTAAATTTCAAAGCAAGCTAGTTTTTCTATACTGCAGGTACCCTCGTCAGGGTTGAGAGAACTCTAGCCCCCTCCCCCCCATGAACTTCCATTCTACGTACCTAATTGCTTGGTTATCATGGAGGTGTGTCATCAATTGTCTAATGGTGATGCTAGAACTCTTTAAGACAAAAGTTTAGGAGTATATCATGATGGTGATGATGAAACTTCCCCTCAAACCTCCACCTTGGAGCTCTCCTGCTATGCCGAGCTGAGAACTCCTATTGGCACCCTAGGAAATCAGGATATCAATGTAGGGACTTCAATACAATACTCGGTAATAACAAAACTATGGGGGGTAGCCTAAAAAGATCTTAGTCTCAAACAAGCTTAAAAAATTCATCAATGACTATGCATTTTGGGGACATAAAGCCCAACACAAGCAATTAAACTTTGTATAATTGACCAAAGGGGTTTGCAAAGGAAATTATCATATCTTCAAATCCTTAAGAACATGACCCACATGTGTATATAATGCTCCCACCAAAGCAAAGCCTTGTCGTTAGATGGTTAGTAGATACCTGTGCATTATAATGCAAATTAAAGGAAGACCAAATTTGAGCGCAATATAAGTCATTTTGATCTTTCAACAGTGCACAAGGCAGAAATTGAAATCAAAGAGTATGAAAATTGATCAGAACTTAAAAATGCCAAACTATGAACATAATGAAAATCAGAGTATTTAGATGGTCTCAAAGCAACATGAGGATTTAATTCCATCTATGGAAATGTGTGGAGCATCTGGAAGATATGCAATTGGCTATAGGGATTTTTTGTAAATGAAAATTAATGTCAAATATTAATTTTCAATCTGAGAAGAATTTGCCACCTTGCAATCACATTAGAGAGGTTTAATATTTTGAAGGAGTTGTATATCTGTACCATCTATTGGACAAAATGCTAATCCTAGTGCCAGATTTTTGCAATACCATTAGTGAAATTTCCCTCTTTGTTTCTGATATCAAGATTCCTATGATATGGTAAATACTTTGTCCCAGGATATGTATAATCCTCCTTTAAGTACCCTAAAACTTTTTACAATATCAATGAAAGAATGTATAGGCAAAGATATTAAGTCAGCTTAAGATTGCCTACATTTAAATGAAATAAAAATAGGGGATAATATTTGGTTAGGCACGTGAAGCTAAAATTGGACTATCATAGTATTCTCAATTTTTCATAGATCTATGTTTTTTATCATATTGTTAAATTGAGGGACTGTTAAGGGTCTTTGAAAGCCCAAGTCTTTTGTATAAAAAAACTCTGAACTGCAAATGCCATATATATATAGGAGGTGTTTTATATAGGTGTTTGTAGGGATTGAAAGATGCATTTATAACATAGGAGAGAATGGTACAACCTTTAAGCTAAGGAGCTCATAATGTATTGGAAATGTGCCCAGACTAGAGACCATTAATGCAAGTTTTCTTCACTAGTTAATCTATGTGTGATTGCCATTTGGAGTGAAAATTAAAGTCACTAAGTAATTTTCTTGATGAAAGTATTGGACCATGCTAAGTTATTACCATAAAACTTAATAGGGACTGCATGCTTCACCATATGCCCGCTTCATTTAGTTAGGTGATGCCATTTATTATCAAAAAAATTCAAAGGAAAATTACCTTTAAAGGGTTATTTTATTTACAACTTATGAAGTTGAGAAAGTAAAATTGGTAAATCTTATGTAATATGTTTTTACGATAAGAATTCCAAATAAGATTTGACTTAAGAAATTACAAATTTGTAGCAGAAGTATCATGTGGTGCAAGTGTGTATGCCTTGGCATAGAATGCACTGTGCAGAAGGAAGATGCAAATGGTGCATTGGCTCCAAATGATGATATTAGGCTAAAGATGGTAACAATATCAATGTAGCAATGTTGTAGGATTTGAAATTTCTATAACTTAGAATCTACTTTGGCATTCTCAAAGGTTGCGGATGCATCAGGTATCCCTTACACAAATCATAGTTTTTCTATTGTTTTAGTGTTGTGACCAGCTATATTGATAGAAGGCTTGGAATCAAACCCGCCTATCAACACGAAGTATGTAGCAAATTTACAGTGTCATGATACAATAAATAAAGACCTGAACCAACATTGTAAATGGAGATCAGAGATCTTTCTGTTAACAACAAAATATGTCAATATTGTATCTTGGCATATCCACATACATTAAATCCTCTTATATCACTTCTCAATCTACTAAATAGATTATTGGAAAATATTAATGAGCTTCAAGAGCTATTTTTTGATTACACACCTTCGATCTGAGAACATGATGCTTCCCTCAATAATTATTGTAATGTAAATATTTACCTGAATGCATGATGAGGAACCCATAGATTAACAATGATTACAGCAAGGGCTTGTATTATTCATAAGATAGATGTTGTTCTTATAAAGGCACATTAACAATCCAAACAAAATGTAATGTTCTACAAATACCATAATCGGTGACCAGTACCATCATGTTTAACACTTGGCATGATCCCTTTTTGAGAATTTCAGTTCCCCTATAAAAACATTTATGTGTAATGACTAGATTGTAACACCCATTGACCAGACATCATCAGAATAATGTCAGTTTACTAAGGGAACCAAATTGTAAACCTTAATGAGTACCCCCAAAGCTTTCAACAAAAGAATATGCTAGCAAATCAAGCTGTAACAAAAATTTAAGAACCCAACCACAAGTGCACTTAAAAACCCTAATTGTTTGACCCAGAATTCCCTTTCATAAAAATCTATGTGTGTTAAGAGGTTTAACCTTTAAACATCCTTAGTAAATCCAGTGATCAGGTTTTCTCATTGACTAACCACGGGTTTGGAACCCTACTGACTGTAACAATCCAACATCCCCCCTAGGTTGAGTATTTAATTGCTGTACAAAGATGCAAATTTTCTTTAAGAAAATAAAATAGCATTTTCATAAAAGGGAAGATAGGATTGCATACATGGTGCTGATTAACCTCTAGGTAGTAAACTATTATGTGGGCCAATTAAAATAAATTATAGATCTGATTAGAATGCCATAAACATATGTGAAGTAATAGACAGTAGCAGGGGCATTTGGAAGGTATGTTTGAGGAAATTCTGAAGTGGCAAAGGGTGCCAATGCGGGACTGCAATAGAAAAACAAGCACATATTCTCGTCACAAAGCATTTTATTGAGCCTAACAGAAACTACTGGGCATTAGGTACAATTCTGGATACATGAGTCTTTACTTTCTGATATATTTTAACAATATCAAGGCATTTTGTTCAAAGCACTTAGGTCTTGTCCTAAAACTATTGATTCATCCCATATTCTTACGTTTTATAAAAAACATGTTATTTAGTACAACAAGATGATGTTTGGAAAAATCATGATAATAATCACTGAAATTAGAGAATCCCAAAGAACCAATAAGACTGACTGTAACAGTTATCCAACATCCCCCCATCAGTATTTAATTGTTGTAAAAATAGCATTTGATTTTAGAAAATAAAACAGTCCTGTAAAAGGGAAGATAAGCATTGCATGACACGTACTTGATTAACCTCTAGGTAGTTACTATAAAAATTGTAGAGGAGTTTAAAATAATGGCTATAGATAACATAGTTAGACCCGCTGCCACGCAACATATCTGCTAACAAAAGTCAGAGTTAGTGTTTCAGGGGACAGGCAGAGTATGGTCAAAGGTTCTTTAGTCAAAACTGCCAATGCGGGTTTGAATGAGAAAGAGAATTGGGAGACCTCGTTCAGAAGGAATTTTATTGAGCATAGCAGAAGACATGCTGGCAGTGAAGGTACAATTCTAATATTATATGAGTCTTTAGAACAATTACTAATATTATTGATTATGGAAAATATCACAGGGTTTCTACAATTGCTAAAGCTTTAGGTCTTGAATCCTAAAAATATTGATTTATACATGAAAAATTGTTACATGTTTACTTTAAAATTATTTAGTACAGCAAGATGATGTCAAAAGGAAAGAATCGATCTAACCTGAAAAGAGACCGAAGAGTGGTTATAAATCAAAGCACACTAAGAGCTTTCGCTCAGAAAAATCACCTCCTGGAACTGGTTCTATTCAAACATCTGCTTCAGGACTGTAATGAATCCTGTGAAATTGCAAACACGAACACAGAGTGAAGAGCCCTTTGAAAACCTCTCCCGCACCTCTTCTACTTATACACAAAAATTTGTGTCACACAACTTACCAAAAATATTTACACAAACCCAATTCAGCATGCAGGAAAAAGCACTCTAAAAAATAGCCCCCGCAAAAACAAAAACTACTGTTAAAAATAGCTGCCACATTCAACATGCACAAAAAAAAAACACTATTAAAAATAGGAAAAAAAGAACAAAATAACTATTAAAATAGGCGAAAAAGAACAAACTTCTAGATGACCATTAAACCATCAAAATTAGGACAGTTGTAGAAACGTCCGCAGGTGCCTTTCCCATAGGGGGAACGCCTTCGGCGTAATTAAAATCAAACAAATAACAATAAAACAAACAATTACAAATAAAAAATCAATAGAAAAAGCTAAACAAAAAATCAAATAAAACTAAAAAAGGAAATCAAACAAAACTAATTGAAAGTCAAAATTAATAGATGTTTCTATTTCATAATCATTAATAAGATATTAAGATTTTATTATTTTTATTTTCTTTATATCTGAAAATTTCTATTTTTTTTATATTGTATTGTTCATGAATCTCAAAAAGAATTAATATTTAATTTATTAACTTTCTTAATTAGTATAAATTGAGAGAGATATATATATATATATATTGACGGTTAAATTTGTAATATACATGTCATTTTGACGTTTAAATTATATTTTTGCATGTCAATCATGACGGTCATATTTTAAAAGTGGCTGTATTTTGACATCTAAAATGACTAAAAACGTCTAAACACCTTGCAAAATCCAAGCCTGGTTACAGGGTATGCCCCGAATGGATGGATATTCAAAGGATGCTCTTGAAATCTTTAGCCAAATGCAATTAACTTGCATCAAATCCGATCACATTACCTTTGTTTGTGTTTTGTCTACTTGCAGTAATGTAGGCTTGGTGGATGAAGGCTAGCAATACTTTAAATGCATGTCTCGAGACTACTGCATCGAGCCTTGTATGGAGCATTATTCTTGCATGGTTGATCTTCTTGGCCATGCTGGGCAACTAGATGAGGCACACAAATTTATCAAAAACATGCCACTAGAGTCTGTTTTATCTGCATGGGCATTGACTTCTATTACCTCTTCGCTGCATGCATAGAAACAATTTAGCAATAGCACAAACAAATTAATTAAATGGAGTAAGGAACAAAACTTCTTCCAACTATTTTCACGGGGAAATAGTTACGAGAATTAAAGAAGCTTCCTCGTAATTGTTTCCCCTTACTGTTGAAATAACCAATCCCTCTTTCCTGGGTAGTGACATTAATTGTGAGGGAAAAATGGGAAATAAACAACCATTTGCTAGAGAAAATGGCAAGGCGGGCTGGCAATCCCCAATCTATATCCCCATATCGGAAATCGGGAGTTTTTTTGTCCGTCTGCCAATCGGTTTAATTGTAAATCAGTGGAAGAAATACCATAAGTGGGGAAGCAAGAAGAATTTACCAGGAAAGGGGAAATCCAGGTACGTGAAGCCAATTTGGCATCCCTGGCAATTGGAAGCAGGAAGCTTACTTTCCCCCCGACAATTAAATAATTTTTTTTCGATTGACTTTTAATAAGTATTATATTAATATTTATTTAATTAAAAACCCCAAATTTTAATAAAATTGATTTTATCAAATAAAGGGTAATAAATTAATTGAATATAAATTAATTAATATTTAACTCAGTTTATGACCTGACGGGAGGAGTTCTTACCCGAAATGGACGAAACGAAGACCAGAACAATCATAAGAACGAGACGATTGAGACGAGGGTGATAAAACACGCAAAATAACTCTTTTGAGTTTTAAAAAAAAATTATGCTTATTAATTTTGTGAAGTTAAAAATTCCTAATAACAGACCCCTTTTGCAAGGGCTATGTAGGCAGCATTGTTAGGGCATGGGGCCCTTCGAGGTTAGCTCAGCCACTCTTTTACCCCATCATCATTTCCCCATCAAACAAACACTAAGTTTTCATAAACACAATAATTGGGAAATTAACTCAAAACTAAAATAATAAATCAACTATATATCTCATCTTCAAATCAAAACAAAAAAACTCAGCCATGCCTAGGACCTAGTTTCCATAACATCAATACATTTGAAATTAAACCATTTAACATACCATCATTTAATTTCACAACAACATCAACCAAGTCATTTCATTTCGGTTTCATGCCCTAATGGACAGACATCGATTATCCCTTACCGACGTCTATTAACTTTCAAATGGTGTCGGTCACCTTTCCAAACAACCTATACCTAAGTTACCCTCAATTCTGCTACACGAAATTATTTGTTCTTATTACCCAAACCTTCACCTAGCCTTATCACCTCACCTAATTTCCTTATTGCCTCATACCTGAAAACACTATTATTTAGGGCATATTTTTGCCTCTACCTCGGCCTTGTGAACAACCTTACCTATCAACCCAACCCAAACCCACCCATTTGAAAATTGAATTCACTTACTCGTTATACATTGTGCTGACGCTACTCGTGTTGTTTAACCTACTTACCTTACCTTTCCTAATACCGTGCAGTTTATCTTGACCAAACATGTTGGCGCTTTAGAACACACCTAAATGCCCATTCTTGTACCTAGCCTAGTTGTGTTTCAAGACCGTATCCTATGCATTGGATACCTGGATCACATCAACCTTTTTTGGATAAACCTACCGACCTTTGATGATGTAGAGTTTGTGAGCTCTTCGGCCTAGTGCCTTGTCACATTCTTTATGTGTGTGTGTGTTTGAATGCCCCTGTGTTATGTTGTGGAGCCTATTTTCATGTGTTGAAGTGTTGAAGACTATACACTAAAAGTACTGTACACTAGAAGTAATATACACTCTTCATGTGTTAAAACGTGTTTTTCTCATATGGGTGGGAATTTTTGACCCATAGGTTTATGGGATGGTTTTGGTACCCATGGTATTGTAAAACTACTTAAGCAGTTGTTTATTTATGTAGTTATGTGCATATGGTAGGGTTTAATGTAACATTACAGATGTGTTTTGAATTCGGGTGTGAATTTTGTAGAGTTTGTTGAGCATAGATCCAAATAGATTTGGGTATTGTATTGAGAGAGTGGTGGCTTGTAATAAAATATGAGCAAGTGATTCTTGGTGGATGTAGCCCAAATTGGGTGAACCACATTAAATACTATCTCTTTGTGCTGTGTTATTTTATTCTGCACTTTTATTTGAGATCTGTAATATTTTTTGCATATTAGTTTCTACTGTTGCGATTCTGTGAGGGATTATTCTGCATATTTTATCCCTTATTTCCTAACAATTGGTATCAGAGCCTGGTTTGGTTTGCTTGAAGTGTTGAATCATAGGGAAAGTTTTATCTTGAGTGGGAGCTATGGCAGATGATGGAAGATCAAGGGTTGATAAATTCAACGGGCATAATTTCAGTCTTTGGAAGATGCAGATGGAAGATTACCTTTATCAGAAGGATCTTTATATTCTGTTGTCTGAGAAGGTGAACAAACCCTTGAGCATGAAAGATGCGGAATGGGATTTTCTGGATAGGAAGGCACTTGGGACAATCTGGATGTGTCTTGCATCTTCGGTATTATTTAATGTTTCAAAGGAAAAGACTACAAAATAACTGATGGATGCATTAGGGAAGTTGTATGAAAAACCCTCTACCTCTAACAAGATATTTTTAATGAAAAAGTTGTTTAATATGAAGATGTCTGAGAATGGTTTAGTAGCAGATCATTTAAATGATTTTAATACGGTTGTAAATATGCTAGCTTTGGTTACAATAGAATTTGATGAAGAAGTTAGGGCTTTATTAATTCTGTGCTCTTTACCTGAGAGTTGGAATAGCTTGGTAATGGCGGTAAGCAACTCGGTTCCAGATAACTCAAAGTTGAAGTTTGAGGATGTTGTAGGGGTGATTCTAAGTGAGGAAATGTGAAGAAAAAACTCTGGGGAATCTTCTACTTCAGGGAATGCTTTGACAGTGGAAACTAGAGGGAGACAAAAGAATAGAGGAAGCCGTGGAAAATCAAAGGATCGGGCAAGGTCAAAATCCAAAAGCAAGATAGTATGCTGGCACTGTGGAAAGTCTAGGCATGCAAAGAAGGACTGTTGGGAGCTTTGGGACAAGAAGAAACAATAGGAAGAAAAAAAGGAGGCAAATGTGGCAACGGGTAATGTATGTCAAGATGCTTTGATTCTTTCTTTGCATAATATTACTGAATCTTGGGTTTTAGATTCAGGGGCTTCTTTCCATGCTACTCCACATAGGCATTATTTTGTTGATTATGTTCAAGGAGATTTTGGGCATGTTTTTCTTGGTGATGATGAGCCTTGTAACATAGTTGGAAAATGTTATGTTTAGGTTAAGATGCATAATGAGAATACTTGGCTATTGAAGGATGTCAGACATGTGCCTACATTAAGGAGAAATTTGATATCGGCAGGGCAGTTGGGAAGTGATGGTTGTACTGTGATATTTACAGCGGACTCTTGGAAGGTTACCAAGGGTGCTCTTGTGTTGGCAAGAGGTAAGAAAGTTGGAACCTTGTATTTAACCACTTATAGCACTAATGTTTGTAATCTTGTGGCTTCAGAAGTAGATACAACATTGTGGCACTATAGGCTTGGTCATATGAGCCATAAGGGCATGGAGATCATAAAGAAGGATTTTCCTGGATATACAGAAACATGTTTGGATTTCTGTGAGAACTGCATATATGGGAAACAAAAGTGAGTAAGGTTTCTCAAGGTTGGACCTACAAAGAAAGAGAGTAAGTTAGAGCTGGTGCATTTTGATGTGTGGGGGCCAGCTCAGGTATCATCTCTTGGGGGTTCAAGTTATTATGTTACTTTTATTGATGATGCAACAAGGAAAGTTTGGGTTTATTGTATTAGAAAACAAATTTGATGTATTTGACAACTTTTGTTAAATGGAAAGCCTTGGTAGAGAATGAAACAGGTCTTAAGCTAAAATGTCTCAGGTCAGATAATGGAGGGGAGTATTGCAGCAATGAATTTGATGATTATTGTTCTAAGAATGGAATCCACAGGAAAAAGACAGTTCCAGGAACTCCACAACAGAATGGGGTGTCAGAAAGGATGAACAGAACAATAATGGAACGTGCTAAGAGCATGAGGTTACATGCAGGACTGCCTCTTTATTTTTGGGCAGAAGCAGTGAGCACAACTGTGTACTTAATAAAGAGAGGACCCTCAAGTGCCTTGGATGGAGGCATACCTGAGGAGGCTTAGTATGGTAAGAAAGTTCGATTATTCATTTCTTAGAGTCTTTGGATGTGAGGTGTTTGTTCATATAGACAAGGATGATAGGACCAAGCTAGAGGATAAATCAGAAAAAATGTACTTTCATTGGTTATGGTGGTGATGACTTTGGATATAAATGTTGGAGTATTAAGGAAAAGAAAATCATTCGATCTAGGGATGTGGTCTTTAATGAGAAAGTCATGTATAAGCAATAGTTGTAGGAAAATAGGGAAGAATCCAAGAAATAATATGCAGTGGTAGAGGATCTTCTGGATGGGAAAGTGACCCATGAATCAGTTCAGGAACCTACTCAATAGGAACCCCAAACTCCTATAGTGAGGAGGTCTTCTAGGGTAAGAAAAGAACCTGAATGTTTTTCTCCTTCTCTTTATTATTTATTACTCACTGATAGTGGAGAGCCAGAGAGCTTTGATGAAGCAATGTAGGTAGATGCCAGTAAGAAGTGGGAGCAAGCCATGGATGAGGAGCATAAGTCTCTCATGGAGAACCAGACATGGGATTTGGTGAAGATACTGGAAGGAAAAAGAGCATTACAGAACAAGTGGGTGTACAGAGTCAAAGACGAAGAAGGAGGAAAGAAAAGATATAAGGCCCGGTTGGTGGTCAAGGGGTTTGCACAGAAACAAGGTATAGATTTTGATGAGATTTTTTCTCCTGTAGTAAAAATGACTTCTATTAGAACTGTTCTTGGAATAGTGGCAGCAGAAGACTTACACTTAGAACAGCTTGATGTAAAGACTACATTTCTCCATGGTGATTTGGAGGAGGAACCTATATATGCAGCAGCCAGAAGGATATGAGGTCAAAGGTAAAGAGGAGATGGTGTGCAAACTAAAGAAGAGCTTGTATGGCTTGAAACAAGCTCCACGTCAATGGTATAAGAAATTTGATAGCTTCATGATGGAGCAAGGTTATATTAGATGTCATTCTGACCATTGTGTGTATACAAAGAAATTTGAGGATGAAAGTTATATTATCCTATGTTTGTATGTGGATGACATGTTGGTTGCAGGTAAAAACATGCAGGAAATAAAAGTACTCAAGAAATAGCTAAGTGAATCCTTTGATATGAAGGATTTGGGGGCAGCCAGACAAATCCTTGGTATGAGGATAACTCGGGATAGGAAGGAACAGAAGCTGACTTTATCTCAGGAAGAGTACATTAAGAAGGTCTTGGATAGGTTTAACATGTAGGACGTGAAACTGGTTGGGACCCCTTTGGCAGGCCATTTTAAGTTATCAAAGGAGCAGTGTCCCAAGACAGATCAGGAGAGAAACCAGATGTCCAAGGTACCTTACTCATCAGTGGTTGGCAGTTTGATGTATGCTATGGTGTGCATTAGGCCTGATATTGCCCATGCAGTGGGAGCTGTGAGTAGATTTATGAGTGATCCAGGTAAAGAGTCATTGACAAGCAGTAAAGTGGATCCTTCGGTATTTGAGAGGGACCATGGGGACAGTTTTGTGCTACAGTGGATCAGACACCACTTTACGTGGTTATGTAGATTCAGATATGGCTGGAGATGTAGACAGCAGGAGGAGCATGACAGGTTATATTTACACTGTAGGTGGGACAGTAGTGAGCTGGATTTCATGACTATAGAAGCTGGTGGCTTTGTCAACCACGGAGGCTGAGTATGTTTTTGCCACAAAGGCAAGCAAAGAGATGATTTGGTTACAATAATTTCTTGAGGAGTTGGGGCATAAATAGGAGGAATGTAAGCTGCATAGTGATAGTCAGAGTGCTATACACCTAGCTAAGAACTCTACTTTCCACTCTAGGATGAAGCATATACAGTTAAGGTACCATTTCATCAGGATAACTTTGGAGGAAGAGAAGTTGAAGCTGGAGAAGATTCATACCAGTTAGAATCCTACAGACATGATGACCAAGGTGGTCACAAGGGAAAAACTGAAGTTGTGTTCAGCTTTGGTTGGTCTTCGCGGAAACTAGTGAAGGGTTGAGAAGCTTGCTCAAAGGAAAACTAGTCTCCAAGTGGGAGATTGTTATGTTGTGGAGCCTATTTTCATGTCAGAAAGTGTTGAAGACTGTTACACTTGGAGTATTATACACTTGGTTCATCGCCGATGAGCGGGTTAAGGGGGTTCGAGGGTGAAGCCCCCGAAGCAAATTTAATGGGTGGTTTTTAACCTCATGGGTAATGTAACCATTATATTTTGGGAAATGGTTGTTTTTCTCATATGGGTGGGTTTTTTGACCCATAGGTTTATGGGATGATTATGGTACCTACAGTATTGTAGAACTGCTTAAGCAATTGTCTATTTATGTGGTTTTATGCATATGATATATAATGCAAACATTACAGATGTGCTTTGAATTCGGGTGTGAATTCTGTAGAGTTTGTTGAGCATAGCTCCAAATAGATCTGGGTATTGTATTGAGAGAGTGGTGGCTTGTAATAAAATCTGAGCAAGTGATTCTTGGTGGACGTAGCCCAAATTGGGTGAACCACGTTAAATACTTGTCTCTTTGTGTTGTGTTATTTTATTCTGCACTTTTATTTGAGATCTGTAATATTTTCTGCATATTAGTTTCTACTATTGCGATTCTGTGAGGGATTACTCCACATATTTTATCCCTTATTTCTTAACACCCTATTCTATACATAGATGTCAATATAACCATTTCGAGGGATAGGTACTACCTTATTTATTATCTCACTTTATCAAAGCCACCGACCATTTTGACTGTAAATGTCCTTATGTTCCCTAAAAGGGGATTTGCATTACTTTTATTGCGGGAACTTATCTTCACTCAAAATCTTGGAGATACAACTTTGAATCTTGATTACATCACATTTGATTAGGCTATAAGATCCATTCTCACTCAAAGGGGATAAATGTAAACACTCCAAAATTTTGGTCATGTTTAGGAATGGTTGAATACCTTAGCCCATTTATCAAACTAAAATCCTTAATGGCACAATCATGAACCATTTAAGGTTTCATTAATATTAATTATCTACCTCATGATTTGAGCTATGTAATTTTTCAATTATCCTGTAACATTTTTTCCTTAAATTAATTTACATCCTCAGGACTTCCACTTAGAAACCTAACCCTACCACATAGTCATTACCAATGATAGTCATAGGCTCTAACTAACATAGAGTCATAACTCCACAATAAGTCATCACTTCATAATGTTATTAGACTGTGACCTTCTTACCCCTAATGAGACTTCTGGTCCATTCCTTAGAGGCCCCATCAATTTTTAGGAAGAAACCACTTCTAAGATAACCAATTTGTAATCCACTGAAAAAGTAAGAATATCAATATTTTGGTAAACATTTTGGCTTTTATGAAACTCCATTCCAAGGCCAAAAAAATTCCTCTTCAACGGTCGGTACTTAACCACTATGGGGGGTTATTTATAATTTTCTCTTCAGAAATTGAAGGATTTTTAGAAATATGGACTTCTTTGGATTTTTATGAAATCCTAAAAATATATACCCAAATTTTTCTAAAGCCCTCTCTAGGGGACCGAAAAATAATCCTCTAAACATGCGATAGAGCATGCCATTTGGATTAAATAGACAATTCATCTTCCAGATAGTTGAAATACACATAGGGAGTTCGTACGGAAAAATATATTTAATTGCGTTTAACCTTGTGGAATAACTCAAGGAACTTTTAAGAGATAACCATTGTCCAAACATCACTTAATATTTTCTGGATGATAATTCTAGAAAGTATGGTGCTATCATTTACTCATTTTTCATAGAAATAGCATTGATTGGGCCCTTAGTTGAAACATACTTAATGAGGTTGTTAATATGGAAGAATGCAAAGTGCCTTATTCAAACATTCCAAAAATTGAATTATTTTAGGAGTGAATACCTTGAGAGATCTCAGTTCCTTGAAAACTTAATAGAAATATTCCATTTCAAATACTTAGGTACCCTCATTCAAACTGTGTAATCCCCATCAGAAGGAGTGAACCTAAGATGAATATTTTTGATATCTAGATAATACCTAATTTCCCCTATTGACAACATTTTTTGTAACTCCAAATTGGTATTTATGCCCAATATGGTGTTAAGGTTAAAGTCATCCGTTGAGGACTATCAATAACTCTCAGATGTATTTCATTGTCCTTATTTAAACAAGTTTTGAAGCTATTCCTAGTTCATTAACTTTTAAGATTATGCAAAATCTTTACCTAATCAATCCCAGACTTTGACAGACTTGTCCAATTCCAAACAACCAACCTCTAAATACTATTTAGTAGTCTTAACCATATTTAGTTAAAAGTCTAGAGAACATGGAGAGATTATAAATGGAATATTGACATATAAAGTCTTATGATTGTATCTCAAAAATCTTCATCTTTTACTGAGCTAGGGAAGGAGATAATTGTATTAAATTCTCCTTTTAAAACAAATCCAACTCATTTTAGATTTAATATGGATACATTCATAAATCTTGATAATTTTGATACGTAATCCTTCCCAGAAAAAAGTAAGTTCATTAGCGATTTCCCAAGATACAAATTCAGAATCAAATTTTTCTACCCCTGATCCTATTATCAGAAGTATTCCTGAATTCTTTAACATCCAACAGATGAATTTTATTGAAGACATACTTATGTGAGATTGAGAGGTTTTGAAGATGCTACAGAGGTTTCAAACTTAATTCATGTATACTTTTTCAATTAACTCTCGGGAATGAATACAATTTAGCTTGAATAGTTTGGTTGATGATAAGAAAATCATTAAGATACTCAATTGATGGCTTTCCCCAAAACAGATATCAAGGGGAAAAAGATTTGGTAAAAGATTGTTCACACCAAAATGATCTAAGAAATTTTACTCTTTGTCTTCCAGGATGTTGAAGAAGAGAGAACAAAATCTTCAAAATTATCTCTACTTTCCTGAGTTAGTACTCTCCTCATAGCATGATAGATGAATCATAGTTTAAATAATTTTTTATTTCCATATCTATAGATATAGTTGTAGACAATGAGTATCAATTCAACTTTGTTGCAAAATTACAACATAGAGGCAAAGTTAGTCCAGGAATTGTTCTATGGAAACCATTGTAGAAATCACAATACAATTTCTTATAATTTATAAAACAATTCAACCCTTTAAGTCTTCTGCAAACTGTTGTCCAAAAAGAGAATTATTTGGAGATTTGATTAACCCTGATTATCCTCAATTCAAAAATATTGATTGTATGATATAAACCCATTGATGTTCTTTAGAAATGGATGAAAATAGGAAGTTAGAAATAATTCTAATATCTTTGCATTGAAATCCAATTCCTAAACCAAATTGTTTCCATCAACCTATGTCATTAAAAATCAAGAGACTCTATCAAAATTTCTGCTTCTTCTAACCGGAACATGATGAATTTTACAAATGTATTTATTGATGTAGAAATGACTAAAGGTTTAATGAACTATTCAATCGAAGGATCCTGAATAAATTGTATTTAAATCAACCATGAAGGATTAGAGATGAGATGAATAGATGTTGTAATATTTGTATTATTCATCTTTAAGTGAAATTTTTAAAAGAAGGACTCATTAGTGAGCTAATAGTAATAAATGTTTAAAATATTTAGACTTGGTTTTTTGGGAGCTAACACAATGTAAGTAAATTTAAATCTACAACTCCCTGGAATGAATAGAATTCATTTTCTTTTAAATTGATTTCAAATGGATATCCCATGAATTTAGGAACCTTAGGTACAGAATATTCATTGTGGGGATTTGTCACTGAGACCTAGGGTAATGCTTTTTGAAATTTTAATTATTTTTACCAAAACATGCTAAGATCCATTGGATCCAAAGGAACTAGAGTCGGCCAAGTCTCATTATGGTCCAAGTTGGATAGTTTATCTTTTTAATGATTATGGTCATTAATTGGTTCTTGCTTGATAGTGGAAATTATATTGAGCATCAATGCTTCCCCTGAATTGGAAAGTTGAAATCCTATTTAAGACAATGGTATCTTGAGAGTTATCAAATTTGATATGAAAAAACATATTGTACCCTTGATGTCCATCCTTATGATGTGCTAAAAGGGAAGTGGATTTAATGATGCAAATCATTAGAAAATTCAATTTCTTACACATAGATTATCCTAAGTAGACAAAGAGGATGTTATGATTCATGCTAGGATAATCCAAAATTTTTTGAGAATGGACAACCTTGCAACTGATTCATAACTTCTGCCCTCCTTGATCTTTAAGCTCTAGATAATTAATTAAGTGATTGGTGAAAGAAAAGTTCTATTTTGAATTTTTTGTCTTTTGGAACCAAGTTTGAAAACATGACTTGGAAATTTATGAGAGTAGTGTAAGATTGAAAACATTCTGTCTTGATTTTTCTTTAAGATCTAAGATGGAGGATGCCAATGGGATTCTCATGATGGATACCGAGGTAGACACTTAGAATAAGACACTTGATTATACTTGACTGAAAAAAGGAAACCTTTAGTATACTGGGTATATAATCTGACAAGTAAACTATGAGGGATCAAGGAAATAAGACTCATACAACTGGACATGGTGGAACTTTTATATTGATAGATTGATCTAGATGGATGAAGGTTATAAATTGGTGAATTTAGCCATGTTTTGAATAAGACATGAGAAAGATCTTATTAAACCATGTAGAATTGAGATTGATCTAAGAATGAGATATTAGCACATTTGAATATTGAAGTCTTTAACAAGTCTTTCCATCTCTAGAGGTCTTGCATATGGCCTGCTGGAATACCTTTCCAGTCATGCTAGAAAGCAATGAATTGGGCAATATTATCTAACTTCCTATTCTGTGCCAGTAATCCTCAATGACTAATATCTTACCTAAATGAGGTTTGAGGCCCAAAGTTTTTCTTCCTGATGTAATGAAGAGCCTCATACTGGGGAATAACATGATTACAGAATTTTGAGTGATTGAATTTAGCACGTATAAAAACAAATTTAACCTAAATTTGTTAAGGACAATGTGCATAAACTTACCAGGACTACACACCTCCCGATAGGATAGATATGGTGATTCCAGATTTACCTTTGAATCTATAGCTAGTCCATTCAATTTTTTTGGAGATGCAGTATCTTCTACAATTTGGTGTGGGCTTCTACAGCTTCTGAAACAATAATCTTGGTTTGACCAAATAGCCATAAAATGGGCTTGCAAAATTGTTTGTCCTTAAGATCACCTTTTTTCATTGTTTTGCAGGCCTCTTAACATTGCTGTCGACTGAAAGATTCCTCCGTCTTAAGTAGTTCAATTATTTCTATAGGGTCACATTAAAATTTTCCTCCATAATTTCTATTTCATTAATGTATGTATTAGGAATAGGATGTTGTTAAGTATAATTAGTAGTAGCGTCTGATAGAAGATAACGGCGCCGTCAGTACGGTGCCGCCAATAATGTGGAGTACGGTAACAGTCAAAGTACAATAGGAATGTTGTAAAAAGTAAATATTTGTCGTAAGTGGTCCAGTAATGTTAAAATGTCAAAGTTTGGGTAATTAGAGAAGTAGGGTCTACATGATTAGGAATTAGAAATATTATATTGGTAATAAGGACAAGGAGTGAGGTCATAAATATTTTGTGTATTTTATTTGTAAAAAGTCTAAAAATGTGGAACCCATGTAAAATGATAAGGTTTATCTTATCTTAAAAGATAAGCTTACATGTACAGATAAGAGTTAAGGTATGGAATATGATTCGTCAGAGTGGATTTCTTATCCTATCTTAGAGATAAGATGGATAAGCCTGGAAGTTCTATAAATAGAGAGGCCACCCCCCTCATTTAGCATAGAAGGAAGTAGTGAGAAATATTGTAGGAAGTGTGTAAAGGAAGCCATCAGTTTAAAGGTGTGTTGAAGAAGCCATTAAGAGGTGTAATTGTAAAGTTTCTCCCATAGTCTTGGTGAAAGGCAAGTGAAGTCAATAACACTTGAAGTACCTCATGGGTGAGATTGTAACAATTTCATGTTAATATTATAATTTACTTTGATATTTCAGATTTGTCATCATTCCTGTCTTATCATAGTCGATGGTATTCTTGTGTTATGTTGTTGTTTTGTTTCCAGATTACATCCACCAAACTAAAGGCTGTGCATTAGTAAATAATCATAGCACGAGGAGTTCCCGGTGAAGAATTATCATAGTGCCGGATTGGTGATGACATTTTGGTTCCGTTGCCGGGACCATTCCTCGTTGGTGGATTTTCTGGAGAGATATTCCCACTTAGTCAAAAATCAATTGGAGGGTAACCTTGTTTTTACTGTGCATAGTAGTTACCATGGTAAAGTCATTTTTGCCATGAATAGTTTACCATGGTAAAGTCATTTTTGCTGGGAATAGTATTTACCGCAGTAAAGTCACTTTTTACCGTGAATAGTATTTACCGCAGTAACTTCACTTTTTACCGTGAATAGTGTTTACCACAGTAAAGTCAGTTTTTACCGCAGTAAGTCAAGTTTTACCATAGTTTACCGTGGTCATTTCTATTTTACTGTAGAAAGGTGTAAAGTCACTTTCTAGTATAGTGATTCCAATTATTTGTGCACATAAGTCTTGTTGATTGTACTTGTGGGTTGGTATTTCACGGTGGTTACTTTTGAAAATGGGAAAGATTCCTATTTTTTCAGCTCAATCTAATGAAGATGCTTCTTCTTTCATTCAAGAGTTTAAACGATCTTGTATTTGTAATGGCCTTATAAGAAGGGAACAATGGACTGAATTTTTTCCTACCTTTTTGGATGGTTCAGCACTTAGGTGGTTTGAAACACTAGGTGATAATGTGAAAAATTCATGGGATTTATTAACTGAAAGTTTTCTTGAAGAATTTGGTGAACAACAGAAATATGCAGATCTCATGATCGAGATCACAAAGCTATCCCAAGGAGAGAAGGAGAAGATAAGGGATTATCATGCTCATGTTCTAGAGCTAAGGAGGAAGCTCGATGCCCAAATCTGGAAGGAAGGATTAGCGGATGGGTTGATGAATGGCGTGGATAATCTCCTCTGTAAGCACTTCATTCTTGGGATGAAGCCAGAGATCAGACAACGAGTGAAGTATGACTGCCCAGCTACCATTGAACAAGAAAAGGAGATTGCAAGAAGGCAAGAAGAAAGCATGGAAGAGGAGCCCAAAGAAATTGTTGCTAAAGTAGAGCCTACACCAGCACCTTTGGTCCAGAATCCACAACCACTCCCGGTGAGCACAAATATTTCTCCTAGTACATCTACTGAGTATGAAGATCTGCTCAAAAAGATGGGTCAGTTAACTATTAATCTTCTTCAAGGAAAGGAATTTAGTTCTCAGGGAGGAGATAGAGGTCCAAAAAGAAATATTTCTGAAGTTGTATGTTATGGTTGTTATAAAAAGGGTCATTATAAGTATAATTGTTCAGATAGAGCTTCTACATCTGGTACAAGAGATAATGATAAAGGAAAAGCACCTGTGAATTCTTTTGATGTAGTAGATAAGAGCATAAATAATGAAGTAGATGTGTTTGTAACAAAAAGAAAGAAAGAAAAAGATAATCAAGATGGAAATGATCCTAAGAAGATGAAAGGAGAAACTAGTAAGAAACATAGGAGAAGAAAGTTGGGTGTGCAGGATTTTCTGATTTCACAGGGGCAAGGACCATACTCCATCTTGGAAGATCTGTCCAAAAGGCCTGCAAATATTACATATGGTCAACTCTTGGCTATGTCTTCTGAGAAGAGGCGGGAGCTTGCGAAGTGGACTCAATGCTCGACGAAGGAAGGAGGTTGAGGTCCCTATTTTGGAGGCAGAGGCGGATCCCTATGCTCCACAAGCTGAGGTATTATGTAATGGTATTTCAATTCATGATGTCTTAGTTGATGGAGGTGTTGCAGTTAATGTAATGACCGAGTCTGTAATGAATATGTTGGGTTTAAAAATTGATCGCCCTTCAACACTTATGTTAAGGTCATTAAATAAGGGAAAAACTAAACCAGAAGGTGTAGTTTCAAATGTGGCAATATCTGTTATGGGTGTTGTATGTGTGGTAGACTTTCAGGTGATGAAAAATGGTACTGTTACGTACCCAATGTTGTTGGGAAGACCATGGCTAAGGAGAGTTCATGCAAGAAACTACTGGAATGAAGGTTTCATGACACTTGGACGTGGTAGAGAGAGGGTGAAGATAAATGTGATCCCTCGACATCATAAGGCAGAACCTATGGATTCAAGTGATGAAACTGATGATTGGACATCCTCTGATTACTCTAGTACCAGTGAAGTGGACACTGAAGATGAAGAAAGTGAGGTGGATGTTTCAGTCATGGATATCCTTCCAGTCACACCAACTCATGACCCCATAAAATTATCTGAAGAAGAAGTTGATGATCGTCTCCAACAAATAAAGATTGGTGATGCTGTGATGGAGAGTGAGAAGGAATCCTACCTCCAGCTCTTTCGAAGGTACATACACCTATTCACTTTTGATTACTGATGGCTTCCTTTACAAACTTACTCATATAATATTTCTCACTACTTCATTCTATGCTAAATGAAGGGTGTGGCCTCTTTATTTATAGAACTTCCAGGCTTATCCATCTTGTCTCTAAGATAGGATAAGAAATACACTCTGACGAATCATATTCCATACCTTAACTCTTATCTGTACATGTAAGCTTATCTTTTAAGATAAGATAAACCTTATCATTTCACATGGGTTCCACATTTTTAGACTTTTTACAAATAAAATACACAAAATATTTATGACCTCACTCCTTGTCCTTATTACCAATATAATATTTTTAATTCCTGATCATGTAGACCCTACTTCTCTACTTACCCTAACTTTGACATTTTAACATTACCGGACCACTTACAACAAATATTACTTTTTACCACAACATTCTTATTGTTCTTTTGACTATCACCGTACTATACATTATTGGTAGCGTCATAATGGCATCGCCGTTATGTTCTATCGGACGCTACTACTAATTATACTTAACAACATCCTATTCCTAATACACACATTAATGAAATAGAAATTACGAAGGAAAATTTTAGTGTCGACATCTTCCCCCTTTCGAGCTTCTACTCCGTCTTCGGAGTAGACTATTCTGGTGCTTGGAAAATCTTTAACTTTTCATGGTTGACCCATTTTGTAATGGGAGTACCATCCAATTCCTCCAGTTGTTATGTACCCTTTTCATACACAACTACTATTTTGTAGGGCCACATCCATTTTGGAAGAAATTTTCTCTGTCTTCTTTTTTGTATCTGGAATCATATACTAGAACCAAGTCATTCACATGAAATGGAGACCAACATATCTTTTGATCAAAGTATTCCTTCTGCTTCATTTTCTTCTTATAGCTTGTATCCTTAGCTATTTCCCTCATTTCCTCTAGCAAATGAAGATGTACCAACCTTTCTTTTACTGAATCACTTTCATCCATCCTTTTATTTCATTTTCATCCTTTTGGCTCAAAGTACTACCTAGTGCTGCATCTGAGGCATCAGTGTACACAATGAATGGCTTGCTCCAATCTGGATTCTTCAAAACAGGTGAAGACACCAGGGCTTCCTTCAGTTGTCCAAAAGCTTCATGCGCCTTATTTCCTGGTTCATAAGTAACATCCTTCTTCAAGAACTGGGTTAGTGGCTGTGCAATCTTTGAGAAATTCTTGATGAACCTTCTATAGTAACCCACATGGCCTAAAAATGATCTCAACTTACTTCTATTCATAGGAAATGGTAAATCTTTGATTTTTGAAACTTTATCAGGATCAGTACCAATACCATCTCTGGATACAACATGCCCTAACAAAACACCTTTAGAACATCCAAAGACACACTTTGTAGGGTTTAGTGAGGCTTGTGCTTCATCTAACCTTTGAAATGTTGTCTCCATCTGGTGCAGGTGGTCCAACTTGCTCCCATAGATGCAAAAATCATCCAGAAATACTCTGATGAAGTTCCCAATGTAGGGTTCAAACACCCTATTCATCAAACGCTGGAATGTTGCTGGAGCATTACACAACCCAAAAGGCATAACTCTATAAGCAAACGTTCCCCAAGGAGTGGTGAACGTGGTCTTCAGCTGATCTTTCTCTGCTATACGAACTTGGTTGTATCCGCTATATCCATCAGCAAAACTATAGCACTCCTGGCCAGCTACTTCGTCCAAGATCTGATCTGAAAATGGAAGAGGGTAATGATCCTTCTTTGTTGCCTTATTGAGCTTCCTATAATCAACACAAATGCGTAGCTTCCCATTCTTTTTTATTGAGATCACAATGGGAGAAACCCATTCTGAATTCTCCACAGCAAATATGAATCCTGCATCAAGCAACTTATCTATTTCTTCTTTTACAGTCTTGGAAAAATTAGGATTCATTCTATATGGCATTTGCTTTATGGGCTTAGCACCATCTACCAGCTCAATAGAATGTTCTACCCAACTTACTTGACGGAGTTCCTTGTAATCAAAAGTGAATAGGTGTATGTACCTTCGAAAGAGCTGGAGGTAGGATTCCTTCTCACTCTCCATCACAGCATCACCAATCTTTATTTGTTGGAGACGATCATCAATTTCTTCTTCAGATAATTTTATGGGTTCATGAGTCGGTGTGACTGGAAGGATATCCATGACTGAAACATCAACCTCACTTTCTTCATCTTCAGTGTCCACTTCACTGGTACTAGAGTAATCAGAGGATGTCCAATCATCAGTTTCATCACTTGAATCCACAGGTTCTACCTTATGATGCCGAGGGATCACGTTTATCTTCACCCTCTCTCTACCACGTCCAAGTGTCATGAAGCCTTCATTCCAGTAGTTTCTTGCATGAACTCTCCTTAGCCATGGTCTTCCCAACAACATTGGGTACGCAACAGTACCATTTTTCATCACCTGAAAGTCTACCACACATACAACACCCATAACAGATATTGCCACATTTGAAACTACACCTTCTGGTTTAGTTTTTCCCTTATTTAATGACCTTAACATAAGTGTTGAGGGGCGATCAATTTTTAAACCCAACATATTCATTACAGACTCGGTCATTACATTAACTGCAGCACCTCCATCAACTAAGACATCATGAATTGAAATACCATTACATAATACCTCAGCTTGTGGAGCATAGGGATCCGCCTCTGCCTCCAAAACAGGGACCTCAACCTCCTTCCTTCGTCGAGCATTGAGTCCACTTCGCAGCTCCCGCCTCTTCTCAGAAGACATAGCCAAGAGTTGACCATATGTAATATTTGCAGGCCTTTTGGACAGATCTTCTAAGATGGAGTATGGTCCTTGCCCCTGTGAAATCAGAAAATCCTGCACACCCAACTTTCTTCTCCTATGTTTCTTACTAGTTTCTCCTTTCATCTTCTTAGGATCATTTCCATCTTGGTTATCTTTTTCTTTCTTTCTTTTTGTTACAAACACATCTACTTCATTATTTATGCTCTTATCTACTACATCAAAAGAATTCACAGGTGCTTTTCCTTTATCATTATCTCTTTTACCAGATGTAGAAGCTCTATCTGGACAATTATACTTATAATGACCCTTTTTATAACAACCATAACATACAACTTCAGAAATATTTCTTTTTGGACCTCTATCTCCTCCCTGAGAACTAAATTCCTTTCCTTGAAGAAGATTAATAGTTAACTGACCCATCTTTTTGAGCAGATCTTCATACTCAGTAGATGTACTAGGAGAAATATTTGTGCTCACCGAGAGTGGTTGTGGATTCTGGACCAAAGGTGCTGGTGTAGGCTCTACTTTAGCAACAATTTCTTTGGGCTCCTCTTCCATGCTTTCTTCTTGCCTTCTTGCAATCTCCTTTGCTTGTTCAATGGTAGCTGGGCGGTCATACTTCACTCGTTGTCTGATCTCTGGCTTCATCCCAAGAATGAAGTGCTTACAGAGGAGATTATCCACGCCATTCATCAACCCATCCGCTAATCCTTCCTTCCGGATCTGGGCATCGAGCTTCCTCCTTAGCTCTAGAACACGAGCATGATAATCCCTTATCTTCTCCTTCTCTCCTTGGGATAGCTTTGTGATCTCGATCATGAGATCTGCATATTTCTGTTGTTCACCAAATTCTTCAAGAAAACTTTCAGTTAATAAATCCCATGAGTTTTTCACATTATCACCTAGTGTTTCAAACCACCTAAGTGCTGAACCATCCAAAAAGGTAGGAAAAAATTCAGTCCATTGTTCCCTTCTTATGATTCCATTACAAATACAAGATCGTTTAAACTCTTGAATGAAAGAGGAAGCATCTTCAATAGATTGGGCTGAAAAAATAGGAATCTTCCCCATTTTCAAAAGTAACCACAGTGAAATACCAACCCACAAGTACAATCAACAAGACTTATGTGCACAAATAATTGGAATCACTATAATAGAAAGTGACTTTACACCTTTCTACAGTAAAATAGAAATGACCACGGTAAACTATGGTAAAAACTGACTTGACTTACTACGGTAAAAACTGACTTTACTGTGGTAAACACTATTCACGGTAAAAAGTGAAGTTACTGTGGTAAATACTATTCACGGTAAAAAGTGACTTTACTGGGTTACTAATGGTAAATACTATTCATGGTAAAAATGACTTTACCATGGTAACTACTATGCACAGTAAAAACAAGGTTACCCTCCAATTGATTTTTAACTAAGTGGGAATATCTCTCCAGAAAATCCACCAACGAGGAATGGTCCCGGCAACGGAACCAAAATGTCATCACCAATCTGGCACTATGATAATTCTTCACCGGGAACTCCTCGTGCTATGATTATTTACTAATGCACAGCTTTTAGTTTGGTGGATGTAATCTGGAAACACAACAACAAACATAACACAAGAATACCATAGACTATGATAAGAAGGAATGATGACAAATCTGAAATATAAGTGTAAATTATAATATCAACATGAAATTGTTACAATCTCACCCATGAGGTACTTCAAGTGTTACTGACTTCACTTGCCTTCCAACAATAACTATGGGAGAAACTTCACAATTACACCTCTTAATGGCTTCTTTAACACACCTTCAAAATGATGGCTTCCTTTACACACTTACTCATACAATATTTCTCACTACTTCCTTCTATGCTAAATGAGGGGGGTGGCCTCTCTATTTATAGAACTTCCAGGCTTATCCATCTTATCTCTAAGATAGGATAAGAAATCCACTCTGACGGAATCATATTCCATACCTTAACTCTTATCTGTACATGTAAGCTTATCTTTTAAGATAAGATAAACCTTATCATTTCACATGGGTTCCACATTTTTAGACTTTTTACAAATAAAATACACAAAATATTTATGACCTCACTCCTTGTCCTTATTACCAATATAATATTTCTAATTCCTAATCATGTAGACCCTACTTCTCTACTTACCCAAACTTTGACATTTTAACATTACCGGACCACTTACGACAAATATTTACTTTTTACCACAACATTCCTATTGTATTTTGACTATTACCGTACTATACATTATTGGCGATGTCGTACTGACGGCGCCGTTATCTTCTATCGGACGCTACTACTAATTATACTTAACAACATCCTATTCCTAATACATACATTAATGAAATAGAAATTACGGAGGAAAATTTTAGTGTCGACAGAACTCCGTCTTAAGTTGGGTAGAACATTCTATTGAGCTGGTAGATGGTGCAGTTAAGCCCATAAAGTTGGAATGCCATATAGAATGAATCCTAATTTTTCCAAGACTGTAAAAGAAGAAATAGATAAGTTGCTTGATGTAGGATTTCATATTTGCTGTGGAGAATTCAGAATGGGAATTTCTCCCATTGTGATCTCAATAAAAAAGAATGGGAAGCTACACATTTGTGTTGATTATAGGAAGCTCAATAAGGCAACAAAGAAGGATCATTACCCTTTTCCATTCTCAGATCAGATCTTGGATGAAGTAGCTGGCCAGGAGTGCTATAGTTTTGCTGATGGATATAGCGGATACAACCAAGTTCGTATAGCAGAGAAAGATCAGCTGAAGACCATGTTCACCACTCCTTGGGGAACGTTTTCTTATAGAGTTATGCCTTTTGAGTTGTGTAATGCTCCAGCAACGTTCCAGCAGTTTGATGAATAAGGTGTTTGAAACCTACATTGGGAACTTCATTAGAGTATTTCTGGATGATTTTTGCATCTATGGGAGCAAGATGGACCACCTGCACCAGATGGAGACATCATTTCAAAGGTTAGATGAAGCACAAGCCTCACTAAACCCTACAAAGTGTGTCTTTGGATGTTCTAAAATTATTTTGTTAGGGCATGTTGTATCCAGAGATGGTATTGGTACTGATCCTGATAAAGTTTCAAAAATCAAAGAGTTACCATTTCCTATGAATAGAAGTAAGTTGAGATCATTTTTAGGCCATGTGGGTTACTATAGAAGGTTCATCAAGAATTTCTCAAAGATTACACAGCCACTAACCCAGTTCTTGAAGAAGAATGTTACTTATGAACCAGGAAATAAGGCGCATGAAGCTTTTGAACAACTGAAGGAAGCTTTGGTGTCTTCACCTATTTTAAAGAATCCAGATTGGAGCAAGCCATTCATTGTGTATACTGATGCCTCAGATGCAGCACTAGGAAGTACTCTGAGCCAAAATGATGAAAATGGGAATGATCATCCAGTTTACTTTGGGAGCAGACAAATGAGCAGTGCTGAGGTAAATTATACTGTAACTGAAAAAGAGGCTCTAGCTATCATTTTTACTATAAAGAAGTTTAGAAATTACTTGCTAGGGCAAAAATTTATAGTTATAACAGATCATCAGGCTCTAAAATATATTGTAAATAAGCCTAACCCATTAGGGAGGATAGCAAGATGAATAATTTTGCTACAAGAATTTGAATTTGATATTATAGATAGGCCAGGAAAGAAGCATGTCAATGCAGATGCACTCTCTCGAGCCTATGATGGTTTAGGTTCATCTTGTGATGATGATGATTTCCCAGATGCAACATTGTTATCCCTTGACACAATCCCTAGTGAATACATAGATATTTGGAATTATCTGAATGAATTCAAGTTTCCTGATGGTGCCAATGCAAAGACTAAGAGGAAGATTACTCAAGCCAGTCGTCCATATTCTATTCTGCATGGAGTATTATTTGAATAGGACCTGATGGACAGTACAAGAGGGCAGTTGGACGTGATCAAGGGAAGGAGCTGATAGAAGAATTCCACAATGGTACATGTGGAGGACACTTCTCTGGACAACTTACAGCAAGAAGGATCTTGGATGCAGGTTATCACTGGCCCACTCTTTTTAGAGATTGTTATAATTATTGTAAGACATGTGATATTTGTCAAACACATGGTTTTGTAAGACTTCATCAGCTCCATTATGCCCTATTCTTCCACTTGGTCCCTTTGAAAAGTGGGGAATAGACATTGTAGGTCCACTTCCAACTACCCCATGCCAAAATAAGTATATTGTAGTTGCCACAGATTATTTAAACAAGTGGGTTGAAGTTAGGCCATTGAAAACAACTTCCATGGATGAAGTGGCAAGGTTCATATATGAACGCATTGTCACCTGATTTGGTTGCCCATTAGAAATTGTAACAAATCAAGGAAGCCAACTTCATTAATGAGGTGGTAGAAGCCCTAGTCAACAAGTTTTCTATTAAGCACAGGAAGGCAACAACATACAAGCCAAGCACAAATGGACAGGTGGAACGAACAAATTTTGTGTTGTGTCAAATTCTAGCAAAAGATGCAGCCTTGCAGGTACATAAGTGGGATAAAAGGATTCATGCAGCATTGTGGGCATATAGGGCAACATCAAAGTCAGCAACAGGATACTCCCCATTTCAGTTGGCTTATGGCATTGATCCAGTTCTTCCTATTGAGTTTGATATTCCCACTGTGAGAGTTATGAAAAAGGAAAGGATGGATGAAAGTGATTCAGTAAAAGAAAGGTTGGTACATCTTCATTTGCTAGAGGAAATGAGGGAAATAGCAAAGGATACAAGCTATAAGAAGAAAATGAAGCAGAAGGAATACTTTGATCAAAAGATCCGTTGGTCTCCATTTCATGTGAATGACTTGGTTCTAGTATATGATTCCAGATACAAAAAAAGAAGACAGAGAAAATTTCTTCCAAAATGGATGGGGCCCTACAAAATAGCAGTTGTGCATGAAAATGGTACATACCGACTGGAGGAATTGGATGGCACTCCCATTACGAAATGGGTCAACCATGACAAGTTAAAGATTTTCCAAGCACCAGATGTCCATAGTCTACTCCGAGGACGGAGTAGAAGCTAGGAAGGGGAGAAATGTCGACACTAAAATTTTCCTCCGTAATTTCTATTTCATTAATGTATGTATTAGGAATAGGATGTTGTTAAGTATAATTAGTAGTAGCGTCTGATAGAAGATAACGGCGCCATCAGTACGGTGCCGCCAATAATGTAGAGTACGGTAACAGTCAAAGTACAATAGGAATGTTGTGGTAAAAAGTAAATATTTGTCGTAAGTGGTCCGGTAATGTTAAAATGTCAAAGTTTGGGTAAGTAGAGAAGTAGGGTCTACATGATTAGGAATTAGAAATATTATATTGGTAATAAGGACAAGGAGTGAGGTCATAAATATTTTGTGTATTTTATTTGTAAAAAGTCTAAAAATGTGGAACCCATGTGAAATGATAAGGTTTATCTTATCTTAAAAGATAAGCTTACATGTACAGATAAGAGTTAAGGTATGGAATATGATTGGTCGGAAGAGATTTCTTATCCTATCTTAGAGATAAGATGGATAAGCCTGGAAGTTCTATAAATAGAGAGGCCACCCCCCTCATTTAGCATAGAAGGAAGTAGTGAGAAATATTGTATGAGTAAGTGTGTAAAGGAAGCCATCATTTTGAAGGTGTGTTAAAGAAGCCATTAAGAGGTGTAATTGTGAAGTTTCTCCCATAGTTATTGTTGGAAGGCAAGTGAAGTCAGTAACACTTGAAGTACCTCATGGGTGAGATTGTAACAATTTCATGTTGATATTATAATTTACACTTGATATTTCAGATTTATCATCATTCCTTCTTATCATAGTCTATGGTATTCTTGTGTTATGTTTGTTGTTGTGTTTCCAGATTACATCCACCAAACTAAAGGCTGTGCATTAGTAAATAATCATAGCACGAGGAGTTCCCGGTGAAGAATTATCATAGTGCCGGATTGGTGATGACAGATCATGGCAATAATGTTGATCCCACAAGGCTACTTCTTGGTTATGTTCAAGAGTGAGAAGGATGAAGATGGCTCAACTATGACTAGGAAAGTGGATCCATTTTTCAAATTTTTACCTATGATGTTAAGGATACACTACAAGCTATTATCCATGTTGCAGAAGCCAAAATTAATTTATCTTATTTTATTCCTTCTCACTTGTCAATGAATTGAAGATCACCACTATGTGCTTCATATTAAAGCAGTCTATGAAGAAATTCCATTAATCTATGGTGAAACTAAACTTTTCTAAATTACCTAATCTCTCTATGTTCTTGTTATTGTAGCCCACATCTCCCTTACCATATTTATTTTTTTCACTCAGTTGTGAAAGAGTCTAATCAATTTATTGAAATATTTAGTCTGGAAATTTGTAAATAATAATATTCATAGGTAAATCCCAAACTCTCTTGATTAATCCTTGTTCGATACACATGTAAATAAATCAATGCAAAATTTTTTAACAGCATTAGGCATTAAAACATGATGTATATATTTGGTATTCCAATATCTAGATTTCAAAGTCCTTTTTCTAACATACAATTCAGGTTTTATAGAATGAAAAAAATAAGAACATCATCAATTGTAGGCAAATAAAACAATATGCTAAGTATAAAGGCTCCATCCACTTGATTCCAACCTCCAAACCACAAAATAGACCAATTCAAATCTCAATTAGTTTGATAACAAGAAGAGATTTGTTATGATAAGAGAAAAACATGGAATGAGGCCAACCCACATTTGGAACAAATCAATTAAAGTGAAACTTAAACTATGAAGTTATCTTAGATCATTGGTAGTCAGAATGATGCCTAATTTAGTGAAAGGATTAAGGGTTGGCCTCCCTAAAGATCTTTCAAAATAACAACATTGATATCCTGAACCAATGTTTAACATTCTAAAATTTACTATTTGTTGTAAGAAAGGTGGATCATTATCTCTCATGGTTAGCCAATTTTAAGATTGTTCAGAACGTATTTTCTAATTCAAAATTAAGTCTCTCCACTCGCAAGGATACTTGCTGCAATGATATGCTAAGGGGAATCCATTTTCAAGATTCTCTGGTTTCCGAACAGCCATTTCTTGGTCTCTTTTAAGGACAACAAAATGTCGGAGCATTCAATTGTCATTAATGTGGCTCTGCAGAATAGACTTGCTTCTATCCTATCATTCCTTTGAGAAACAGATAAGGGTTAGGGCTAGGAGGAATACCTGTTGAATGTTGAGATGGTGTGCGCGTACCGTAGAGAAAGATCAGATCGACTGCGAAGAACTCCTTTTTGTCTTGGAAGGACTACCTGCAAGTAAGAATACAAGACCACCAGATTTTAATTAGACAATAAATGAGGGAGCTGCCTTAGGCCCAGGAAATATAAAACTTCCTTTCGAAGGTGGTCAGTTCCCCTTTTAATACGAATTAACACAAATGATAACAAAGAAAGCTATTGCAAAATCACGATTTATGTATCTCGTTACAAAGCAATAGAAGCTAAACTATCAATAATAAAGCGTCACGTTGTTTGTTCGGTTACTGGTCGTTGATACGTTCAGGTTGAGTTATAGGGATAAACCAGACTGGATCTGAAGTTGTTAGGTGGCAAATAGGTGAGAAAAGGTTTTGGGGTATAAGTCACAGTGACCGACGCCGGTCACTGGATAACCGACCGCGGTTAGAGAACCGCTGCCGGTAGGGGATAAACGATACCGGTAGGGTCAGCAATCTAAGTGCTTCTGGATAGAGGTTGGTTGCAAGGTGATTGTGGGGTTATTAAGATTGGTGGATGGCTGAGGGGAATGATGGGAGGATAGGGAAGACTCAGAGTGTGGTAAAATGGCCTTCTGGGCAATATCAGGATGTATGGGTGAAGGTTAAGTGCAGTATGTTGCTGGTAGTAGATCTAGGAATAAACTTATGATTACTATTAATCAACAGGCTCAAGAAAATGGTGCTTAGAAACATATAAAACACTACTTACTCGTCCCTGATGCAGATGCAGGTTTCAGGACTGTGATGATGAAGACAGGACCCAAGTTGGATGATCTGACAATCCAAGATGAGTTATCTCCTCTTCTGATGCTCGGATGAGTGTTACTGGGCTCTGGTTATTCAGTTGCAGTCTTGGGCTTGATGTCCTTCTCTGCAAACTCTTCTTGTTTCTTCACTTGTCTCTGCTCGGCCAAGCAAATCTGGATCCTTTCGATGATTTCTCTTTTTTTCGATCAAATGAAAATCCGATCCTTTGTTTTTGGTTGGAAGTGGTCATTTACGGGGAACCGATGGCGGTTACGCAACCGACGGCGGTCGAGTAGGAACCGGTATCGGTTAGGTCAAAGCGGGCTATTTTTGGTAAAATAGCCAGCTTTCCCTCCTTTTCTTCCGAGGGATTGGTTGCGGGCTTGGTCAAGTCATTATGAAGTTGGTTTTAGGTGCGGATGAGGAGTAATTAGTCATAGGTGTGGAATTGGACCAAGTTATAGGTCTTAATTAGGTTAGTTTAGGGTTAAGACTAGGTCATGATGAGGTGGCGAAATGAGGTGGCAGGTATGGCGATGTGGATTTATTAATTATAAGGTAATTAATAAATAATTGTGTAAGGTTTAAGTGATGAGGTTAGGTTGCGAAATGAGATGCGGGGCACAGGGTGTCGTAAGACACAAATTTGGTGTCTACATTAGCCCCTTATTGTCGTGTAGTTTGTTTTGTAAAGCTGCACGGACAATAATAAGAAGTGGTTACCCCTGTTAAGGGTATAGGTAATCCCCCTCAAATCTATCACAGATTGAGGTAGCGTGAAAGCAGGGATAGGGTTGATAAAGAGAAATGGTGTTGAGATATTGGTAAGATGGTGGGGTAGGTCCAAGGAAGCAGACGCACGTTGAAATGCAGTAGTGCGACCAGGGTACATGATTTGAAGAGCAAACAAGCAATTCATAGGCAAAGGTCGATAGTTTATCCAAACAAGGGTGATATAATCCTGGTATCCAAGGCATAGGAAGTAGCTCCAGGGGATATAACGGGTAAGGTACAGGAACGTTTAGGCATGTTCGGCAGTACCAAATGGTTGGTTTGGTTGAGATAAACGTCACGGTCTTGGTCTAGGCAAAGTTGGTCGACTGATCAAGTCAAGGACCCTAATCATGCTAAAACACGAACAGGTGAGCTCGATTGAACAAAAAGGTACATGATGGATGGATAAAATAAAATGTTGATTGTGGGTATGGTATTTAATTGGTGCGGCCTTAGGTCGGGCCAAATGGTTAGGTGCGGCCTTGGGTCGGGCCAAATGGGTTGGTTGCGGCCTTGGGTCGGGCCAAATGGTTGGTTACGGCCTTGGGTCGGGCCAAATGGTTGGTTGCGGCCTTGGGTCGGGCCAAATGGTAGGTTACGGCCTTGGGTTGGTTACGGCCTTGGGTCGGGCCAAATGGTTGGTTACGGCCTTGGGTCGGGCCAAATGGTTGGTTTGCGGCCTTGGGTCGGGCCAAATGGTTGGTTACGGCCTTGGGTCGGGCCAAATAGGTTGTTACGGCCTTGGGTCGGGCCAAATGGTTGGTTACGGCCTTGGGTCGGGCCAAATGGTTGGTTACGGCCTTGGGTCGGGCCAAATGGTTGGTTGCGGCCTTGGGTCGGGCCAAATGGTTGGTTACGGCCTTGGGTCGGGCCAATGAAGTTAACAAAGGGTTGTCAACGAAGGTGGATATAGGCGATGTTGGTAGAAAGGGCTATTAGTAAATAAGGGCAGAAATTGGGGTAGAGGTGAGATAAAACCGATGTCGATTATCTATGACCGATATCGGTTAGGGGACCGATACCGGTTCCTTAGGGCACAATAAAACCGATATCGGTTATAGGTCAAAAACCTATAAAAAGAAAAATACGGCCTGTCATTGTCACATTTCAATTTGAAAACCAATTTGAGTTGTCTGAGGTGGATTATTGAGATTGGAGCATTTGTTGGTTGAGGTGGCGCTATTTGAGTGGAGAAGTGAGTGATTAGTGGGCCCGAGTGAGTAGGAGGTAGCCGTTGATTGGTGGAGGACCTAGCAGAGGAGAGTTTATAGCCATGGCACAGCCAGGAGGAGCAGGAGGTGCTGGACCAGCTAGACCACCACCACCCATCCCACCACGACGACGTGTCGTCGTACCGGTAGGTTCGAAACCCCTCATTGTGTGAATTTGATGTTATTATGCTATTATTTGGGGTTTTGGGTAGGAATCCATGTTTTGGTAAAATAATTAATAAATTGAAGTTATTTGAAAAAAGAAGAGGATAGATGGGTTAAATAGGGCAAGGCGGCAGGGTGGGTAGATTTTTAGGGTGTTTGGGTGGGTAAATAGGGATAAATAGGAAAAAAATGGATTTTGGGGGGCCGCGTCGGGTTCGGCTCCGGAATTTTTCAGTGACCGATGCCGGTCACTAAGCGACCGGCATCGGTCAAGAAATTTTGGGGCAGGGTGGGTTTGTGGTGACCGGTGTCGGTCGTATAGCGACCGGCGTCGGTGGAGAGGGACCGGTGTCGGTCATGGGTGACCGGTACCGGTCCTTAGTTATTTTTTTTTTTTTTGGGTTTTGTTGTTGGTTTGTTTTGGTTGTTGTTTGGGGTTTTGGGTATTGTTGTGTTTGTTTTTGGTGAAGAGGTGTTTTGGTATTGTTGGGGTGTTGGTATGGGGGGTTGGGTTGGTGTGGTTTGGGAGTAGGTGTTGGGCATGATTGGGTTAAATTGGTAGGTTAGGGTGAGTAGAGGTGAGTTTGGTATTGTTTGTGTGTTGATGGAAGGGTTGGGTGGAAGTTTTTAGGGGAAATAGGTGGGTGTAGGGGTTGTTTGTTGAAGAGGAGGGGGATATGTGGTCGGGTTTTTAGGGTAAATAGGTGGGTATAGAGGGTATAAGTAGATGTTGTGATAAAGAGTAGGGCTAATGTAGTGAGTTGGTTTTGCAGGCACGTCAGCAGCTGACGATGCGGGACAGGATGCCCCCGCTGTTGAGACGGATGCGGCCACACGTGTCCGCAGCGCAGTGGGGTATCATGCGCGAGGTGGGACTCGGCGGAGTCCAGCGATACAGAGCGATTGACAGGGATCACAGTTTGATGGTCGCCCTCATCGAGAGATGGGATCCGGCGACCAATGTGTTCCATCTCCCGACTGGAGAGATGACCATCACATTGGAGGATGTGTATCGCATCCTTCGATTACCGATTGATGGAGAGGCAGTCTTTCAGGTTGACGCTGAGACAGCCATGGACAAGCATCCTACACGTATTCGGGGATGCAGCTGCGCTACTGACATATCACAGCGCGAGTATCGCGTATGGGGATATGTACCGAGCCCACCGCCATGAGACACGGCTTGCCGTGCTGATGATGATCGGGATCACCTGCTTCGCCCTCCCAGACTCAGAGGGAGGCCGCTTTCCACGGGCGCTTATGGGGGTGCTACATGAGATGGTGGAGGAGCACACATGTTATGCTTGGGCACCAGTATACCTGGTGCAGTTATACCGAGAGCTGTGGGGCTATCGCCGGATGAGGCGATTCGGGATTTGCTCGACGTTTTTACTACACTGTTGGGCATATGAGCATATCATATGCATTAGACCAGTAGGGCTGCCCCAGCAGCCAGGGCCACAGGTCATCTATAGATATGGCTTTCAGAGGTGGTTGGGGGTCGTGGGCCAGCCACGAGCAGTGCTTGCAGGGCGGGATGTCACTTATTACAGACATATGTTAGAGGGTTTGACAGCGTTAGATATTGTATGGAGACCTTATAGAGGTCATCACCCCCACGGAGGAGCCCGAGCATAGTTGCAGTGGATCTAGTATATGTTCTGGATTGCAGGACGGAGGCCCGGGGAGTATGAGAGGATACCCCTGGAGAGGGTATGCAGGCAGATGGGGCTACGACAGGATGAGCCACCTCCCTTCCCTCAGTACCGGAAGGATGATGTAGAGGCTCCACTGCCTGCACCACAGCCCATGGACCCAGATTGGGTTGCTGAGAGGCCGGCAGATGATACCGTAGATGATGCCGGCTGCACAGGAGCATTTTTGGTTTGGTGGGCCGGAGAGAGAGCTGCGAGGAGAGCACAGCCCGCACAGCCAGACTTAGCGGCTGTTAGAGCAGAGAGGGACCAGCTCAGAGGGCAGGTACAGTTATTACAGGGGCAGCTTGCTGCTGCACAGGCACAGATAGGTGTCTTACAGGGGCAGCTAGCCCAGGCTCAGGTACAGGTACAGGCACAGGTACCACCAGGTACACCAGCACAGGCACCACCAGCGGCACCGGCACAGCCACAGGTACAGGTACCACCACAGCCACAGGCACCACCAGCGGCACCAGCACAGGCACAGGGGGCACTGGTAGTAGGAGTCAGGGGACCAGCCCCAGCACCTACGGTGGCTCGAGATCATTATATGGAGGCTAGAGCGGAGGGCCGGTACTATCAGGATATTCTTGATGGTACCGGGGCTGATTATCAGCCATATGCGGCACATAGAGCAGAGACCTCTCGGAGCCAGAGATCTCAGGGAGGTGCAGCCACAGCCGGTGGGTCTGTGACAGGCAGGAGGCGAGAGGCAGCACAGGGACCAGCAGGCAGACAGGCAGAGGGCGGTGGAGAGAGCTGAGGGGTCCCTGCATATTTTTGTATTGGTTCATTGGATATGGGCACCGGTCTGCGAACCGGCTATGTTTATAGAGGCCTGCGTGCCTAGATATTATGTATTCATTTATTCATTCATTCATTTATTGTATATACCGGCCTGCGAGCCGAGTACGGGTTGTACAGTTGATACCGGCCTGCGAGCCGAGTATGTTTTTGATATGAGAGACCGGCCTGCGAGCCGAGTCGAGATTATTGACAGTTATTGCGGCCTGCGTGCCGGCTTTGTTGTATTATGAGATCACAGAGGCCCCGATGCAGGGCACATTGTATATTTGAAACTTTGTATATATATAGATATGATGATTTGACCCACATGTTGTGCGTAAAAATGTGTTAAGTGTTTTGAAAATGGTTTGTGATATTTAATGTATGATGAGTTTGATTTACATGGTGTTATATATTAATGATGTTGATGTCTTTTGTTGATGGGATGTATGTATGTATATAGATGATGAGTTTAATTGACATGTTGTGTTATGAAATGTTGTATGTTTTGTCGCTGGTTTGTGAAATTGAATGTGTGTAGCTGTTGATTTGGATTCAAATGGTGTATAGATTGATGGTTTTTGATATCGTTTGTTGATGGCTTGGTTGTTTTTGTAAGATAGATAGATGATGTTGATGAAATTGTGATGAGATATGGATTTAATGAAAAATATGGATAATGGTGTTGTTCATGCAGGAAAAAGGGACGGGCGCCACAAAAATTTGCAAAAATGAAGAAAAAGGCTTAGGTTTAAGCAACAAGGGGACATGACCGATATCGGTTATGTAACCGATGTCGGTAGCTATATGACCGATATCGGTTATGTAACCGATATCGGTTATGCAAGAATTATTTTCCTAAAAATAGAACTGCTGGGTTGGCAACTTAAGTTCTTATTTTTAGCATTCTTATTTTTAGAGTCATGCAACAAGTTAAATATGCGAATGCGACGCTGTTTGACAACTGCTACAGGTAATTGCATGAAAGAATTTGAGTGATAAGGAGGAAAGAGACAGGTGAAGTGAGCGTGGGCTGAGATTCAGAAGGCAGAAAGACAAGTTATATTTGAAGAGGGTGGTGAACATGGCTGAACGAGGAGAAGCATCCAGCAGGCAGGGACGAGGGGGAAGACATGTTCCGCCCCAAGCTGCTGCATCCCGAGAGGTAAACTGTTTGGTTGTAATTTGATTCTTGCATGTGTTGTAAATAGGATGAAAGAAGTGTAAGTGGGTAAAGATGAGAAAAAAAGGTGATAGGCAAGGGTTGGGGATGGTATGAGTGCTACGGGGTAGGTAAACAGGGTGGGCATGTATGTTTTTAGGTATAAATAGGAGTAAACGGGCAAAATAATTATCGTAGGTGTATGTTTTAAGCAGGGTAGGTATATTTTTGACAGTGACCGGTATCGTTTGGAAGTAACCGGTATCGGTTAGCAAACCGGTATCGGTTATGCATAACCGCTATCGGTCACTGTAAGGAGTTTCCAGAATTTTGAGAAAAAACCCGTAGAGATTTGTTCTTTTGAATAATTATGTGTCGTTTTGATGTATGCAGGCAGAAGCAAGGTTAAGGATGAATGATACTGTGCCAGCGTTGTTGTCACGAATCCGAGCGGATGTAACACCAGCTGAATGGGCATTGATAAATCGGTTGGGGTTAAGTGGAATCCGCTATTATTCAAGAATCGCGCGTAACCATGCTATGTTGCAGGCGTTGATTGAGAGATGGAATCCAGAAAAGAATACCTTCTATCTGCCAACAGGGGAGATGACAGTGACTTTGGAAGATGTGTTCCGTATTTTGAGACTCCCAATGATAGGAAAAACAGTGTATCAGGCGTTGCCCAGCGCGGGGCGGGCAGCGATAACAGCAGTATTTGGGTCAGCTGCACGAGATTTGACACAGCGAGGTTTATCATTTACGTATGGTACAATGTATGCAACACACCCTGAGGAAACAAGGTTGGCCGTGCTATTAATGATAGCGGTGGGGTATTATGCATTGCCGAGGGCGGAAGGTGGAAGATTTCCCAAAGCATTGATGAGTGTTATTTGGGAAATGATAGAAATGAGCGTGACATTCGCATGGGCACCCGCATATCTGGCAGAGTTATATAGGGGTTTATGGGCATGCAAGCGAAAACACAGGACGACACTGGATTGTTCGTACTTATTACATTGTTGGGCCTATGAGCATATTGTTTGTGTGCGTCCAATAGGCCGACCCATTGAGTCGGGAGAGGCAGGAGTGCAAAGGTTGGGATTCAGACGATGGGTCCAGACAGAACAAGAAGCGAGATCCCAGGCCGTGATAGATGACATCGAGTATTATAGACAGGTATGGGAGATGGTGACGATTGCGGATATTTGTTGGAGGCCGTACGGGAACTATATGGTGACAGAGCACATAGCTGAGGAGTTGAGGGGTGTAGAGCGATTGAGGTGGATCGCAGGGCATAGGCCGGGTGAGTACGAGAGGATTCCTCTAGATCGCGTGCGGCGACAATTTGGGTTCGTTCAGGATATACCTATGACATATAGACCATACATGAGGATCGACGCCGAGGCAGCATTCTCACCTCCCCGGCCTACACCTCCAGAAGGGCCAGAAGAGATAGCAGCCGATCGTAGGGTTATGGATGCGGGAACGACAGAGGCCTATAGAGTATGGTGGGTAGCAGAGCTGCGAGGTGCACGTGAGTGCCCTGACATAGCTGTGATTACAGCGGAGAGAGATCGTCTGCAGGATTTGGCTCGCCAGCTTCAAACACAGGTGAATGAGACAATGGGATTGTTAGAGGCTTCACAGTTACGAGTGGAGAGACTGGAGGCAAGATTCCTCCACGCGAGAGGACGTATTCGTATGTTACAGGAGATGTTGGCGGATCAATGGGAGGAACCAATGGCAGTGGCACCTTTGAGGATGGAGAGGCCACTGAGGGGCATCGACGATCACGATCACCACCTGATTCGGGAGGAGGTGCAAGGGTCTAAGTGAATTTCATAGGAATATAAGAATAAATAAGGATGCCGACCTGCGAGTCGATGATAGAGAAGATGTATTTGTTTAACATCTAAAATAAAACTAAAGATGTATGTTCTTTTGAGTGATGATAATAATAAGAATGGTTGTGTTTTGAATGTTGTTTTTGTTTTGTTTTTTTGAAAAAGGATAAAGAGGAATGTTGGCAAATAGAAATACACAAAAAATATTTATATTTACAACACATGATAGGGTATGGTAGGGGATGGTCGAGCTAACCTTGGGAGACCCCATGTCTCCTAAGTGCTGCCTACATAGCCCATTGCACAAAGCAAGGAAGGGCCTCAGACCGATGTAGTTCTCCCTTAGGATCAGGGAGAGGTGAATTCAGGCAATTTGGTTGTGGTTAGGCAATTTGTTGGTTGGTAAATATTTGATGTTGGTAGGGTAATGTTGTTGGTGTTGGTAGGGTAAAGCGAAAGTTAGCATACCCAAGTAGTAGGGAATCGTGTCCTGATTAAGGTCAACACACAATCCTAGAGCCGAGAAAAAGAGGCAAGAGTGTCCCGTAGTTGAGAAGAGCTAAACAAACCACATATTAATGTAGGATGAGCTTGAATCCCTAGGTACCTTGCATAGGCGAGAAGTCGATAGGTGAAAAGAGTGGTATAATCACAATATATCGGATATACGTCACGTCCCTTGAGTTTTGTTGCTTTGACAAATGGTGAGGTGAGGTGGTTGATGTGGGCGAGGGTGCAGAGAACTTATTATAAGATGATTATTCTGACAAAAGAGAACCAAACCTAAATAGACAAGTCCATGACTCAAAAGTGTTTTGAAATACTGCTTTTATTTTTATTTTATTTTGCTGGATATAGACTGATCGATGCGGGAAGTCTACATGGGATATGTATTTTGTTGTTCTTGAGGTCTTCACGAAGCTGATCAATGCGAGAAGCTTCTGATAAAGGCTGACTGTGTATAGCTGTCCTTCAAGGGAGCAGTCTATTTATAGTAGCAGATGCGGTGTTTATGTATAGCTGTCCTTCGGGGGAGCAGTCTATATATAATAGTAGCAATAGTTTGGCATATAGCTGTCCTTCAAGGGAGCAGTCTATTGTATAATTTAGAGGTCTAGATGTCCGTTGGGCATAAAGCATCTAGTTTTTGTAGGAAGTTTGACTCAAGAAAATCCCATAAGTGTTTTAATTAAGAATGTGTCATTTTGATACTTTGAAGTCATGGACTAGACTAAAAAGGGGAAGGCATCTTTTAAGGGGAGGTGATAATCAAACCATGTGAGCTTGATTTGATTTTGAGATGTAAGAAACAAAGTGTATGCGGTGGTAAATGAGCTCAAGGGACGAGCGTAAGGTAGATAAGAAGTGATATAACACTAATTTCAACAGTAGAATGGTCGAAGATGCAAGGCATTAAGGGGCTCAGGCTCAGGTTTACCATTAAGCGAAGCTAAACGATAAGTGCCTGATCCATAAGTGTGAGTGATAATGTAAGGCCCAATCCAATTAGGAGCAAATTTTCCACGTTTGCTCTTTTCTAGTTTGGTTACATGTTGATTCTCTTTGAGGACAAGATCACCAACCTTAAAGGTACGCTCATGAAGTCGTTTATCATAAGCACGCTTGATGCGTTTTTGGTAGATTTGAAGGTGATCAAGAGCCGTAAGACGACGCTCGTCAAGAAGCTCTAATTGGGCTAACCGCTCTTGGCGGAAATCATCATTGGTGAGAATATCCTGAAGAGATATTCTGAGGGAGGGTATTTGTATTTCGAGAGGCAAGACAGCCTCGGTACCATATACCAAAGAAAATGGTGTGGCATTAGTGGAGGTACGAATGCTAGTACGATAAGCCCAAAGGGCAAAGGGAATGTGATCATGCCAATTTCTTCCGGACTCATTGACAACTTTCATGAGGATTTTGGTTAGGGTTTTATTAGAAGATTCAGCTTGACCATTGGCCTGTGGATAGTAAGGTGATGAGAAACTAAGTTTGATACCAAAGTTGTCACAAAGGTCTTGTAACAACTTATTTTTAAAAGATTTACCATTATCTGTTATTAGGCGATGAGGAATACCAAAACGACAGATAATGTGATGGTTAACGAATTCGACAATTTTTTCTTTTTTGATTGAAATGAGTGGAATGGCCTCCACCCATTTTGTGTAATATTCGGTTGCTGTGATTATCCAACGGTGACGTTGTGAAGAGGGTGGGTGAATCTCACCAATAAGGTCTAAACCCCATTGTGAGAAAGGCCAAAGATCTCGTGCGACCTGTAGCGGATGGCTAGGAGTATGTTGAAGGTTGGCATGTTGTTGACACATAACACAACGCTTAACATATTCGTAGCAGTCGTTATTAAGAGTAGGCCAATAATAACCTAGGCGAAGGATTCGTTTAGCCACGGCAAGGCCACTAAAATGTCCACCACAAATACCGTCATGGACTTGTTGGATGGTATAGGTGACCTCCGCGCCGGTTAGACATCGAAGGAGGATGCCATCAAAGCCACGTTTATAGAGGAGTCCCCCCATGACGACATAACAAGAAACACTTTTAAGAAAAGAACATTTTCCGTTACTAGTAAGGTCAGGTGGGAGAACAGAGGTTGTAAGGTAGTCGTGAAATTGGTGGTACCAGGTATCCTGCGAATTAGCAGACACATTATTTATCATACAAACAACCGGGGCTGAGTAGGATGGGGCAAAAAGTTGTTGGACCAAGACGAATATGTCAGAGTCAGTTGGTGAGGCAGGAATTTGCGAGGCTAAGCAAGCCATAGTATCCGCAAATTTGTTAGTGGAGCGGGGAATGGTCTGGATAGAATAACGAGTAAATGAGGTCAAAAGTGAATCCACGTAATGTTTGTACTTTTGAAGTTCCTCATTCTTACATTGGTAGATGCCCATAACTTGATTGACTACCAATTGAGAGTCGCCAAAAATATTAATAGATTTGACACCTAAGTGTAACGCAACTTGGAGACCCAAAACAAGGGCCTCGTATTCCGCTGTATTATTAGTGCAGGGGAAATCGAGCCGGAATGAAAGAGGCATAGGTTCAGCGTCAAGAGGAATGAGAACAACGCCGGCTCCTCCGCCGCGCTGGCATTTGGATCCATCGAAGAAGAGGGTCATTTGATATGACTCTTCCCTGAGTGAAAGAGTGGCGATGAGTTCATCGGGGAAATTAAAATTGGTGAATTGTTCCCCAGGTAAAGGGGCCTCCGCAAGTTGGTCCGCAATAGTTTGTCCTTTGATTGACTTCTGTTGTACAAACTCAAGGTCGAGGTCAGCGAGGAGCATAAGCCATCGGGCGATGCGTTGGTTTAGATGTGGTTTGGCATACATATAATGAATGGGGTCCGTGTTGGTGATGACAAAAGTTTTGTGATTCAGGAGGTAATGTCGGAGTTTGGTGGCTACGAATGATAGGGCTAGGCACAATTTTTCTACATGTGTATACCTAGTCTCGTAATCCACGAGAGTACGACTTATATAATAAACGGCTTGTTCTCGACGTGTCGAGTCCCGATGTGCGAGCATGGCTCCTATAGCATGGTCAGTGGCAGAAAGGTAAAGGTAGAAAGGGCGATCATCCTGAGGTGGAATAAGCACGGGTGGCTGCAAGAGATAGGCTTTGAGAGCTTCAAAGGCTTGGTGACACTCTTCACTCCATTGAAAGGCAATGTCCTTTTTAAGAAGGTGATGGAAAGGTTGACATCGATCCGAGAGTTGGGAGATGAAACGCCGGATGGATTGAAGTTTACCCTGCAAACTACGCAATTGTTTGAGGTTTTTGGGTGGGGGCATTTCTAGGATAGCTTTGACTTTAGATGGATCGACCTCAATGCCACGCAAAGAGACGATAAAGCCAAGAAGTTTTCCCGAAAGAACACCAAAGACACATTTCTTTGGTTGAAGCCGGACTGAATATTGTAACAGGCGATCGAAAATAATGGTTAAAACATCGAGATGTTCACTGCGATGTTTAGATTTGCCAAGAAGATCATCGACATAATCCTCAAGGATAGTGTGCATAATGTCATGAAAAATGTAAGTCATAGCCCGCTGATAGGTCGCACCAGCATTCTTAAGGCCAAATGGCATGACACGATAACAGAAGGTTCCCCAAGGAGTTATGAAGGTAGTTTTATGTTGATCGGCCGGGGCTACCAAAATTTGATTGTATCCCGAAAAGCCATCCATGAGAGAAAGCATTTCATGGCCCGCAGTGAGATCAACAAGTTGATCAATACTTGGGAGGGGGAAGTCATCCTTGGGGCAAGCGAGGTTAAGGTCTCAGAAATCCGTGCATATCCGAAGTCCCCCCGTCGCTTTAGTGACAGGTACGATGTTAGAAATCCATTGAGGATAGTCAATAGGCAAGATGAAGGAAACAGAAAGAAGTCGTTGAAGCTCTTCTTTGACCAAGAGGGCAATGCGTGGATGCATTTTTCTCAGTTTTTGTTTGACTGGTTTGGAATCGGGGTTTAGGGTGATGTTATGGACAGCAATGGTAGGATCAATTCCTGGCATGTCAGCGTAGGACCAAGCGAAAGCTTGGTTGCGGGTACGGAGAAAGGTAGTAAAGGCGGCTTGTTCTGATGTGTTAAGGGATTGTCCGATCTTCACAATGTGAGGATCCTCCTCTGTGTGGATGTTGATTTCTATAGTCGACTCATTCAACATGGTTTGAGTTTCAGACGGTAAGGCGCGTTGAATATAGGAGTCGTCCGCACCAAGGTAAGTGAGGATGGAGTCGTCATCCTGGCACTCAACAACATTAATCGAAGGTGAATCCTCTTCGATCATGTCTGGATACAGAAGGGGAAGAGAAGATGGGTCCTCATTATCGCGTTGATAAGTGAGAGGACCTATGAAGATAGCATTTATGAAAAAAAAAAGTTAGGAGGGATAGATTCAGGGTCTATCGACTCTGTGGGTGATGATGGCAAAGTGGGTGATGATGGTTTGGTAGGGGTGACGTCGTCATCTTCCAGGATACAACTGACACGAGGTTTCTCCGGTGTAGGTGTTTCAGGAAAACCGAGACCACTACGATCATTGTGTTTGCGTGTAGTCACGGGAATGAGTGTATGTCGGCCTTGTTCATAAAGACCAAAACCAAAGCCTTTCCAAGCACAGCGAGTCAAGAAGGTGAGGGCGAAACGACGATTTGTCAAGTATTGAAAATCGGATTGGAAGGGAACCACACCAAGAGGAGGTTCAGGGGTAACGGAGGATGCGTCAACACCCCCATACGTTAGGTTGGTGCGGCAATGGGGTGGTCCGTAAGAGATTACCTCCCCCACGCGACGGTCGTAGGTGGGATGTGCATGTAACTGTCCGTACTCCTGCGGGGTATGGAAAGAGCTAACGTTATATAGGCGGTACTCCCCCAGCGTAAGGCGTTGAAAAACATCTACTAAGGGGTCGGAGGTTGGGATGTTATCTGCGGGAAAGGAAGTAATATTTGTAACGGCGGTTTCATTGGTTGAAGGTGTAGGTGCGTGCGGTTGAAGTGGATGGCTGGGTTGGATGAATGGGTGTCTTGACTGGTACAAGCACATCATTAGGGCGATACAACATATTGCAAGTTTTGAAGGGGGGAGGATCAGCTTTTACGGTGTAGGACTTCCCCTCGTACTCAAATTTTATGCATCTATGTAAGGTGGAGGGAACGCATCCCATAGCCCGGATCCAAGGGCGGCCTAACAACATATTGTATTGGAACTCTCCCTCAAGGACATAGAAGAGTTCGGGTAAAGTACGTGGTCCTACACGAATGTTAAGGATCACGGTGCCTAAAGTAGAAGTAATAGCATCATTGAATGATCGCAACATGATGGGGTTGGCACACATGCAACTAGAAGGGATATTCATTTGTTGGAAGGCTTTTGAAGAGATGATGTTTAGGCTAGCGCCCCCGTCAATCATAACACGACGTACCTGAATATCCCAAACGTAAGCTGAGAGGAAAAGAGCAAGGTCAGGATCTTCAACACCAAAGTCGATAATTTCATCTTCGGAGAAACTGACAGCAGCGGCTTGCTGTACAGAGACAGAAGTGGTTGGGGAGATAGATTGTTTGGTGAGCGAAGCAACGTGATTGGGTGTTAGAATAGAGGTAACAGGCAAGGTTTCATTAGGTAAAACCTCTATCCCTTGAAGGATTTCAACGAGATCTTGTCGATGAGATTTAGAAGTCTGAATGAGATCATACAGTGTCATTTTTACAAGCGATTGGTGAAGCTGTTTGATCATAGTTCGGTGGGCAATTCCATTAGAGACGGGATAGGCGGGTCCGCGAATAACCACTTTAGGTGGTGGTGCAATCGGGATGGTGGACGGAGAAAGAGATGCCGCAGGTGTGTTTTCTTTCGCTTTCCCATTGTTTTTCTGCCCTCGAGTAGCAACACTAATCATATTGATCTCGTGAATACGAGAGGAGGAAGATGGTAGGGATAGGTCATGGTCTTCGAGAGGTGGGGCTGTAATAATGATAGATCTTGGTGAGGCGGGGACAGGTGGTATAGGAGAGGGAATTGAAGCTAAAGGTCTCTCTCTTCGTAAGTTGTCTTTCTTAACTTTTCTATCTGAGAGAGGTGACTGACGAAGTATGGCTTTCAACGCTTTGCATCCCTCTACGTCATGTCCTGGTGTGCGGTGGTAAGCGCAGATTTTAGACTCATCGTAACCTATAGGTCGAGGTTTAGATGGATCATAAGGTCTAAGTGGGGGTAGGGAAATGGTCGCATTCTCTACCAACATAGCAAGGATTTTGGCGTAAGACCCTTTGAGTGGGTCAAAGTCAGAGGAAGATGAGGCTATTGACTGGGTCGATTCTGGTGATGACGTGGTATGGTTGGTTTGTATGGGTGGTGGTTTAGCCAAGGAGTTTTGATAATGGGTTTTAACTAAACGTGGCTTCTTTGACGCAGAAGCTATGTTTAGCTGGTTAGATGATGAGGCCACAGATGATGTGGTATCAGAAAACAACCACGGAGAAATAGGAGTGACAGAAAACAAATCTTTTGATGATGGAATTTGTTTAGGGTTGATAGGTGGACAGGATACGCGGGGTGACGGTGTTGCTATACCCTTGGATTTCTGTATGGGTGCAGAAGGCGTAGGTCGCTTTAAAGAAAACGCAGGAGGTATGATATATTGATGCAAGGTAGAGGGATGGGGTCCCAATATGGAAGGTAGGTGTGACGACGAGGGTTTTAGTTGTGATAGAGGCATAGATTGAGGAGATTGAGTCTGTCTCCTAATGGGATGGACGGCTTTATTTTTAGATAAATCAAGCCGCTTAGGTGGGTGTGTTAGACTGGGTATTGGTGAGGTCCCAAGCGTAGGGGAAGATTTGGTTAGGTTAATAGAAGTGGATGAGGTATTTGGTAGAGATGAGGGGGGTGAAGATGAGGACATAGGCATTTTAAGCTTCTGTAAACACTTCGGGTATATGGTAGAGGCATCTGGATCGGTCATCTGCATTTGAGTAGAATATGGCGTACTCAAACGTTCCCATAGGACCTGTCTATCTTCTGGGGAATGACAGTCCTCACGTGTGAATAGGAACTTTTGTATGGAAGAAAGGTGGGTTGTGATTCCGGTCCACTGTGGGTGTGATATAGGGGGTAGATGAGGCACTGTATCAATGGGCGTTAAGAGGTCAACCGGTTGCTGAAAAGATTTAGGTGATGAAGAACTAATAGGTAGGAGGGCGTGTTTGAGAGGATCCGTCATGTTTAAAGAATGTGGTGATGTCGGTTCAAGAGGTTTCTTGTCTAAGGATGACAAAAGAAGTGGCGAGCCTTCCTCTTGTACAGCAAGAATGGTAGAAGGAGACGTTTGGGAAATAGATAAATTAGATAACATCCGCTCACAGTCTTGCAAGGATGTGGTGTAAGAAGGCTCATTTGTGAGAAGGGAACTCTGGGCGGTTAATTCCTTGATGGGTAAAGGAACGGCAAGGATTTCAGTTTGTCTTGATGATGAGGAAGGGGGTTCGGTTTCCTGCGTTAGTGAAGAGGCTTGATTCAGAATTTGTTCGATAGAGGTCTTTTGGCTGGGTATCGAAGACTGCATGGATCTCATGAACACTCTCCTCGGCTAAGATATCTTGGTTTAGATTACTGTTAGAAGAATGATTCGGGAATGGTTTGTTGAATATTTTCAAATTTCGGTTAGCAGGGGCGTTAGGATTATCGAGGGCTATATCCCCCGCATCAACCATTTCCTGCACTATGTTTTTCAACATCTTGCAGTTTTCATGACTGTGTCCCTTCACGCGGTGGAAGTTACAGAAGTCATTTTCTTTGTACCAAGAAGGTATGGCGCGAGTGGAATCAAACCCGGAGTGAGGTTTAACAGGAGGTAAGGTAATGGCTCCTGCTTTAAGCAATTTTTCCAATATCACACCATAAGTTTCTCCTAAGTGGGTGTAATTGATGGGCTCTGCTTTATACTTATAGGTGGTTTTTGGTGGGGTATTAGACGGTGGTTGGGATTTGACCATCACCGCGTGCACAGCTCCTTTTGATTTCGAAGCAGTCGATGGGTGAGGATTGGTGGTGTTAGGTTTGTTGGTGGAATCTTGGGTTCGGAAAGTGGGGTTTTTGTTGTGCAACCGCAATTTCTCTTCCTCTAAGGCTCGAATCTCTAGTTTTCGAGCCATAGTAAAGGCCTCGTCAAATGTACGGAAAGTTTGAATTTGGAGGGTAGGAGAGATGTGCTTAGCGCAGGCCCGCGTAAAAAGTTCGATAAGTTCGGTCTGAGGCAAGGCATACGTAAGTTGGTTGATAAGGCCCCGCCATCGTCCAACGAAATCTGCGATAGATTCGTCTTCAAATTGTCGGATGGCATAGAGGTCGGTGATAGATACTTTCTTGGCAATGTTAATGGAGAAATGATCCAAGAAAGATTGGGCTAGCTGGTTAAAAGAGAAGATTGAGTGCTGGGTTAAAGCACTGTACCACTCCAAGGCGGGTCCTGATAAGGACATGGGAAAGGTGCGGAGTAGTAAAGCATCGTCGTGAGCAATCAGATAGCAGGCATGTCTAAATGATCGCAAGTGTTGTTGAGGGTCCTCCTTACTATTAAAACGGGTAAATTTTGGTAATTCCCATTGAGGAGGATATGAATGAAGGGGGACAGAAGGGTGGATAGGCTCCCGACAAACTTGCTCGTATGTCAAGGCGCTACGACTTCCTGAAACAGAAGCCTCCAGATTTTGCATTTTGTCCATCATTTGTTTAATTAAATCAGTAGTTGGATGAGATGATGGTGTGGTTGTGGTAAACGGAGGCAAATTGGGCCAAGGGCCACCACTAGACAATGGTGGGGTTAAATGTTGATAAGGTATGGAGGACGAATGTGTTGAGGTGACCGAATAGGGATGTCCTATATAAGATGTTGAGGTTACCGGATACATGTGTGGAAATGAAAAGGTGGGCGGAGCTTGAGAAGGAAAGCTCGTGTGGATAGGTGGCAGAGAGCAAGTCATGAACGGAACAGTCTGCAAGAGAGACGAGGTAGGAGCAGCTGGCGGTAATGACATGTTGGGCCCAAGATTAACCAAAGGAAAGCCAATCTGTGTCGTATGAACCCCTGAAGCCGCTGATTGGGAGACGGGGCTAAGGATGCAGAAGGCAAAGCGGAGTTATCAGGCGGAGAAGGAGCTAAATGAGCAGCTATACTAATAGGCATGCCAACAAGGAGTTGACCATCGGGTGTACGGTCAGGGGCATGAGACAAATAGTATTGTACAGCGCTAGGATTAGCATCCAGAAATTTGGCAAATTCCTTATCTCCTACAGGAATTTTAGGAACCTCGCTGGTATCCGTAGGATTCCCTATAGAATGTGAAGGGGGTGATTCAGGAAAGGCACAGAGCAGGCATGTGAAACCATGGCGGCGGCTTGCTTCCGAGTGATAACAACCATGGACAGGAGTACATAGTAGGGTTTCAATCTATCAGGAACAGAAACAGCCTCAGAATGTTGAAATTGGTAGGTTGCTGGTTTGTCAGGAACTGTAAAAGACAGTAACCGATATCGGTCTGATAACTGATGTCGGTTAGACTATAGCCGACGTCGGTAAGTTAACCGATGTCGGTGTAATAAGACTGGTATAAGAAAATATAAGAAGCTGCTGATTTGATTGTTAACAGTGCTTAGTACATGCCTATCAAATTGTTCTAAGTGATCACAGAAACAGTGTATGACAGAGAAACAGAACTGAAAACAAGCAAGATGCACAAACAAATTAACAGACTAACCCTAGGGTTAATTTTAATCAATTTGGGCTTATGCCTTTAGACGCAGAATGATGTCAATCCTAAACAAAAGACTTAGGGGAAATGTCAAGTTTGTTTTGGCTTATAAGGTTACCTCAATCGGGCGGAGGAATACCGCGGAAAAGGGGGGATGTTTTGAGCTGTTGTGTTAATTATGAAGTGATTCGGTATGTGTTGTGCAGTGAAAGTAAGATTAATTTCCTGTCAATACCGTGGAAATCACCCCCACGTGTACGACCTGTTACTTAGTCTACGTTCACTAGAATTGAAAACAGCAAGCAAGAATGTAATGCACGTGTTTTAAACCCAAATCGAAAATGATATTCGATGAAGCAAAGAAGATGACTTTCACTAATGCAAAACTGGGAAAGCAAGACAAATTCTTTTACTAAATATAACAAAATACCGTGTGAAATTTTTAGAAGAAGAAAACAGCAAGTATGCTCCCTATATGAAAGCAAGCAAGAGAAACAGAAACCCGAAATGGGTCCCACCGGGCGTGCCAAAATGTTTCGCACGGAATGTTTCAGCTTTTGGGAATAGAGTTGCTTCTATCCTTTCATTCCTTTGAGAAACAGATAAGGGTTAGGGCTAGGAGGAATACCTGTTGAATGTTGAGAGGGTGTGCGCGTACCGTAGAGAAAGATCAGATCGACTGCGAAGAACTCCTTTTTGTCTGGGAAGGACTACCTGCAAGTAAGAATACAAGACCACCAGATTTTAATTAGACAATAAATGAGGGAACTGCCTTGGGCCCAGGAAATATAAAACTTCCTTTCGAAGGTGGTCAGTTCCCCTGCTAATATGAATTAACACAAATTCTAACAAATAAGCTATTGTCCAATTACAATTTGTTTACCTTGTTAGAACAATAGAGAAAGGGCTGGTCTTGGTTTAGAATCACGGTGACCGATGCCGGTCACTGTAACCGGTACCGGTTGTTGGTAACCGATATCGGTAGGGGCAATGTTTTAGGGGCTTTTGGTGAAGGTTGGTTGTAAGGTGGTTGTGTTGTTTTATAAGGCTGATAAATGGGTGGGGTTAGGTAATGGGGTGATGAGAAGGACTCAGAGAATGGTGGATGGGGGGGTGTTCTTGGGGTAATGTAAGGGTGGAGGAATGACAGTTAGATGTAGTGTGTTGCTGGGTAGTAGATCTAGGAATAGACTTATGATGGCTGTGATTCAGAAGTTCAAGAAATGTTATTAAAAACATACAAGATATTACTTACTGATTATTGATGAGGATGCAGGTCCAAGAACTGTGATGACGAAGACAGAACTCAGGTAGGATGACCTGACAATCAGGAGATGAGCTATCTTCCTCTCCTGATGCTCAGATGAGTGTCACAAGGCTCTGGTTACTCAGTTGCAGTTTTTGGGCTTGATGTCCTTCTCTGCAAACTCTTCTTGTTTCTTTCACTTGTCTCTGTTCAGCCAAGTAAATTCCGGATCCTTCCAATGATTTTCCTCTTTGGATCAAATGAAAATCCAATCCTTTGTTTTTGGTTGGGAGTGGTCATTTACAGGGAACCGATGGCGGTTACGCAACCGACGGCGGTCGAGTAGGAACCGGTATCGGTCAGGTCAAAGCGGGCTATTTTTGGTAAAATAGCCAGCTTTCCCTCCTTTTCTCCCGAGGGATTAGTTGCGGGCTTGGTCAAGTCATTATGAGGTTGGTTTTAGGTGCGGGTGAGGAGTAATTAGTCATGGGTGTGGATGTGGACCAAGTTATAGGTCTTAATTAGGTTAGTTTAGGGTTAAGACTAGGTCATGATGAGGTGGCGAAATGAGGTGGCAGGTATGGCGATGTGGATTTATTAATTATAAGGTAATTAATAAATAATTGTGTAAGGTTTAGGTGATGAGGTTAGGTTGCGAAATGAGATGCGGGGCACAGGGGGTCGTAAGACACAAATTTGGGTGCATTGACTTTGGCACCCAACTATGTAGACAGTTTGGGATATCTTTGAATCTCTAAAGATCTATCTTTTCAGTACATGCACTTTAAATTACTTGGTCATATTGTTTCTAAGCAAGGTTTAGAAATTTATCCTTTCAGAATTGAAGCCATATCACATCTATCATTGCCTCATCATAAGAAGGCATTACAAATTTTTCATGGAAAAATCAACTTTGTTAGAAGATTTTTTCCAGATTTTACAGCATTGGTAAGACCATTGACAACTATGTTAAAGAAAAAGGCAAGAAAAAATTTATCTTGGACCATGTTGAAGGGAGAGAAGGATTTGAAGAAATCAAAGGTATGTAGCCATCTCTCAAGCTCCTACTTTTGCAAAAATTTTCGATAAAGATTTTACAATGTATGCACTTGCAGGAGCTGAAATAATCTCAACCATATTAACTCAGGTTAATGATGAAAATGTTGAGCAACCAATTGCTTTCTTTGGACACTAAGCTTGCATGATTATGAAACAAGGTACACATTTCTTAAAAAAAAAGTACTTTCAGTGTCAGAGGGCTAAATAATTTTAAGTACATGCTTTCAAACAACAAGATTCATGTTCTTGTTTCTCATCCAAGTGTGAAAGCTTTCTTGTTAAATAAAAATTGAATGAGAAAAGAGCAGGCTGGATAATGAAGGTCATGGAATATGATGTTGATATTCGCGTTGTGAAGACAGTTCGAGGAAAATGCTTGTGTGAACATCTAATTGCTGATATGGAAAAATAGCAAACTGTAGAACCTAAAGATTCAAAAAGCATGCTGAAATTACGTATCAGCAATTAGACATTATGGTATTTCAGCCATGTGAAAATCAGCAACCTGAACTTTCTCAAGAAGTCTAGGAATCAAGGTGGATGACTTATTTAGTTAACTATCTATAGCATGTGCATCTATCTGGAAGGTATGGATAAGAATAAAAGAAGGTATTTAAGATTAAAATTTGTACCCTATGTTTTCATTGATTGTGTATTATTGAAAAGGGATATAAATGGAATCTTGCTGCAATGTGTCGACTATGAAAAAATTTAACAATTATTATCAGAATTCCATGAAGGACCTATATAAGGCCATTTCTTAGCACGTACCATAACCTTAAAAATTATGAAATTTGGTTACTAGTAGCCCAATATATTTAAGGATTGTTTCGAATAGATTAGGAAGTGTAAGAAATGTGCTTTCTTTGTTAGAAAAGAACGTTTGGCTTCTCTGCCTTTACAACCTATTTCAATTGATCAACCTTTTATGCAGTGGGGCCTTGATTTTATTGGCATGATAAACCCACCTTTTTCACAAGGACACACGTGGATTTTGAAAGCTACAAATTACTTTACATGCTAGACTGGAAGCAATAGCCTTGAAGGATGCTAATGAAACTTTCATTACTATCCTTTTGATGAAGGTATAGTTTACAAATTTGGTGTTCCTTACAACTATCATTTCAGATAATGCTTTAGCATTTCTTAGTGCAAAGGTAACAGATTGGGCTATTAATCATGGAATTTATCTAAGTTCTTCATCTAACTATTACCCACAAGGTAATGGGTTAGTTAAAAGTACTAATAAGAATATTTTAAGGATCATCATAAGAACACTCAAAGATAACCAAAGAGCTTGGCATCTAATGTTGAATTAGGAAATTTGGGCTAATACAGTGACTCCTAAAAAATCAGTTGGAAATTCACCATAAAAGCTTGTTTACGGAAGAGAAGTAAGAATTCCTATTTGAGTTGAGTTACTTGCACTAGATTTTATGCATCAAATGGAGCTGCTTGAAAATGAATCATTGCAGGTTCGTTATGTAGAATTAATGAAATTACAAGAGCTAAGAGATCAAGCTCATTTAAACATGGAACAGAATTAGAAACAAATGAAGAAGACTTTTGATAAGGAAGCCAAATTCAGAATCTTCAATCCAAGGAGATATTATGTTAAAGTGTGATGTTGATCATGCAAAGCTAGGAAGAAACATGAAGTTTGATGCAATCTGGAGTGGTCCTTACATAATTTCAGCTTGCAAAGAACACAATACTTTTCAGCTCTCAAATTTGAATGGAGAGGAACTTCACATTCTTGTGAATGGTATGTTTCTCAAACGCTAAAATTATGTGAAAATCCTACACTATCTGTTTAGAGTAGGATTTACCTTTTAAGTGTAGTCTCTGCACATTGCATTGTTTTCTCAATTCAATAAGTGCATTTGATGCACGTGATTTGGTTTACCAGATCCTTTCTCAGTTGTATTTCATTTTGGAAGGGTTGGACCTTTAGGAAGGCAGATTTTGGTTACATGCTTTAGACTCCATGCCCAATGGACAAGAGCAAGAAAATGGTTTACAAGCTAGTAGGAAGCTTTCCCCACAGGATTGCCAGAAATGTTGACAATTTTTGCATCTTGTGCAAAAATGGGAACTCAAATTTCATTCCAATGGATAACATTGGTGAAGTATACCTAATCTAGGGGAGTTCTTTCAGACAATATTATTAGTCTTCATTGAATTAATTAATGATTACATGAAATCTATAGCTATGTGTACATGTTACAAAATGTAACATATACATAGCTTGCAATTTTGCTATCTTCAGCAAAAGAATGCAAGGCCCCGAAGGACATTTTGTGTTGTCTTGATGAAGACACCTAAATTACAAAATAGATGAAGTATTAGGTTTTGAGAGCAGCAATCAAGACTACAAATTATAAGAAATTAGAGTTCATTATTGGATGTTACAATGTATTCTACTTAATGTTCTTTCCTTATGATTACTTGATATTTAGAGGAATTATATTATTGGGTTGTTTAGTCCATCATACAATCCATATCAGAAAGAAGAAATGTTAGATTGTTCAAATACACAACTCAATTTCACAATTCAATGCTTTATTCATAAGGAATTTCAAATGTTCCCACACAAGTCGTGGGATGTAACTGGAAAGTAAAGTACAACTACTTAAATAAGAGGTACATATGCATGAAAAAGAAAATAAAGGAGTATGAGAAAACCCATCATTTCCTTGAGGTTTGTCCTTCGGTTGATGCATCCTCATCTTCAGCTTTGTTCCCTCTTCATCTTCATTGTTGAAAGCACCATACCTAAAACGATAGAAAAGAGAAAATCATCAGTTACGAGCTCAGGGTTAATCCATATTCCTATACTATCCTAATTCATGCACAAGGATCTCTTAATAATAGGAGATATAGATTTCTTGAAGATCAAACATTATACATGATTTACTCACTTAGAAAGAAATAAAGATAACAGAAAAGGAAAAACATGGACAAAAGAGAGGCCAACAAGCCTAAATATTTTCTAGTTGTTTTCTCAAGTGTGCATGTACAAGTTGCAGCCAAGAATAAATAAATCATGTCTCACAGTTTTCACTATGGATAAAGATTACAGAGCTCAATAATTTCTATCCTATGGTACATAAATAAAATGAGTGACAAGTACCTATTGGAATGAAGGAAGAATGCAACTCAAGGTTCAGTAGCTATTCTAGGGATAAAAGAAATTGCAACATAGAACAGAGGAGAGAATTGCAGACAAAAGTGCATGTTTCAGATTGCAACTGAAGAAGAAGAATAAGAATTTAAAGGGCTGAAGTTAACTGGAAAGATAAGATTCCAGCTAAAACAAAATGAGAAAGAAATCTGAGAAAATTTTGACAGGGCATTGCCATGTAAAATGGACATTTACAACTTTCCATCATGATGTTTTTAACTAATACATGCTTTAGAAGCTATATGTAAATCAAATAAGTGATACAGAGAAGCAGAAAAGTATGCCATGATCAAGATAACAATTATTATCTTTTAGTTTCCAACAAAAAATTAGTTTCAATAGAAAAGTGATACATTTTGTATTCTGAATTAGAAAATACATCTATTACAGCTGAAAAAGGGATAAAAAAGGAAATCTGGGAAAATTTTGACAGGGCTTCACCATGTAAAATTGACATTTTAAAATTTTCTAGCATGCATACTAAAGTTGTAATAACGATGAAATGCAATATTTAAGCAGAAAAGAAATGGGACTACAACATCTCAACAAAACTTCAATGTTCAGCATGCAGGAATTATGAATAGAAAATTTCAGAAATAACATGCCCTGTCCAAGTTCTCAAAATAATCCTTTTTAACTTCTACAATTTTAGTTTTCAAATCAAATATTCAAGTTACCTGACAACGTGAAAAATGAAAATGATGTCTAATACAGATGTTGCAGAAAGTCCATAACATTTAGATCAAATTACAATTGCACATTCAGTTTTGTATCAGAACAAATATAGAAAAAAATACATAAATGCTACAACACCAATGTAGTATAGCTATGACAAGCAAATTAAGACTCAGCTACAACATGAAGTTAACTAAAAAATTGTTCAACAACTAGAGTTTCAGGTTCAACATTGTTAATCAGATCAAGAATGATAAAGATCAAGTTCTTTATAGCCAATTGAAGGAGACCTTAGTTTTCAGATAGTCATGCTTTAACTTTTATTAATCTCAATCAATCAACCAAAATTACAGAGAATGGGCTGCAATATTGTATAGATATTGCATAGCCAAATACACACGGGAGAATAAGTTGCACAGGTGCAACCAAATGCCAAAATAAACAAGCTTCCAATAACATCTGGGAAGCAACAATTAGATTGAAACAAATATATTGTCGAAAACACATATAACAGTATGTATAAAAGACAAATATGGTTGAATAACCATATAACAAAATAACTATTATTATTTAATTAATAAAATTAATTAAATAATTAAACTATGCATAATTAAATATTAGGATAATAATATTCAGAATCCTAACATTCCCCCCCTTAATTGTGCATTGTCTGAAGAGATGAGGAGAGAAATGCTCTGAACAAGTCAAAGAACTTGTCACGTGCAAGTACTTTGTGAAAATATCTGCTCGTTGTTCAGCAGTTGGATCAAAATTGAAGCTGGATGTTGTGCTTCAACACATGTTTGCGTATGAAATGAGAAATAAACCTCAATGTGAAGCTGTTCTCTCGTGAAAAACTGGATTGCGAACAAGTTTGAGAACACCTTCATTATTTACATACATGGTAGTAGGTTTGTCCTCACAAATATTCAAAGTCCTTCCAGTATTGACGTAGCCAAATCGCTTCACAGACAGCTTCTCCTGCAGAATGATACTTGGCTTCAATGTGGAAGAGTGAGAAACAAAGTGTTGTTTCTTACTTCCCCATGATATTGGTCCAGAATCTCCATAAAGAATACAAATCCAGAAGTGGATTTTCTATCATCAATGTTACCTCATGATCTGAATCCAGAATATCCAGTCATAGAAGAAGTTTTCATTCTCATGTATTCTAGACCAAGATCCACTGATCCTTTGGAGATATCTCAAAATGCAACTTTGCTGCTTTCTAATGACAAACTTTGGATTCCTGCATGAACCTGGATAGATAGCTTACTACAAAGCTTGATATCTGGTCTAGTGTAGGTCAGGTAAATGAGACTCCCAATCAGCTACCGATAGAGAGTGGCACTTACCTCAGGAGATGGATAGAACGAGATAACTGTAATCTGTTCTCCATAGGTGTGCAATCCATCATCCTAAACTTCTCGAGTGTTGTCTTGGTATATTTCATCTGAGAAACAAAGATATGATTCTCTTTCTGCCATACTTCTAGTCCAAGACAGTAGTGCATAAGCCCGAGATCTGTCATGTCGAATGATCGCTTAAGATCTTTCTTCGTTTCATCAATCATCTTCACTGAACTGCCAGTGATGACTAGATCATCGACATAAACTACAACAATCACCATCTCCCCCCCTTGCTTTTTGAGGTAGATATTGGGATCGTATGGATTTCTAACAAATCCATGTTGTACGAGATGCTCATCAATCTTGATGTACCATGAACCGTAGGTGCCTGTTTGAGGCCATACAGAGATTTCCTGAGTCTGCATACCTTTTCTTCTTGACCAGGTACAACATATCCCTCAGGTTGAGTCATGTAGACTTCTTCTTGTAAATCTCCATTCAGGAAGGCACTTTTTATGTCCATTTGGTGAACTTTCCATCCAAACTGAGCAGCTAGAGCAAAGATCATCCTGATCGTTTTGATATTAGCTGTGGGAGAAAATGTCTCCTCATAGTCAATGCCTTCTTTTTGTGCATACCCCTTTGCTACAACACTTGTCCACTGTCCCATCTGCTTTGTACTTAGTTTTGAATATCCATCTGCATCCAATGGGTTTCTTCCCTGAGTGGAAGATCAACAAGCTGCCAAGTGTTATTCTTCATCACTGATTGATATTCAAAATCCATGGCATCTTTCCAAGCTTTTGACTGTAGGGCTTCCTGGACTGTAGAGGGCTCATCTGATTCAATAACTCTACTCATCAAAGCTTTGGTTAACTTCTTCTCTTGCTTTACTGCGAGTCTGTGGTCCAGGGGTGGATGTATCCAGTGGAGCATCCAATCTTGCATCTCGTAATGTACTTGTACACCATTTAGGCATACGTTGAACTGTTCCCATGGGTTGTGGTTCTATCTGATCAACACCATCATCCCCATCATCACTTTCATATTCTGAGGGAACATTAGCTTCAATTTTTACAGTAGGTGAAAACTCTACATCTTGTGAGTCCGGAGGAGGAGTCTCTACTTCCTTCTTCTCGAAAAACTCAACATCTCTGCTTGTGTAGATTTTTCTGGTCTTAGGATCCATCAATCTATACCCAAGAGTCTCTTCACTGTATCCAATGAAGATGAGATTTTGTGACTTCATATCCAATTTCTTTCTGTTCTGTTTGGGTATGTGCATGCTTGCTTTACACCCGAATACTCTGAGGTGTGCAATAGATGGTTTCCTTTTTGACCATGCTTCTTGTGGTGTAATTCCATCAAGAGCAGTTGTGGGCGCTCTGTTCAACAAATACACTATTGTTTTTGCTGCTTCTACCAAAAATGTCTTTGCAAGTCCAAAATCATCGATCATGCATCGCACCATTTCCATGATAGTATGATTTCTTCTCTGACAACACCATTTTGCTGCGGTGTGTGTGGAGGAGGCATTTGTCGATGAATCCCGTGAGTTTGTAGGTAGTCTCTGAACTCATCACTGGTGAATTCCCCCCCTCGATCTGAGCGGAGAGTTCTGATGTGATTGACCAGTTTCTTTCTCAACTGTAACTTTGAACTTTTTGAATGTTTCAAAGGCTTCACTTTTCTTGCGAAGACAAAAAATCCACATTTTCTGTGAATAGTCGTCAACACAAAGCATGAAGTACTGGAACCCTAAATGACTTGGTTGCATCGGACCGCAAAGATTGGTATGAACCAGGTCAAGTTTACCATGAGCTCGAAAAGTACTCTTTTGGAATGAAACTCTGTGTTGTTTTCCTGCTAAGCAGTGAGGACACTTGTCTGTATCCTTCTGAAGAGATGGTAGCCCATGTACCATATTACACCGGCGAAGTGTTTCAAGATATTTGAAACTTACATGACCAAATCTTTGATGCCACAACTGGGCTGAGGTGGAGTTTTTAGCCACAAGTGCTTGATCGTTTTTGTGAATGAAATCAAGTTGAAACATACGTCCTACATTTTAAGCTTTTGCAATTATTTTCGAGCCTCTGTGATTTATCTCGAATCAAACACATTTTCTTGTTGGATTGACTATCAAAGTCAATTTTTAGGTTGTGATCTAGGAGTTGACTGACTGAAAGAAGATTCTTTGTCAACCCAGGGACATATAGGACATCTGATAGTCTACATTTGCATGAACCAAGGGGTAGAGAAATGTTTCCAATCCCCTGAACTGTATATGAAGAATCATCTCCCAATGAAACATGATTTTTTGATGGCGTGTCCCTCATTGAAATAAACCAGTCTCTGTGGCTGGTCATGTGTCGAGTGGCTCCCAAATCAACATACTAGACATCACTAGATGACGTGGATGGTTCACTTGATCGAGCAGTGAACAAGAAGTCTTCATTATCTGACTGTTCTTGTTGCTCAGCAATATTACCTTGCTGGTGGGATCTTCTTTTCTAGTTCCCCTTTTTCTGCCCGTGATAGTTGTTAGAATGTCCCTTGTAAGATTGTTGTTGTTGTGGTCCAGAGTTGCTTGATGAACCTTTCTTATAAGTGTTATACCAACAATCTTGTAAGTCATGTCCTCTTTTGCAAATTGGACATTGCTTCTTCTGTTGATTGTCCCCATGATACTGATTCTGATGTTGGGACTTTTGATAGGATTTAGGTTTTCCTTTACCTTTTCCTTTCCATTTTTGATGTGAAGACAGTGCCTGCTCCTCTTCATCATCCTTGTTGTGCATTGCTTCCTCTTGTTGCAGTAAGTTTACTAGCTTGTCAAAACTAATTGTCGTATCTGACAAGTTTAGAGTTGTGACAAAAATGTGGTAAGAAGAAGGGAGAGCTCTCAGAACAATGGGAATGAGAGATTCATCTTTGACCTCTTCTCCTAGGGCTAGAAGTGAAGCCCTCAACTCTGCAACTCTTCTTAGGAAAGCTTCAATTTTCTCATTTTGCTTGAACTTCAATGTATGTAACTGACTCTGCAAATTTAGTATGACATTCTTGTTTTTGGCCTCATATATTGTGCTCAGCTTATCCCACGCTTCTTTTGCTGTTGTGGCATCTCGAATGTGGGCTTGCACATCGTCAGACACTCCAAACAAGATGATGAGTTTGGCTTTCTGATCTGCTCTATCAAACTTGTCATTGTTGTGTTGCATCAGTTGGTGATCTGGTTAGAGTACCAGTCACAACAGGCCAGATTTCTTCAAACTCAAGCTGTGTCTTTATTTTTGTCTTCCATGCAGCATAGTTGCTTCCTCTGAGCAATTGTGAATCCGGAAGAAAAAATTTTGGGGCATTGGTGCCCATTTTGCAGAGATCACTGACAGGGTTTGGCTCTTATCACTCCAGGTATTAGGTCTCACAATCTATATACCATCAGTCTGATATACCGAACCTTTCTATATACGTGCCCTTCTGATATACCCGTCGGTACGTGGAAGAAGCTCGCCCTTTCTATATACCCGGTGGTACGTGAAAGAGGCGTTAACGTACGTGAAAGAATTCAATATGTGGTACCAAGACAGTACTGATGGGGTCTGTGTGATTATTGACACCGGCTCAAAGAAATATCCTCATACGCATGTGTAACTTCACTATATACTCAGATAATTTCTCAGTTTGGATTTATGTCTTGCAATCGTTCACAGACGGATGGGATGGTTCATAGTGTGTGCACTGTGACCTTATTACTCCCTATCGATTTATAGGGACGATGCCCAGACGACGTTGTTGCAGCTATATTAGGCGTTAAGTGCAGTAGTAGTCATGATGGCTTTACTCGTAAGCACTTCCCAGAGGCACTGTATATACCGAACGCTGCGAATGAGATCTAGGATCTCGTGAGTGTTACAGAACCAATTTTTTTTGTTTTTGATTACAATACTGCCAGTTTCTGAGCAGTTACAAAGTTTTGCAGTTGACTATGGCAACCTGCAAATTAGTACAATATGCAGCAGTATACAATTTACATTCAAAAAACTGGACAATTTGAATGGCAGGAAAAAATTTCAGTTTTGCGGGTCCTGGTGGCCTCCTGAGCCCAATACGACCCAAAATACTAAAAATTGCAAAAAAGAAGCTGAAGATGCAATTTTTAGATAGGTCTCCCTTTGCAAAAAATGTCTGAAATGAAAAAACAGACCAGATGGGAGAAAAAAAAAATTTACCCTAGCTTAGGGGTTTCTCCGCTAAATTTAGTTAGTTATAACTAAATTCAAAAAAATATGCTAAATTTAGCAGTTTCACCAAAAATTCCGCCAAATTTCAAAAGGTGAGTTTTTGAGTGTTGGGGTAGGATTTGACCCCCAGACCTCTCACTCCCAAGGCACATCCAATAACCAACTTGGCCACTTAGGGCGCTTGTGCTATGAAATGAAGGAACTTGTATTTAATTACAGGTAAAATCGACTTACCTTGTTTGCATGGCGACCTGGTAGAGACTCCACGTGTCTGTGAATGAGTGGATGGCACATTAGGTTTTCCTTATGCATAGAAAATGGATCTAAAACGCCTTCCTTCTTATTGTTTTTGTTTGCTTTTCCTTGCCGCCTCCTTTGTTTTTCTCAGCTGCTTCTTCCTTTCCACGCACTATTTTTGTTTGCTGTCCGTGGAGTCAAATGCGAGGAGGACTGTTTCAAACCGCTGCTTTTGCTGCTTTTTTTTTAATTCTTCATTTGTTTTGTTGTGCAAGTCACAGTTTGTTGTGTTGGAGGTCCGCTGGTTCCTTTCCACGCGTCGTTTCTTTGTGCAGGTCGCGCCTATGCTGGCCACTTTTGTTTATACTCATCCACCGTTTTGTGTTTCTTTGGCCGCTGTTTTTTTGTTTTCTTTTGTGTGCAGGCTTTGGCAGGTGTGTGTGGCATCAAAGTCTTTAGTGCAGGTCCGGCGTGGCTCCAAAAACTCAGGCTCCAAAATCTTCGGCCGCTATTTGTTGCTTTAGTATGATTTGCTTTGCTTTCTTGTGTGCAGGTCGCGCCTACAGCTGCGTGGAGTATGTGGCCGCTTTTTTTTGTTTTTGGCCACTTTTTTTAAATACACTTCCACTGTGCAGGCCACTTCTCTTTCACAACAAACAAACAAACATACTTTGATATAACAAATATACTGTTTCTATGCTATGTCATTTCTATGATATAACAAATATAACAAACAAATGACCTCTTCTCTTTGCTATGCCATTGTGCTTTTGTTTCTCTTTTTTTTATTGATTGTCTCTTTCTGCAGGTGCGTGGAAGACTAATCTCAAGTCCAGCAGGGGTTTCCATGCCTCCTTCAACTGCTACCCCTCTCTGATTTGTGCCTATATGGAGTCCTTCTTCACACATACCTCCAAATATAGCAAGCAATCCTGCAGCAAATTTGCCTGGTGCTGAGTGCACCAGTGCAAAAAAATTTGCGTTCCAAACACCTAGAACTGAACAGGAGGTTGTGGGTTTGCAGGGGGTTCTGGGAAGCTGCAGGAGGCAGCACTGGCTCTCCTTCTGGTGCAGATTTCTTCTCCACGAATTTTCCTTCTTCTGCAACCTTCTCCAACCTTGCCAGGAGCTTCAATTCGCTCTGGTACCAAATGATGATTGAAAAACAGGGACGGAAGCCTGATAAATTTATTAATCTCAATCAATCAACCATTACAAGAGAATGGGCTGCAATATTTATAGATATTGCACAGCCAAATACACACGGGAGAATAAGTTGCACAGGTGCAACCAAATGCCAAAATGAACAAGCTTCCAATAACATCCGGGAAGCAACAATTAGATAAAAACAAATATATTGTTTAAAACAATATAACAGTATGTATAAAAGACAAATATGGTTGAATAACCATATAACAAAATAACTATTATTATTTAATTAATAAAATTAATTAAATAATTAAACTATGCATAATTAAATATTAGGATAATAATATTTTATCCTAACAAAAGGATAGTGAGGGATGGGTTTTGTAGGATACTCCATCACTTTGTTAGGGCATTGAAAGTGGTTGGTTGGTGGTTGAAGGTCAAATCCAAATTTCCTCTCTCTCTCTTTCTCTAATTCTTCCAATATATTGTAAAGGGGGACACATTTGTAAATGAGTTAGACATTTTATCTCTACCCCCTCCCTTCTTCTTCTCTTCTGGGTTGAATGTGGGAGTTTCAAGCCTCCTCCCTAATATTTGTAAATGTCATTCTTTCCTCTTATCCACCAATGATGTACTATGCAAACTAAAATGGAGTAATAGATCTATGTTCTGTGATATTTTCTCTATCCTCTGCATGATTTAATTGTTCTAAGTTTCCTCTCTTCATGATTTGGGTATATTGTGCATAATTTATGTTTATTGCAGGTTTAGGTGCAATTGTGTTTACTGGGGGATGAAATGGTGTACTGTGTGTAACCTTGGTCTGTGATGCTTTTCCATCCTCTCCATGCTCACCTCTCTCTATTTCAGGCATTGGGATTTTTTCTAGAAACCCCTTCTCTTGGTGCGTCACCTCTTTTAGTGTAGATTTATTTCATTTTAATTCTCTTTATCTCTCTTTGGTCCTTTGGAAGTTAGATCAAGAGTAGTTAACATATTTCCTTCCACTAGAGTTATTTGTTGCATTAGTTTAGGAAGAGGAACTAGCCTTCTCTGGAGGTCCATCTCAAGTGTGTTCATGTAAAACTAACTAAGCCATGTAAATTAAAACTAAACATCTAATAGCTTGAAAGCAATGTTAATCTAACAAAAACCATCAAGATAAGAGCTTATGGGAAACAACTTCTTCAATGCATAAACTAAATGCCAAGCCATTTCCTACTCTCTAAGATTGCTAACTTAAACTATGAAACTATGAAGATCATACGCAATCAAAATGGGATGTTGGTGACCTCAAGAATTGAGGATGGAATCTCTCCAAGAAATGGCTACAAGGCCATTTTGGATCTTCACATGCTCTTCAATTTTGAGTGAATGGATGCAAGATGAAAGAGCTAATCCAAATCAATGGAGAATGCTCAAAGCCAAATGCCTATAGTTTACTTTAGGGAAAAGGAGGTGTGTGTAGAAAGGTAAGGAGCTTGGTCCTTTATATAGCTTGCATGTTGGAGAGAGATATGAAACTTAGTGCATGTGATATAATGGTAAAGCAAGATTAGGAATGGATAAGGTTGCTTTATAAAAGGTAAGTGTGATTTAGAAGATATTAATTTACCATTAGCAAGTCACGGGAGTCGAGGGATGTTTTAATTAATCAAATGTGATTAATTAATACGTAGATGTAAGCTTATAGAAGCTAATTAGAGGAAAATTAGTGTGATCTGGGGTGTTAGAGGAATTTAATCCAATAAATGATGATTTATTTGATTAAGAGTTGTGAGCGTAATTAATTAATAATAATTAATTAACCCAAGTAGAAGCAAACAACAAAATGTCTTTAATTAAGGAATATGAAAGGGGAATGTTAGCTAATAAGAGAAAATCACTAATTACGGTGAGAATGATAGAAAAGAGGACGATTAGTGCAATCTTAAGTATTAAAAATGCGTAAGTAGATTTTAGGTGTCTACATCAAGTAGCAAGTTCTACAAATTGAGAGATGGTACCCATGTTATCCAGTCACACTGCTTGCCTTAACACACTCACATGCTAAGCAATCATAAGGTGTTGTGATTTGGTGATAACATATTCCTCAATCCATTAAAGTATTATTATTTTTGTTTATTCCTAGTCGATATTCTAACATCTTTAGCACATTTAAATTTCCCCAATTATAATAATTTTACATAAGAAGCCTAAATATGACAGTTTTTACTGCATGGGTGGAAAATATTACCTGTAGAGAGTATTTTCATCTCCTTACACATAATAAATGATACCAAACTATTATTTGGGTTGTTCTTTTTGTTTGTACAACCCTAGAGGTGATTCCAATAGCGTGGCTTTCCTTGACAAGTAAGTTGATGCTTTTCGTTGTTATAATTGTGTAGACCCATTGTTCCGCTAAGCCTTTTGATAAGCAGTATGGATTGTGGAAGCCTAAAGTTGTTAACACTTTGTAATTTGTGTTCAAAACCCTTATGGCCATGGATAGATTAGTTTCTCACTGATAGGTAATTTAAAACTCCCTTCTGTGTGAGGTTATTACATGTTGAATGGAAATAGTTTTGAAATTCGGCTCAAATCCTGATGAACAAGTCCTTGTAAATGTTGTCCATTTTTACCCCCTGGGTAAAAATGAACAACGAGGGTCTACAGGCTAAAATTGTCAAAGTTGGTGTATAAAATTTTCTAGGGTTCTTCTATACTTTCATGATGCCTTACAAGGGTCTTCAAACACATGGGAAGAAGGATTTTCCAACATAGCTCAATTGGGCCCAAATCAACATATAAGTGCATTAATGCAAATTAAAATAATTTTCATTAGGTTTGTGTTGAATTAGGTAAATTATTACAGGATCTCAAGCTCGAAACTAGAACATCATGTTTGATAGGGTTGGGGAGCTAGCTCGGGCCCTCATGATAAGTCTCTTCTAGGAATAGCTCGGTCGAGATAGGAATGAGCTCGGTGGGTCTTAGATATGTCAGTGAGTTAATCGTAATCGAGCTCGAGTGAGTCGATCAAGGATCAATGCAAAAGAATGAGCTCAAATACAAACCCAACTCAGAGGCCAACTCAAGCTCAACTCAGTTGCCACTCAGACATGTGAGCTCGATATCATACAGGAGGGTCGAGTTATTGTATTAGCTTGGGTAAGATGCATGTGTTATAGACCGAGCTCTTCAAATGGCTCGGGATGAGTCGGGGAAAGCTCGCAGAAGGGTGAGATCAAAGACCATGAAGTGGAAGTCGAGCTAACATCGGCTCGAGCATGAAACAAATGCAAACTTGGTAAGTCAAAAATATTTGGAGGTATCTAGTTGAGCTTGGATGCGTTGTAGGTGAGATCGGAGCTCTTCCATATCAGAGATCAAGGAGTGTTACAGGGGGCAAGTTGATCAAGACTTCGAATGAGATCACTGGAAGGATTACAGACATAGCGAAAGAGCTCGTAGAGACTCATTCAAAGGCTCGAGTTCAGAGGGTAATCCGAGCTATGTTGGATCTCACCGAAAGAGGCCAAGTAGATCGAGACACTCATTATAGAGTGGTTAGGTTATGAGTAAATAGAGATAGGTAAGAATAACACCATAGGGAGTGAATGTAGACTATATGAACATCGAGAGAGTGAGTTCAACACAATGTAGAGTCAAGGTGCTCAAAATGAGATCGTCATCATGAATGTGGAGGAAACATTTTGAATTCCGACTTGGTTGCTATGTTACAGAGGTGATCAATGAACAACCAAGGCATTGGATTAGCTCGATACATGAGCTCAAACTATGGAACCGTTCATTGATGTAAATAGGAGATCAAGAGAAATGTTCAGGTAGATGGAGTGTGGAATTTAGTGAATTGAGTCATAATATAGAAGTGGAGTGAGTTGAGGTCGGGAGAGAGGTAGGCCAAGTTGAGTTGAGATTTCAGAGTTTTATTTTGGAAACTCTTTTAAGATAATTTTCGTTTCAGAATTTCAGAGATTTTGGGGGCAGAAACGTTGAACGAGTCAGATATTTCCAAAGCCCAAAAATCTGAAATTCAGAGTTTCAGGTTTTCAGGATTCAGAAGTGTGTGGGTTTAGAGGTTCGGGATGATCGGAGCTTGGCGAGTGGGAAGTTCAGTCTTCAGAACCCGAAAGGTGAGCTTGGTCAGTCTTCGGAGGTGAGTCAATGGAGCACAAAGCTTGGTAAGTCAGTCGGTGATCGCGGAGATAGTTGGAGCTCAAAGTAGGAAGTGGTGACATGGTGGAGTAGTTTCTGTTTAACTCGGTGAAGCTCAGTCAAAGGAGAACTCATTGGGTTCCATGGTGGAGGTCACATGAAACTTGGCATCGTGGTAGGAGCAGCTCGGAAGATAGAAGCTTGGTTTAGATCTAGGCAGAGAGTTGTGTCTTTGGAGTGTCGGTTGGGGCAGTGGGAGCTCACTCAATATGTTTGAGATACATCGCTCCTGTGGTGAGCGGAGTGGATAAGGTAGAAAACAACTCGTAGAAAATAAGGCTCGTTACATAAATGGAGCCCAGTGACTTTAGTAGGGTGAGCTCGAGTGGGATATGCTCAATGGGTGAGTCGACACAGAGAGACTCGGTGGTGTCAATGGGAAGACAAGGTGAGCTCATTTGGGAGATGAAGTAACTCCGCAGACAGGGAGCTTGATGTAGTGAGCCTGGTTGCACAGAGGGAGGAGCTCTGCCAAGTCAAAAGTTCTATACAAAGGGAGGAGCTCGTCGGGGTCTATGGAGAGCTTGTGTCTTCAGAGTGTCGGTTGGAGCTTGACATCATGAAGTAACTGGTGGATAGGGAGCTTGATGCAGTGAGCCCAGTTGCACAAAGGGAGGAGCTCGTCAGTGTCTATGGAGAGCTTGTGTCTTCAGAAGCATTGGTTAGAGCTCGGCATTATGAAGTGAGCTCGGTGAGGATGGTAGAAATCACACCTGAGCTCGTGTGAAGTTTGAGGTGATTTCGAAAGGTGTGATTCGGTTTGAAGCTCGATGTGAGGGAAGCTCAGCCAAAAGGAGAGCTCATCAGGTTTTTCAGAAGAGCCAACCAACTCAGTGATTGATGAAGGTGCTCGGAACTAGGGGTGGTCATGGCAGTGTAAAGCTTGTTTTGGTCGCGGTGACGAAAGAGCTATTACTGAGCTCAAGTGATAGCATAGCACAAGATGTTGCATAGTGTTCTATGCTGAGTTGAGCCCAACTCAGAAAGAATGGAGGGGAGCTTGTTTTGAGTCCAACATGGAAGAAATAGAAGGAACTCGTTTTAAAGTGAGCTTGGCAGATGCGATGAACAATGGCGCTCAGATCCAACTCGGTGAGTTGGCCTGGTGAGCCAACCACCGAGTTGGGCCATTTTTTTGGTTTTTTTCCATCATCACAAACTGGTCAACATGGGGCCCACCAATATTTAATTTAATTAATATTTTTATTTAAATATTTTAATAATAATATTTATTATTATTATTTAAATATTATTTTAATTAATTAAGAAGACTATGTCAACAAGCAATCAAGGATGCATGATGGAACTTTCTCAGATGGTTCAACAAAATGTAATAAATGATACATCATGTGCCTTCCATTTAGGAAGGAAAATTATGACCTTTCCTCTTCTCTCTCAATTCTTCTATAAATGTAAATGGGAAGTTCATACCAAGGGGGTCCAAAAAAACAAGTGAGTTCCAACAAGTAAGTTCTGATAGGTCATACAAATTGGACAAATTAGACACTTTCTAAGCTTCCCCTCTCTTCACAAGCTGAGATGTTGTGATTTGTAGGCTTTCAAGCCTTTCTTCTAAATTGTAATGGCAGCCTATGCCTTTTCACTGATGTAATGGTGTACTGTGCAAAGTGCTTAAAGTAATGAGAATTATGCTTTGTGATCATTTGTATGTCCTTTCATGATTTTTATTGCTTCCACTTGCCTTTCTATCATGTTTTCAGGTGAACTGTGCAACCAGGGTTTCTCTTGCAATTTTTGGAGGTCATTGTGCTTATCAAAGAGTGAAGTACTATATGTAAAAGTGGGTTTTTAATGCATGTAATTCTTCCTCATGATCATATCTCTTCATTGGCCAGCCGGAAATTTGTCTAGCAACACCCTTTCTTGGTGCATCACCACTTCTAGTATAGGTTTTATTTCCTTGCAAATATCTTTCCCTAATCCCATGAAATGTTAGCATAGGACTAGTTAGCCATTTTTCATGCATTAGAAGTAGTGTTGTGTTTAGTTTAGGAAGAGGAAGCCGGACTTCTTCGAAGGTTCACCTCGAGCCCAAGTCCCACAACTTGAGAGGTGATCCCATGTGTCCCAATCACACCGAATGTCATGATTCATTTTCAGGCCATTCAGGGGGTGCAGTGATCTGGTGACAACAGTAAACACATGAATTTACTACAGTATTCTATAAATGTAAAATTAAGAAAAAAAATCTATATAGCTCTTCAATTATGAGAATATTCATGTTTTCAGTAAGATTTGATATGGAACCTAGACAATATCAATGTGTTTGGTGATAATAATTTATAGGCTTAAGCATTTAAATGGTAAAGATGGAAAAACTAGGCTAAAATTTCATCCTTAGCAAGAAATCATATGCAGTTAAGAACTTTGACCTGAAAAGATGGATAACATAATCATTCACACATTTAATCTGAAAAATTCTAATAGATACACATAGCTGGGAATTTGTGAGAATCTTTACGAATTTAGTAAATTATAGGGATTGGGAGATGGTAATCCTTTTCACCTTCGAAACACATGGATAATTTTCTTATACAATCCTACCACAAATTCATGATACATCAACTGCAATATTTTGACTAAACAATGTTACTAATATTCGTTCCATTTTCTTTACTCCTATCATCTTTATTAGATTTGAAACTTTCATTGAAGGTTGATGGACCTCTCTTTATAAAGATACAATATTCTTGACTTTGAATATGCAAAATTGTGAGATGGATTGCAAATCTTCAATTCTTTCTTTTAATGAAAGCATTCATGCTACAATTTTGCACCAATGTTAACTTTACGTTGTTTTATGTGTTAGAAAAAAGTGTTTAATTTTTCCCCTAGTATAATTATATCATTAGGAAAAGCAAACATCAGTTTACTTTTTACATGTTTTTTATTTGTAATCAATTCAGTTTTAGATTCCTAATTTTAGGAAAAGCAAATAAATCAAAAAGATTTTTATTCATGCACAAACATGTGTAATTTTTAGTTGATGTTCTATTTTTAAGAGTTGAGTGTTCTATTGTTAGATGAAAGACCTCTCTATACTGGAGGCAATTGTAAATATTTTTTACACACATAGAATGTATTGAGCCGAAGCTCTGACATAGAAGAAAATATATATGCACAAAAGTGTTGATTTGAGTTTGGAATACTTTGTTTATTCTTAATATTATTTGTTTTATTTCTAATGTTTGATATTTTATGTGCTTAATTTCTACAAATTGGTATTAGAGCTTGGTTTTTTAAGCATGTTTCTAATTAACAAAAGGTTATGGATTCTATATCCGGTCTGTAGACACCGTAATTTATAGGAAAAAATTACGAGTATTGGTCATTAACCATGAAGGCACTATCCAGATCCCAAGATGTGTGGGAAATCATAGAGAATGGGTATATAGAGCCCACAGATGCAACAACATATAACACACTTTCACAGGAAAAGAAAGTAACCTTGAAGGAATTAAGAAAGAAAGACAGAAAATCTCTTTTATTTATTCATCAAGCCATGCATGAAAGAATCCTACCTAGAGTGGAAGCAACCAGTACAGAACAAATTAAATGGGAAACTCTCCAAGTTGTGTATCAAGGTAAAGAGAAAGTATACACTGCAAAGCTATAATTACTTCGAAGATATTTTGAAAATATGTCAATGAAAGATCCAGATTCTATAGAATCATTCTTTACTTTTGTAGTTGGTATAATCAATCAAATTAAATCTCATGGTGAAAATATTGAAGACATAAGGATTAGTGAAAAGTTACTTAGAAGTTTTCTTGTAAGATTTGATCCTTTGGTAGTTGCTATCGAAGAAACTATGGATCTAAGTTAATTTTCAATTAATAAGTTACATGCATAACTAAATAATCATGAAAAGAGGTTGAATAGATCACATGCAATTGTAGATCAATATTTTTCATCACAGGTATCAGGAAATCATAAAAGAGGAAGATGAAGGTTCAACCCTAGAGGAAGAGGAAGAAGTTCATCTAGAGGACGCAACAACAATCCATCAAACTCAAGTGGAAGAGAACATAGTCAAGAGAAAAATCATAATCATTTTTCTGGTCAAAGATAGGATAAGTCGCATGTACAGTGCCACTATTGCAAGAGATATGAGCACTATGATTATGATTGTAGGAAAAAGCAGTATGATCAGGACAAACAGAAACAAAATCAGGTTAGAAGCTCTACTTCAAGCTCCATGTTTATTGCATGCACAAATATTTCCAAAAAAACACCTTCTTTATCACCTATTGAGTGTAATCTATCTATTTCACCATTTTCTTTATGTTATTGAGACGAAAAAGATAGGGGTTAATGGGATGAGGAGGAATACCTGCTTATGCTGGTTAGTTGATGGTTGTTTGTGCGTGTTCTGAATTCTCAATCCAATGCTAACTGTGAGAGCTTCCTTTTGGCTGGGAGGAACTACCTGAAATAGAAAACAAGACCACAAAAGAAGAGTTAAATAATATATGACAGTGGAATGCCTAGCATGTGCTATATCTAGGAAGTGTGATACTCCCTAGATGGCTGATAATCCACTGTTTAAAACAACTTAATGCGAGAAATAAACAAATTCCTACTGTAGTTGATATGATTTAGGTATTTCATTCAAGACAAATAAGAAAATATAACATAACAGGCTAGGCTATAGTCAGATCTAAAGGGTAGGTAGGTGTCAAGGCGTTGGAACTGGTCAAGGTCAGGTTCTGGGTTGTTTGGGTCACTTGGTAGAAGGTAGGTTGGCTCTATTATTGGCACAGGTGTAGAACACAAAGACCGATGTCGATCGGGTGGAACCAATGATGGTTTAGATGGGACTGGCAATGGTCATGGGTAATCGGTGTCGGTAGGGTTGGGGTGAAAGGAATTCAATGAGATCTGATTGTGGGGATTGAACTAAAGCTAAACAGAGATGGAAGAGTGAATAGGGAGGTCTGTAAAGGTCTTAGGTATACTCAGAGGTGTGTAGTAGGCAAGAATGGGTGATTTGGTGGTGTGGGTAGAGGAATGGCTGAGTCTACAAGTAGGTAGAGGATGGGAAATGAACATGCAAAGTATAAACTGATAACAGAAGTAACAAAGGCTATTATACTGAAATAGACTATGCTAGTAGAAGATACACTTACTGTGATGTAGGTTTGATGGCTGAAGGGTGATGGCAGTTGATCAAAAGAATGGTGTTTGGTGCCATGATAGTGCTTCCTGGAATGCTTCTGTGAGTGTTATGCTTCTAGATCTATCCTGGTGCTGGCTATGGATGTCTGTAGGTGTGAAAATCCTTCAGTTCTACTTACATGCAGCTCTCTTCTTGTCTCTCTTGATCTCAAAATGTGCCAACCCAAAAAACAAGGTTACTAAGGTGAATAAATGGTAATCGATGATAGTTCTGGGTTGACTGAAATCGGTTTAGGGGTGACTGGTGTCAGTTTAGGTGGGATTCCCTAGGTTTACTAAAAATAATAGATCTTGGCAATCATTTCCGCCAGATATGTCTATTCTCCTAGATAAAAGTGGAAGTTGCCTTTTTCATGAGCGGTAATGTGGTTAGAGGGATAATATGCATTTATTTTTAGGGTTGAACTAAGTCTTAGCTCATTAAGGTAAGTGGGACCAAGTCTTAGTTAGTTATGGTTGTGTCTACAGGCATACCAAGAGACCATGGAAGTGATTAGGAGCCTGTAAGGAGAGATTCAATGTTTGAAAAGAGATGTTGCAAAAGTTAGAACAGGAAAAGAATGTTGAGGTCCCTTAGAAAGACATGGATGAGGTCAAGATAGAATGTGTAAGATGATGCACCAGGAAAAAATTATTCCTCTATTAGGAGAGTGGTTAAGAGAAAAGTTACAATGTGCAGGAGATGAATGTGATGAGGCATGTCTTACATACTAATTTTCCCCCTCACTGTCTTGATTATGATAAGGAAATTACATTGAATGCAGTTTTTGATGGATGGATCCTAAACAACATACTAATTAACATGGGTGCAGAGATCAATGTACTTACTTTAGATGTATAGAATCAGATGGAGAGGCCATCCATTACAACCCTCTTCAAATATGTTATATATGGAAAACAGGACAAAGGCTATGCCCATCGGAGTCTTGAAGGATGCTTCCATAACAATTCAAGGGGCTAAGTTTACTAGGGATTTTGAAGTCTTGACACTTTTCGAGGTAGATAACTTTCCAACATTATTTAGATGTCCCTGGTGTTATGCGAATAATGCTGACTTATACTTTAACAAGGGATACATAAGTTTTGAGAGACAAAGAGGAGTGTGCCATTATTCCACAAACAGATGGAAGGTCTGTGCCTTATGTAGAGCCTTTAGGATAAGAGGACCTAGAAATAGAATCTATGTGTGTACCATTAGAGACCCCAAGGATATCCATCCATCAAGAGGAGTCATTCACTGGGAAGATGCTCAGTCTATAAGTGATACAACTCAAATTGAGTGTGATAATTAGGTGCATGGGACCTATGTTTTGGTTGAAAGACAATTAAAGGGCACTATAACTAAAGTTGCTAGAGCATGACTCAGTTAGGCACTTGGGAGGAAGACAATTAACAAGTTACACAGGAAAAGGTAACCCTAATGTCTTTTATGTGCTATAGAATCTAATGGACCATGTCAATTAGAGTGAAGGAATATGCTAACTTATACCTTGCATGGTATATGCAGTGTGCTAGTGGATGACTCATCGAGACAATATTCTAGAATGACGTGAATTAAGAATCACATTCTCTGTTAGGTTTCACTAGAGAAATGCAGCCTTCTAAATACACATGATATGATGGGAAGGAATCCGCCTCATTCCACGTCCAGGAATGTGAGAGAGCCTTGATGGTTGGCTTGGTATGCCTTACCTCCCTCACTATGGGTGCATAAGTTCTATTCCACCTTGCAAGGTTGTGTGCGCGCATGGTATATCCATTTGGAGCTACATCGTCAGACAGGAAATTGGCAAGAGTTGACGGTGGATATTATTCAAACTTTTGAGTATCTAAGTCCTAAGCCATCGGTGAATGAGGCATTGCAGGTAGTCAAGCACCTTACTTTGGGAGATTGTGCTATGGATGAAGACCAAATCCTAGATTTTCTAGAGGAACCTAGCTTGGAGGCATGCTTCAAGGAAGGAGAAATGAAGGAGATACAGTTTGAGCGCGCCTACCTGGAAAAAGAAAAGGGAAAGTTGGTGTACTTGATAGATGATGAGGAAGTAAAAAAATTGGATGTTAATCATACAGAAGGTACATGTGAAGTCTTGGAAAGTACAAATGAGCAAGCATGTGCTTACCACGAGAGCTTGAAAATGAACAAGATCAACATTGGTACAAAAGTAGAGCCAAAAGAAGCTATCATTGGGAATTATTGGACGGACCAAGAGGTTTCAAAGATAATTGAGCTATTGCGCAACTTCCAGGATTTGTTCCCATGCATAGGTACCATGAGTGAAAAGTAGTTCATCACTCATTGGGAGAAATTTGGATTAAGTTGAAGGAAGCTACGCACTCAAGTAGGAAGAGACCTTATAGGATAAATCTGAATTTGTGCGTAAAAGTTAAAGAGGAGATTGATAAGATGATAGAATCAGGAATCATTGAAGTAATTGAAGAATCATAATGGGTGAGCCCAATGGTGATTAGTATCAAGAAGGATGGGGGGATAAGGATATATGTAGACTACAGAGATTTAAATGTTGCATGTGTCATAGATCCTTTTCCAACCTCGTTTATTGAAGAGATCTTGGAAGGTGTAATAGGGTGGGAGATCTATTCTTTTACAGATGGATTCTCAGGTTATCACTAGGTAAGGATTGTGAAGGAAGACCAGGAGAAGACTACTTTCACCACTGAATGGGGAAGTTTTTCTTATATGGTTATGCCCTTTGGACTTAAGAATGTGCCTGTTGTATTTTTGCGCATTGTGGTGCAAGCATTTCAAGACTTCATCCATAAATTTTTGCAAGTTTACCTGGATGATTGGATGGTGTATGGGTTAGTAAGAGATCATTGTGACAATTTAAGATTGATGTTTGAGAGGTGCAGGAAGTTAAGTATCTCTCTAAACATTAAGAAATGTGTCTTTGCTACTCCTTTTGGCACATTGCTAGGTCACATTATTTGCAAGGAAGGCTTATTGGTAGATCTTGCCAAAGTTGTTATCTTGGGATTGGAGGAGCCTACCAGTCAAAGCACAGTGTGTGGATTCTTAGGGCATATGGGTTACTACAGAAAATTCATCAAAGGTTATGCTAGGATCTCTGCGCCATTAGAAGAGTTGTTAAAACATAAGAGTAAATTCTATTGGGGTGAGGTGCAACATTTGGCTTTTGATACATTGAAGGAAAAAATTACTACTGCACCCATTTTACGCTTTCCCTCTTGGGACAAGCCATTTCATGTACATGTTGATGCATCAAGGATGGAAATAGGAGAAGTGTTAGCACATCCTGGAGAAGGGATTGTTGATCACCCTTTGTGTTTTGCAAGCAGAAAATTAACTCCAGATGAGCAGAATTACACAAGAATGGAGCACAAAGCATTGTCTATGATTTATGCACTGCATAAATTTAGGCAATACTTATTGGCTACTTCGTTTATCTTTTACACAGATCATATGGCGCTCAAGTACTTGGTAAACAAGCAAGTCTTGAAAGGGCGTATATGCCGGTGGATCTTGTTATTTCAGGAGTTTGACTTTTTAGTCGTAGTAAAACCAGGAAAGAGTAATTTAGGACCTGACCATCTATCATAGATTGACTCAGGAAAGGACACGTAGAGCATTAAGGACACAATTTCAGATGCACAGTTGTTCAGATTACAACCCACACCCTCTGATTTGGAAGATATTGTTGTTTTCTTATGAACGGGTGTAGCACCTAAAGGAATGAAGGCTTTAGAAAAGAAGCGGTTGGCTATATGTGTCATGCCCTATATGTTGGTCAGCGAAGACCTATACAAACTAGGCCGAGATGAGGTTTTGCACTGGTGTGTGTTGGAACATGAATGCACTGCAATCATGGAAGAAGCTCATGGTGGCATTACAGGTGGTCACTATGCAAGAAATGCGATGGCGTGCAAGTAACTATTGGCAGGCCTTTGGTGGGAGACATTTTATAAGGATTGTATAGAATATTGCAAGGCATGTGACCATTGCTAGTGCCTTGGAAATGGGGCATAGAGATGAGATGCTGTTAAGACCTATTGCTAGTGCAGAGTGATTTGAAAAATGGGCAATTGACTTTGTAGGCCCTATTTCCCCAGTAATGCGCAGGACAGGTTCACACTATATTATCACTTATACAGGACTATCTTATGAGGTGGGCAGAAGTGGCGCATATGAAGGATTGCATGAAGTCTACAATAGCTAGGTTCTTGTGGGAGAATATAATCAACAGATATGGATGCTGGTTGAGTTTAACAAGTGATAGGGGTACTCATTTCTTGAATGAGACTGTTAGAATCTTATTGGCAGAGTTTATGGTGGCCCATCACAAAACTACGCCCTATCACCCTCAGGCTAATGGGACTGTTGAGGCCTTTAACAAGATATTGAGCCACACATTGACTAAGATTTGTGATGTCGAAAGGAGAGACTGGGATGATAAAGTCTCTACAGTATTATGGGCATATCAAATGACTTATAAAATATTGAAAAAGGCCACACCTTTTCAGTTGGTGTTCGGTGCAGAGGTTATTCTACCCCTTGAATTCATGTTACCATCCTTGCGTATTGCGTGCACAGGAGGATTGGCTGATGAGAAAGCACTTGAAGAGTGCATAGACAAACTTATGAAGTTGGATGAAAGGTGAGCCATTTTTAGGTGGAGTTAGAAGACGAAGAAAGCTAGGTAGAAGGCATGGCATGATCGGACACATTAAAAACAAGAAGTTTGAGGTTGGGCAGATGGTTCTTATGTACAATTCAAATTTTCTACACCATCCTGGGAAACTCAAAGTGCATTGGTTGGGACCGTATGTTATAACACATATACTTGATTCAAGCGCTTTCCAGTTACAAGCGCTGGATGGAACACGGTTGCCCGACTACTTCAACGGGAGTAGGCTGAAGCCCTACTATAAATAAGTCTTCTATGTGTTTGTAAATAAGGTAGTGTTTCCATTTAGCTTAGGTTTCCCTTAATGATTTTTTTGTTATATGTGTTTCCTTTCATCATATCCATGCTTTGTCTTTTGGTTTGGTGTGTTGTGTAATAAGCGCGTTTACGCCCCTATAGCTAGTTACTATCTAAAGAGGTTTTCATGTGCAGAGGACCATGCATACTTTTAGTGTGGGGTAGGAGAGTGCAGAGAATGAGAAGTGGCACACGGTTGGAGAAATGTTGATTGGTGGCCCAAGAGAGAAAAACATAAGTGTGGGGTATCTGAGAAGGAAAGCATGTAACAAGGGTGATAAGGGTTAGAGATGAAATGGTGTCAAGAAAAGATTTATAAAAACCACGTACAATGATGAACGCACAGAGAAAATTTAGGTAGGCAGCAACAAGGAAAACAATAGGTTTAAGCTGTAGAGGAAGATGAACTTTGGCACTAAGAGTGTGCATAAGGTTCTGTGGTCGATATAGTTTTTGGCGCATTCTAGAAGGTTGAGGAGGTTACGTGCGAGTGTGTGCGTGGAAGAAAAAAGTGCTAGAAAAAATACGTGGGGATGAAAGCATTGGAAAAATCTCACGATTTAATGCGGAAGTATGGTGATAAGTGACATGGAAATTAATGCGGGAAAAAATAGAAAACTATAAATAGGGAGTCATGTGTATGCTATTTTTCACCTTACATTTATTTGTTGAAGAGCTCTTACAAACTACGGAATCCTTGCGAGAAATCTGGAGAAAGTTGTGTGAAGTGAAGAATTTGATAGATTTTGGAAAACCAGATTGGAACAGAGTGACACATGTGCGCAAGGATTAAGTGGTTCCCAGGTTGAAGGATTCACTACTTTGAGTTTTTACGTTGTCTCCAAGAAGAAGGGGTTTCTAGGTTAGGGTTTGATGAAACTTAGGGCATGAGGTTTCGAAGAAAAAAATAAGGGATTGGAATACAACAAGGGTGAGTAGTAATATTTCTAAGACAAGACCCACAAGGAAGAATGGTTGCAAGCTTGCTCCCTAAGGAAAAATGGACAAGGAACGATGGATCAAACATTTCACCCAATAAAGAAGGGAAAGGGTATGGGAAAACTAGTTTCATCAGGGACCAGTTTTAACGAAGATCTCAGCCTTCATTGCAGAGGATATACCCAGATGGTCACATTTGATGGAGATAAAATCATGTATGGTAATCTTCTTCTTACAATTGCATGGTTTTTAGAGATTGGAGTAACCTGATAGGGCCGAACAACTACATTTGGGATTACCTTGATGAGAACCCCTCCCCAACTAAGATGTTCAAGGCATGCACTTGATGAAACAATGACATCTTCTTATAAGGCACTCTTGGATAAGTGGTACAAATAGATGCGTGATGTATTTGAAGCTATGAGTGGAGATTTCCATAACAACTACTGAACCTTGATGAAGGATGAGGTTGGCAATGTAGTGTACCAACAATTATGCATTGGTAGGTTAACTTTGACAGATGGCGTAAGATCCCATGGTGAAAAATACCTTTTCTTTCACACCACAATGATTCTCAAAGTACGTAGCTTAACAAATCATAAGGAGGAAAAGTCAGCTAAGATGATGATCTAAGTGAAGTGATAAGGAGAACCATCATGCTAAACAACTAAGGACATTGGTGTATACTAAGAAGGGCGGGTATGTACTAAGTATGTCTGCCAAGATCATATGACCCAGTTATGAAGATTACCACTTGCTCACCAAGTTGAGAATGACAACAAGGGTGGACACCTAAGTGAAAAAGAGAAGGGTTGTACATTTGCAGAATGATTTCATCCCTGAAGGGACCATCTACAGAATCTCAGCCTTCATGAAAGAGGATATCAGAGATGATACGGGAGGAAGATCCAAAAGTATGTATGAGTACGCATATGGTTCTTACCATTGTATTCACAGGATTGGAGTGCAGGAATGGGTCCGAACTAACTAGGAAGAAGTATCCTGATGAAGGAGACCCCTCCCCAGTAAGAGATTCGAGGAATACTCTTGTGAAAAATGAACAAGAAGGTAGCAAGGCATAGTTTGGACTAAGTGGTACGGAGAGCATGAAGGGTAATGAGACCGAGGAGCAGAGTGGAAGAAAATAACCCACCTGTATTACAATGTGCATGAATTTGATGAAGGATGAGGGATGAATCCTTAAAGGGTGCTACCAATGAGGGAGAAATAAGTTGAATTGAATAAGATGGGGACCAAGGCACATTAGTGTAAACTACCTTTCCATTAAAACAATTCAGATGACACAGTAGATTTAAGGAGGTTGAAGAATCATCAAAGACTTGGTAGATCTAAGTGGAAGTAGATCATGGGAGAACCGCAAATTAAGTAAGAACATGGGTGAGATCCTAAGTTTAAGTCATGGGCATGACAAGAGAAGTACAGGTCTCCCATGACATACAAAAACATGCTAAAGGGCCCGTAATGATTACCAGGATGATCCAAACAAGGTCCTATGTGCGTTGTACAGATCATGGCTCCCTTAGACCAACTCTTTTGAAGGGTCATACATTTAAAAAGGATAGATGTCTCCATCCCTGCGACACTGCTGGAAGATGAAGAAAGGGGAAATTTTGACTTCCATAGTTGATGAAACTCCAGTAATTCGAAGTCAATGCATGTGTATTGCTAGATACCACAGGAGCTTGAGGAGGTAAATCCTATTGTAGAATTCACAGCACTAACACTCGGATGAAGAAGGTCTGTAATGCGCTGAACAAGTCCCCAGTGGAAATAGAAGCACATTCCAGTTGAAAAAGAAGTACAAGGTAAATCATTAGAGTTCAGGAATTGAGAGGAGAAGAAAACATGAAATCATGAGAGAAGACAAGGAGATAAATGGGAAGGAGTCGATAATAACGCACCTGTATACAGTTGTGCAGAAGAAATGAGGGGAGGGATGAATCCTTGAAGGGCCTACAAGAAAAAGGAGAAAAATTGAAGACTCCATTATTGGGGACCAACACCCAAATTTATCCCCCCTGAGTAGAACTATGAGTCATCCTTCCACTGCATGGAGGATTTGACATGCTTAATCACAATGGAGAGGTAACCACTTGTACTAGAGTCAGCAGAGGAAGTTATGGTATGACAGAAAGAACAAGAGAAATAAAATATTGAGGAAACCATAACTCATTACTCTAAAATCCTTGCTTTAGTAAGGACCGTAGTGCACATGGCCGAGGTTGTCTACAACAACTGTAAAGATAGAGATATAGTTACAAGTGTACTGGTTACTATGCATGAGGTGGATTTGATGGAGTTCTAGGCCAAGAATAAGGGCAATAGGATGTAACGTGAAAAATATTGGTTGAGGTTGAGAATAAATCTAAGGAAATTGAGATTCTAAGGGCCTCTGTTAAAAATAAGGTAAAGGAAGTGTATCCCCAGGTTACACATAAGATGGACGCGCTGAACGACCTTAACAAGCAGATGGAGAATATCGTTGATACACTGAAGGCTAAGGGTGAAGAGTTGACATTTGATGAAGTCAATGCTAATAGGGGATTTGTTTACACAGGCGGTAGAAGGAGGTGGATGCTTGGAATGAGATTGAAGCATCCTTGAATAAGACTTTCCCAATCCTTGTACAATAGTAACAAAATTCTTTTGTTCTTTGGCGTAAAGTTGAATACAGGTTATTATTTCCTTCCATTCTTTATTCTTTGTTGGAGATCAGATTGTTTCTGAGGACAGACAACACGTTTAGTGTGGGGTAATGTTGAGCCCAGAAATGACTAAGTCCCAGAGCAGAGGATGAGCGTGCGTGGAAGGAAAGGTAGGAAGAAGGCATGTGGAGAAGAGCACACAAGAAGAACTAAGTGCATGTGAATAGTCTGCAAAATTCAGTTTGAGTGAAGGGCTTGAGTAAAATGGAGCATGTGGAGGTGCATGGAAGCAGAAGAGGATTCTGGGACTTAGCCACATTATGGAATATGGTGTTACATGGAAAACACGTGAGGATGTGGGTAGGCGTGATAAGTGGATAAGGTTAGTACATGAAGACTTGCGGCCCAAGGAAAGAATATTCCAGGGAATAATCAAGGGTTAATCATTGTGCTTAAGGAGCTGTAAAGTGGAAATTAATCATAGCTTTAGCAAGTTGACATAGGACATTCGATTATGATGGAGCATGATCCCTCTTGCATACGGCATGCTCATGAGTAATCTTGAGGTGGTGGGGGAGAGATCTCACTCTATTTAAGAATGTGCTTGGGTCCAAAAAGAGGGTGTAGTAGGCGTAAGTATGTATGAGAGGTGTATGGTGAAGGGTTGCAAATGAATGAGAGGTGATGCATGAGGAAGAAGATGTGTGATGCAAGGAACGAGGTATTCTGGGTGCATAGGAGAGAGCATGGATATGACCCTTTGAGCAGAGTCATTCTGTAGAGCTAGGATGTTATTTCATAATGTATTCGGTCTGTTATGACCCTTTTGATGTAATCTGGCTACTGTAAATAATTGTGAATCAATGAATATGATGGATTGTTATGAATATATTTGTGTATGGGTCCAAACCCTAGTGTTCTTCATATTGCTCATGGTTCAAATCTTATTTCTTTGTGATGTTATAGTATTTACTTTTACATTATGGTGCATATGTCCTTAGATCTAGTTTCTTTACTTATGTTCTAGAATGAATGCATGTATTTATGCTTCTACAAACATTCCTCCATTAATGGTGAAGCATTCTTACAAGGATCACATAAAGGAGGGGCTCGACGCCCTTGCGCCTTGGGTGAGCACCCAGTCAAGGTTGGGTGATGTGTTGGCATGCTTGGGGTTTAAAGGGAGTAGGGAAAGGTGACTACAGCCGTCCAGGATGGATAGGATCTTCATCTCCCTAGTGTCTTATAGATTAGTGACATTATATGAGTGAGGACTGACTTATATTTAGTCCTTATTCACTCCTGATAAGAATTTAGTCTATGATTCACTTAAGTGTGACAAGAATTTATAATTTTTAAAAGTATTCTCTCACAATTATAAGTGGATGGACTATGTAATTTTGTCTCTTCTAGGGGAATACTTTGATTAGGTACAAGATCTATATATAAATAATACCATGACTTGGCGGGTCATAGTAAGGGATAGATAGAAAGTGCATAATTCATAAGTCTATAAGATTGATTGATGGCTTTGAAACCCATTAGCAAAAAAAATGTAAAGCTTTGTATGCTCTTAGGCTAGCACAATAGAGACAATTAGAGTTTTAGGGAAATTGTGATTTGAAGCACTTATACTTCAAAATTGAGTCTAAAAATTGGAAGACAATCTTCTTTTCATGTTTCCTCTATTCTCTCTTAATATGTTATTTTAGAGCTTCCACTAGGTAAAATTGAAGACATCCTTACTAGTCCCATGTCGCATACTATAACCACTCTTGAAGAACTATGTGTGATGAGTTTTCACTTCTCACTAAGGAATAGGCTATAAGTTGTTTTTTTATTCTATATTGGAACTTTGGGGAATGAATTAAAAATTCTAGTTATTGGGTAGTCAAAAGCACTTTGCATATTGACCTGAAACCTTCCACAACAGAATAACCTTCCTGTCCCTGAATATAGTCCTCTTTACTCATCATCTACAAGTAATTTATTTAGTTAGGATAACCCTGTAGTAAGTGACTCTGACCAGAAGGGGTTTAATAGTTAGTGTCTTTGAAATTGATCCCTGACACCATTTGGCCAACCCACAAGGGTTATTTTCAGATAAGTTTTCAGATTTGACGTTTGCATTTCTAGTTAATGGGAGTTGCAACCATTCAAGTTGCAGAGGACATTGTTCTTGAGCCTTCTCTAGAACAGTTGGTGGAGTACACCTGAGTTTTTCAGTGATCAACAAATTTTGTCACCAACACATATAAACATTAATAGATTGCCCTAGCCATTATATTGGTTAGAGCTTGTATAATAGTCCATGATACATGTGGATTAACTACCATTTTTATTACACAGGCTTACTAGCCCTACTTGGGAGTTGATTTAAGACTCACACCTAGATTTTGATCCATCCACTTTCACAAGGAAAATTTCATCTAGGAAGAGAGAGTTTCTCATTTGGCTATTTTATCTTGACCTCCATCAAAGGTTGATTAGACATTGTAAGTGATCTATGAGATAAGGTATTTTTCCCATGTTTACAGGTATGTACATCCATTAATCACTTAGGTTCTTCTAATGCATTTATAAAGACATAATGTTGTGAACTTGAGTATAGATTTTCCATCAATTTGAAGTCTTCTCATCAGGGAAAAGGAGTTTTTTTTAATCTTAATACAGGTCAAGTCTAAAGACTTTTTTCCAAATCTTGGATTTTTAGCTTCTTCACTTAATCACTTCAAACATCCTTTAGATTTTTATTCATATCATGTTATTATGGTTTTAGATCCCAGTATCAAGGAAAAAACCAACTTCAAAGAGCACAAATTCCGTGTGATGTTCAAGTCCTCAAAATTTTCATATGAACCTAATGTGTCATCATCCTATTTGACTTGTTAAAGCCAACACCTCTTGAGTCTGACCTTAGAGACAACCTTGAATCATACCTTAACACATATTCATACTATTTTTCTTGAGGAACATACAGTTTGTGTACACGTTTATGAATTTGTCATTGCTCCATAACATCCTTAGGTTTGTATCAAGGGCTAATAGCCTTGAGACAGTAATGACATTCCCCTGTGATGGCAATAAAACATGTGTTTAACCTAATGATAAACAATGGCTCAATAGTCTTTCTTAAAAGAAATGGGGTTTATCATGAGATACAACAGTCGATGTCATGCGCCTATAAAGTTTAAGACTGTTACGAAAGACCTTTTGAATTCTTGCATTAGTCAACTTGATATGATTATCAGAAGCTAGGATACTGGTGTACTCCATAATCACTTCACAACTGCTTTACCAAGAACAATCAAAGTGGTGATGATAACTACCTTCCTACAAATATTATTGATGATTTATTACTGGTCATGATTAACAACTATTGAATTTGCTCAAAATCAAGATCAATGCTTTGACAGTCAGCTCTAATGATGAAATTCAGATACCATAAATATAGACAAGTGTGGTATATGAGTCCTGGTTGAAAGTTCCATATTTTCACCCCCAGAATATTGTGATTGAATCCATGACCCTGCATAGAAGGATACCTGCTAGATAAACTCATCTTCAGAATTCCTACAGTGGGATTGGTACAATGCTAAAAGAAGATTCATTTTCTAATGGATTGTGTGTACTTGTTGAGGCCAATTTTGAGAGTATCAAAGTTGATCCAAAATGGTACATAACTATGGGTACGACTCCTTAAGATCTTTGCCATTATTCTACATGTAATAAGGATCCATTCTATGGTAGTTATTAGGAAGACTACATTTCAATGAAATTACTAGTGGCCAGGATACTTTATGTTAGCATCAAGTGTTGTAGAAGAGTCCAGAAACAAGAAGAGGAAATGACATACTTCCTCAAGATTCAAAGTCCTATGGGCTTGAAATGGTTCAGGAAAAGGTAAAAAAAATGACTGAGTATATCAGGAGGCAGTGGAAGAGATTTCATGTGTCCTAACGATGCAGGTCTCCAAAAATGAATCCAAAAGACTGAGCTCAAGACTTGCATCAGTCCCTCTGAATATAGAAAATGGTAAAGGCTATGAGTTCAAGTTTTGGATGCTCTTTAGATATTGGTAGGATCTCCTTGAAAATAAGGCTCACAAGTATAAAAGTGTAAGTGGAGAGTGCCAAGGTGTATTTATGTATAAGATGTTCTTTCTCAAAAGTGGGTCCCAAGAATGTTAAGAGATAACAAATGCATGCGTTGATGCTTGCCACGTATGTTTGCAAAGTCTAAAAAGTAGGAGGGACCATTGAAAGTGTCCACAGAGCGGCAGAGGCCGACAAGTTATCAACTCGCCACTCCTCCAAAGGATATGTTTTCAGGGTCTTCTTTAGGGTATGCAAGCAAGTTCATGGTGCCTCCACGTGATCCTATCAAGTGTATGGAAGGTGCCTAGAGGTTTGTGTAAATTTCAAAACGTCAAGTGCATAATCCTAGGTCAGTGGAGGCTTGTCAAGTGTCTTATAGGGCAACTCATCTATCAAGAGATTGTAATGGAGTGAAAGGTTCTGCTGAGCAAGTGCCAGAGGTATGATACTGTGATCCCAGGGGAAAGTGGGAAGTCGAGGGAAAAGTTTATTTTGGACCCATTTTTTGAGTTGTTTTCCCGCCCTCCTGTACAGACCCGATACAAACTTCAAGGGGCGTATCTTTCGACTCAGGGCTCGAAATATTGCAAATCTGATGTTGTTGGAAAGATCTCAGCCTCACCCATGCCATGGAGGTCTGAAACTTTAATTTTGAGGAGGTTAGGTGAAGAAAAATGGAGGAAACGTCTTCGGGATTTCAATGCAGGATCTTCTTGCCTCAACAACCAGATCGGATTTGATCTGTTTCTGTCGTTTCCTCTTCCTTCAAGTGCCGAACCAAGGATTGATGCAGTAAAGATGGATTTGGGGAGAGATTTCATCAGAGGCATTAACAACAGTGGTTGAGCTTCAACCTGCTTTTCCCGCTTCTCTCTCTTTTCTTCTTTCAGGTTGAATCTATAAATATGGGGGCAGGATTCATTGTAAAGGGTTGGACATTCTTTGTTTTGCAGGCTCCCTTCTCCTTCTAGCAAAGGGATTTGTGGGGTTCAGGCCTTCCATTAAAATTGCAATTACGTTTCTGCCTCTTGGCTACTTTGTAATGGACTGTATCAATCTACAGAGCAATAAAACATGTCTGTGATCGATTTTAGATCCTTTCTTGTCTCTTTTGCTTTCATTTGGTCTCCCATTACATATCTGGCTATCTGTGCTTGTTTATTGTATGCATTTTGTTGGTTTGTGTCTATTAGAAAAATAAGTGTTCATCATTCCTTTGGTGCATCACGTGGTAGTTTAGTTTTATTTTTATTTCTTGTATTCCTTCTATCCCTGTCTCCTTGGTAAATTTTTAGATTAGGATTAAGAATAAATCCTCTGCAAGTTTCTACGTATGCACCTAAATAGAGGAATAAGGAACCAACCTTTAATCTGGAGAGCTTTTCCATTTTGCAAGGTCCCACACCTTGGGGAAAGTTCAATGTTATGCAATCACACCAAATGAGTCTGCCTTAGAAAAGTAGATTTTTAGAACTCATTTGGGGGTGCTGTGATTTCACACTAACAGTTTTGGCACGCCTGGTGGGACTAAGAAGTCTCCATCTTATTACAGTAGGAATTGATGTACACTTGCTGTGATTCTGGCTTTTAAGAAGCCTTAAAATTGTACATCTGGTGACTCCAAAAGAAACAAATCTACTGGTTTCAGCAGCCCAAGCTTGGAAGATTCATGAGAAAAACCCGGTCTAGAGCAAGGAAAGAAGGTATATTTGAATACTTGCGTCTATCCCTAGGCAGAGAAAGGAGAGGAAGAAGAGTTCAGAGGTCTCCATCTCCACCAAGTAGAACCTTGTCAACACCTCCACCTGCAAGGCCTTTCTTTCAGTCTGCAAGGGTTCTTAGGCCAATCAGAATGGCACAACCAAATCCATATGTCAACTTCACTGGCAGTAGTCCACTCACCTTGATTGCACAAAACCCAGTTCCGATTGCAGCATTAAAGAGCATCCCATATTTCACTGGGGAAAATCAAACTTCTCCTGGTGACCATGTCCAAGATATTGCAAATGTCTGTACAATCCATGAGATCCATGAGATGGACATTGCAGTCAAGCTACTCACCTCTTCATTCAAAGGGAAAGCTTCACAATGGTTCAGGAGTCTTGAAGCAGGCTCTATCCAGAACTGGAACCAGCTATGCATGGCTCTTCACAATCAGTTTGGGGAAAAAGGTGATAACTTGTCTTTGTTGGAGCAACTAACAACAATCAAGAGAGCCCCAAATGAGCAGCTGACAGACTTCAACCTCAGATTCTAGCGGACCTGGGATAGGATTCCAACAGCAGTAAAGCCCACTAATGAAGGTGCCTTCTTATACTTTCTTAGGGCTTTAAATTCTGATATTTCTCTGATGATTCAGTCAATGGGGGGCACTACATTACCTGCAGCCTATAGCCTCTCCATAGGGGCTGAGAACCATTTGATTCAAGCTAGAAAAATCACTCCTAGGCCATCCATGCCTCTGTACCCTGAGTTAGGAAGCCCAAATACTAGCTAAGCGCCTACATTAGCTCCTATACCCACCCCTATGAGTCAAAGCTCAGCTGAAGATTTTCACTTCAACATTTAATACCTCTAGAGAGTTTCAAGAAGTGATGAAGCAACTTCAGAACTTTGGGAATGAGCTAGTGACCATCAAAAGACAACAAGCTCATAGTTTCAGGCCATACCAGCCCCAGGCTCAATATCAAGCTAGACCCAAGTATCAGCACAATAGGACACCACTGCATACTTTAAATAAGATCCAGAACCAAGGAAAACCCCAAGCTGCTAGACCTTTCAGGTCGTATGATCCTAACACAACTTCAACATCAAGGGCATTGGTCCCAGCACAGAACAATATGGCACAGGAATATGATTGGTGTTTTCCATGTGATCAACCACATAACCAATCAACGTGCTTTAATGGTGCTCTAAATCAGGCCTTGATGGTGCAAACCAATATGGTGCCACAAGAACCTGGCCAAGAGGAAGATCAACAAACAAGGAGCTCAACAAGGTGGCCCCCCAAACGAGACTATGCTTGTCAATTGGTAGGCTGAAGACTTTTGTGGGATGAATCAGTTCCCTTCTCAAAGTGTGGCTGCCAATACATGGTCCAAAAAGAGAAGTATTGGAGAGGGCCAACCACTGAACTCAGGTGACCCTCAACCTTCCATCACTCCACAAGGTCTTGGTGCTCCAAGTATGACTCCCAACATGCAAAACCAATCCAAGACCACCTTCCAAACCCAGTCAGGCACCGGTTGTAACAACCCATGTGCAAGAAAGAAATGTGTCTGGGAAGGGGCAAAAAAAGATAGCTCATTCAATATTATTGAGTAGATGAAAAGGACAAGTGTGAACATTTCACTATGGGAGTCACTGGCCATTCCAGGGCAGAGGGATCTGACAGACTGCCATGTAGAATTGGTCAAGTTCAAATCATCCCCCTAACAAGCAAGAAAGAGTGCTTGCCAATGCAGTTCAACCAGGGAGAAACCATGGAGAACAACAAGGTAAAAACATGAGACCTCCTCCCTTCTATGTCTCATTAATTATTGGAGACAAATAGGCCACATAATTATATGATTGATTCTGGGCTAGTAGTTCTGTGATGCCCAAACAAGCTGACTTTTCAATGGGTCTCCAATATGAGGCTCTAGGAATACCTTTAAGATAATTAGTAGTAGTCCAAACATCAAGTTATCCAATAGTAGGACAACAGTGACTACAATCATCAAGGATCTGAGTTGGTCACTCCATGCCTAATGTGACTGTTTTGCAAAATAATGTCAATCATAGAATTTGCCACCACATTTTGCTTTGCAGACTTCACTGCCATAAAATTCAACATCTGTTAATTGGTCACATATGCTCTTTAGGAATCAGGCCTTGGAGTGAAAGGCCACTCAGATCTGAAGTATTGCTTTAATTAATTGAATCCTATATGCCTTGATAGGAGGAAATCAACACTTTTGATCAAAGGACCTCAACTTCTGAAGGTGGCCCCCCAAATGAGACTATGCAGTCAACTGGTAGGCCGAAGACTTCATGGGATGAATTAGTCCCCTCCTCAAAGTGTAGCTTCCAATACACGGTCCAAAAAGAGAAATATTGGAGAGGGCCAACCATTGAATCCAGGTGACCCTCAATCTTCCATTGCTCCACAAGGTCCTGAGTGCTCCAAGTACAACTCCCAACATGCTGAACCAATCCAGACCACCTTCCAAACCCATTGTCAAGCACCGGTTGTAACACCGGTTGTAACAAATCTATTTTGTGGCAAGAAAGAAATGTGTCTGGGAAGGGGCAGCAAAAAGTCCCCCAGCTCATTCAATATTATTGAGCAAATGAAAAGGACAAGTGTGAACATTTCACTATGGGAGTCACTTTGGCCATTCTAGGGCAGAGGGATCTGTTACAGACTGCCATGCAGAATTGGTCAAGTTCAAATCACCCCCTAACCAGCAAGAAAGAGTGCTTGCCAATGCAGTTCAGCCTGGGAGGAACCATGGAGAACAACAAGGTAAAAACTGAGACCTCTAAATTCTATGTGTAATTGATTATTGGAGACAAATTAATGCATAATTGTATGATTGATTTTGGGCCTAGTAGTTCTGTGATGCCCAAACAAATAGCTGATCAGTTGGGTCTCCAATACGAGGTCATCTCTAGAGGAGTAGTCCAATTAGATGGGACAATAGTGACTACTGTGGGAATCATCAAGGATCTGAGTCTCACTCTACACGCTTGCCCTAATGTGACTGTTTTGAAAATGTGTCAATCATAGACTTGCCACCACATTTTTTACTTTGTGTCTGTCTAGGGACTTCACTGCCAAAATTGGAGGCTACCTATCTGCTGATTGGTCACATATGCTCTTTAGGACAAGGTATGGAGTGAAGGCCACAATCAGATCTGAACCTATTGTTGATTATCATATTGAATCCTATGTGCCTAGCCCAATCAATGCCAACTACTCAGCTTTTGATCAAGAAGACCTCCTAAGCACTAATGAAGCAAATACCAAGGTGGGATGTATCCCAGACTTGACTCTAGATGATTGGGCCAAAAAAAACATGCTTTTGACCCCTATAGGGAGATGGAAGAATCTGAGCTAGGTGTCTACTACCTACATGAAGAGAATCACCATCTTCCTGACCTGATTAAGCTAGAATACAAGGATGACAATGAGGTATGGAAATTGTTCTTTGATGGTTCAAGGAGTAGACAAGGAGCTGGAGGAGGAGCCATGATTGTGTCCCCCAGAGGTATGAGATATTATTCAGCCTTCAGATTCCAGTTTTCTTGCTCAAATAACACTACTGAATATGAGGCTTTAGTCCAAGGTCTTCATTGGGCAAGGAAGCTGGGAATCAAGAACTTGCAAGTATTCGGTGACAGTGAACTGGTTGCCAATCAAGTCAGAGGACTTAATGCTGTCAAAAATGACCTGCTCAAAAACTACAAGAGTAGGGTATGGGATCTCATGGAGGATTTCGAGGCCTTCAGTATTGTGTCCATACCCAGGAAGGAGAATGAAGCTGCTGATAGACTTGCAGCAGTTGGAGCAATGTTTGATGTGGTTGACAACATCAAGAGGGATAGAGAACAACCACATATCCATGTGGTTGTGAGGCCAGCAGTGCCAGATAATAATACATGCTGGCAGGTGTTTGAGAATGATCAACAGATCATTAAATTTCTACAAGAAGAAGCTGAATTCTCAGCTATAAACCAGAGCAGACTAGAGCAGCAGTATGGGAATCAGATAGTACAGCTACATACAAACAAGCTTCCCAAAGGCTTAGTGACACTGGAATCTATTTTCAATCCTAATGATCAGTTCAGAAAAGAGAAGGCTAACATGCAGATCAAAGGAGAAGATTCAGAGTCAATCCCAGTTGGAGAAGACAAAACACTTCAAATTGGCAAAGTGGCCACCAAACAAGAAAGGTATGAATTCATACAACTTTGCCAAGAATTCCCTGATGTGTTTTCTTGGAGTTATGAGGACCTAAGAGGGTTCAATCCAAAACTAGCACAACACACAATCGAACTGGATCCAGCTACTCAGCCCATCAGGTAGAAGCAGAGACCAGTCAACCCACATATTGAGCCTCTGATGAAGAAGGAGCTGAACAAGCTGATAGAGGCAAGCATCATATTTCCAATCAAACACTCAAGTTGGGTTGCAAATCTGGTCCCAGTCAGAAAGAAAAATGGAGAAATCAGGTTGTGTGTTGACTTCAGGGATTTGAACAGAGCCTCCCTCAAAGATCACTACCCACTCCCTTCAATGGAGCAGACTTGCAAGTAGTGTCTGGGTCAGAAAGGTTCTCCCTCCTAGATGGCTACTCAGGGTACAACCAGATCATGGTGAAAGAAGATGATCAATTCAAAACAACTTTCACCACCAAATGGGGCACCTATGCCTATAGGAAAATGCCATTTGGATTATCCAATGCTGGAGCCACTTTTCAAAGGGTAATGGATATGGCATTCAAGGGGCTGATCAAAAAAATAGTGTTGATCTATCTGGATGACATTACTATGTTTTCCAAAAATGCAGCAGATCATTTTTTCAATCTAAGGAAGGTATTTCAAAGATGCAGGAGTTTTGGGGTGTCACTGAAACCCTAAAAATGCATATTCTTAGCCCATGAAGGTAAGATTCTAGGCGATATTGTATTAAAGGAAGGATTGGAAATTGACCCAGAAAGAGTTCAAGCAATAAGAGCATTGCCATTGCCAAGTCACAAGAAGGCTCTTCAAAGCTTCTTGGGAAAAATCAATTTTGTCCGCAGGTTTGTTCCAAACTTTGCTGCCCTTGTTAAGCCAATAACGTTGATGCTGAAGAAGAGCTTAACATTCAGGTGGACAGCTGAAGGAAAAGCAAGTTTTGAGGCTATCAAAGAAGCCATATCACAAGCCCCAACTCTTGTGAACCCATATTTTTCCAAAGACTTCATATTGTATGCCTTTGGTGGCAGCGACACAATTTTTGCAATCTTGGTGCAGCAGAACAAAGAAAGTACAGAACAACCAATTGCTTTCTTCAGTCAGAGTCTGGAAGATTATGAGGTGAGGTACTCCTTCATTGAGAAGCAGGTCCTGGTGGTAATCAGAGGATTGAAGAAGTTTAAGCATTTGGTTTCAAACAACAAAATCCAACTATTGGTCTCCCATGCGGGAGTTAAAGAATTCCTTCTCAGCAAGAACCTGAATGAAAAGCGTGCAGGATGGATCACTCGTGTCATGGAATATGACATTGAGATCAAGGTCACCAAGCTGGTCCGTGGGAAGGGGTTATGTGAACAACTAGCCTCAGGTCAACAAGATGAAACAGACAGTGAAAAGGAGGTTGTTTTTGTTCTACAAGATGATCAAGAAGAAGGGAGAGATGATGTACCTGCTCCTTGTTGGACCCAAGACATGGTGCACTTCCTTCAAATAGGCATGTGTCCTCATGGGATGAGTAAAGAAAAAAGAAGGCATTTCAGGCTACAGGCCATCCCATATGTTCTTATTGATGGTGTCTTGTTCAAGAGGGACATCAATGGCATTCTGCTGAGATGCATTGGGACAGATCAGGTGGAGAGAGTGCTACAAGAATTCCATGTTGAAGCAGCTGGAGGCCATTTTTCTCCAAGAGTGACAGCACTCAAAATCATGAAAGTAGGATATTATTGGCCCAGAGTGTTTAGTGACTGCTACACATGGATCAAAAGGTGCAAGAATTGTGCATTCTTCAAAGGCAAGGAAAGGCTAGCAGCACTTCCATTGCACCCAATCTCAGTCGACCAACCTTTCATGCAATGGGGATTGGACTTCATTGGAGTCATCAATCCAAACTCAAGCCAAGGTCACAAATGGATCCTGACAGTGACAGATTATTTCACCAAATGGACCGAGGCAGTGGCACTCAAGGAAGCAAATGAGTCTAGTATCCTGGATTTCTATGAAGGGATAGTGACCAGATTTGGAGTGCCAGCCACCATCATATCAGACAATGCATTAGCATTTATAGGTTCCAAGATCACAGGATGGGCTATTAAGAATGGGACTTATTTGAGTACTTCATCAAACTATTACCCTCAAGGTAATGGCCAGGCTGAGTCCACAAACAAGAACCTGCTAAAGATCATCAGAAGAACTCTTGATGAGAATCAGAGGACCTGGCACACAAAGCTCAAAATGGCCTTATGGGCTGATAGAATAATGCCCAAGGGATCTACAGGTAGCTCTCCATTCAAGCTTGTCTATGGGAAAGAGGCAGTGTTTCCTATATCACTTGAGTTGCCAGCATTGGAGCTCGTGAAGCAACTAGAGATGTCTGAATTTGGACCAATGGAGGCCAGGTATGCGGAGCTGATAGAATTAGAAGAAACCAGAGAGCATGCTCTCCAAGCAATAGAGAAGAATCAGGCTTCAATCAAGAAATGCTTTGACAAGAAGACAAAGGCAAGGACCTTCCAGGAAGGAGACCTGGTTTTGAAATGGGATGCAGATCGAGCAAAACCAGGAAGGCATTCCAAATTTGATGCCATCTGGAGTGGCCCCTATATGATCACAAGATGCAAAAGTAGCAATGCTTTCCAATTGTCTACATTGGAGGGTGAAGAGTTACAGATTCCAGTAAATGGGATCTATCTTAAGCACTACTACTAAAAGGGGAGTTCTCACCCTGTACATATTAGTTTAGTTTTCTCTTTCCTCTAAGTGCTTATGCACATTGTCTTGTTGTAGTGTAGATTGTTTTTCTCCTAAGTGCTTTGCATGCTCTGCATGTTCCATTTGGAGCATGTATGATTTCAAATTTTGTATATAGTGTGGTGTTGTTTTGTTGCTCTCATGCAGTGTTTGGACTTGGCATTTGGTCAAGATCAGTTTCGGTTCTAATGGGTTTCCAAGTGGCCTAGGGGTCAGTTTTCAAAGTTTAAATCAGTAGCAGGCTATCACTCATGACTCCATGCCCAATGGATATGACAAGGCAATTGGTCTTTTCATCTAGCAGGCAGATACCCCTGTGAGTCACCAAATTGTTATCCATATTTCACCCCCATGCCAAATATTGGATCGACCATGATCCCGCATAAGAGGAAACAAATTCAAAAGGCGGACAGAAAAGGGGCTTCAAAATGCCAAGTGTCAGTATGGCACTGATTCAAGGGGTGAATAGAGAAAAGGTTTCTAAACGAGCGTGAGAAACGTGTCCTAGCACCAGAAAAAGTTGGTTCTTTGCCCCTGTTATCTCATTTGCAAAATGGCCCGCAACTCCCAAGGAAAAATTCAGCATCTGGGCCCGAGTCAAAGCCAAAGCGGGAATCGAAAGAAAGCAAAAGGGGGCCCATTTTTATTCCAATTGGCTGCCAGTCTCATATCAAAAGGGGACCCATTTTTCAAGCTATTTTTCCTGCCCTCCTATACAGACCCGATACAAACTTCAAGGGGCGTATCTTTCGACTCAGGGCTCAAAATATTACAAATCTGATGCCGTTGGAAAGATCTCGGCCTCACCCATGCCATGGAGGTCTGAAACTTTAATTTTGAGGAGGTTAGGTGAAGAAAAATGGAGGAAACATCTTCAGGCCTTTCAATGCAGGATCTTCTTGCCTCAACAACCAGATCAGATTCGATCTGTTTCCACCATTTCCTCTTCCTTCAAGGTGCCGAACCAAGGATTGATGCAGTAAAGATGGATTTGGGGAGAGATTTCATCAGAGGCATTAACAACAGTGGTTGAGCTTCAACCTATTTTCCCGCTTCTCTCTCTTTTCTTCTTTTAGGTTGAATCTATAAATACGGGGGCAGGATTCATTGTAAAGGGTTGGACATTCTTTGTTTTGCAGGCTCCCTTCTCCTTCTAGTAAAATGATTTGTGGGGTTTAGACCTTCCATAAAAATTGTATTACGTTTCTGCCTCTTGGCTACTTTGTAATGGACTGTATCAATCTACAGAGCAATAAAACATGTCTGTGATCGATTTTAGATCCTCTCTTGTCTCTTTTTCTTTCATCTGGTCTCCCATTATATATCTAGCTATCTGTGCTTGTTTATTGTATGCATTTTGTTGGTTTGTGTCTATTAGCAAAATAAGTGTTCATCATTCCTTTGGTGCATCACCTCGTAGTTTAGCTTTGTTTTAATTTTATGTATTCCTTTCTATCCATGTCTCCTTGGTAAATTTTATATTAGGATTAAGAACAGATCCTCTACAAGTTTCTATGTATGCACCTAAATAGAGGAATAAGGAACCAGCCTTTAATCTGGAGAGCTTTTCCATTTTGCAAGGTCCCACACCTTGGGGAAAGTTCAATGTTATGCAATCACACCAAATGAGTCTGCCTTAGAAAAAAGACAATTTGACCACTTCTTGAACTTTATTCTAAACTAAGGCTTGTTTGGACATGATTAGAGGTTAGAGAACATGTTCCAAGATTTACATCATCTATTTTGAACATGTGGGGTCTAATTACATGTTTGAAGAAATACTAGACTTGAGAAAAGTGTGATTTTGCATGTTCAAAGGATTGATTTAAGTTTTTTAATCATACTATCTTGATTGCATAGTTGAATAAGTGATCATCTTTGCATCACTGCTAGTTCAAGAGATGATTAGTTGAAGAAAAACATGAATTAAATTTTAGTAAGGCTGCCCAATGCATCAAGGTATGAAATAAATTTTAATGGTTATTGTTACAATTGCAATGGTTTTGGGCATAGATCAAAAGAGTGTAGTAGGATTGTCAAGAATAATCACCCATATAGAGATAGTAGAGATGACCATTCAAGAAACATTATTGTTGTTATAACTACCATGAGAAGGGTCAAAAACTAGATATTATCAAAGGGGGAGTCACCAAGACAAGTAAGTCGTAGAAATGCGTTGTTGAATTATTGTGTGTTATAATTGTCTTGTCACATTTTTCATGTTGAGTTTTCATTGTTATACTTTATCATAGATTTCAAAGAGGGAGAGATGAATTAGAAACATGTAAGAGGTCTTGTAGGTGTTTGCATTTCATGGTTGTCCATCAATGTTTTTGAAGGTGGTTGCACCATCAATGACAAAGGGGGAGATTATTGACCATTGTGTCTAGGTGTTGCCATTGATGTCAAAACCATTGATGAAAAAGGGTGTGTAGGTGTCATATGAGTCTACATGAGGTGTTAATCAAGGTCAAACATGAAGGTTGATTGGTAGTGTCTTGGTTTGGTGAAGTTCTATGTTGTCTTGGAGCATGGTCTAGTGGCATGGTAGAGTATGACTCAGCAACCAAGGAAGTTGAGTTGCTAAAGGTTTTCATGAGGTCAAGGCATGGTCTATATGATGTGTAAGAGGTGTCTATGTGTCTGCAATGAGTCATCATGGTCAGTTCATGAGTTGTATGGGTTGAGTCAGGTCATTCTAGGCCTATTCCTAGACCTAGAGCATGGTGTATTACATGGTGGCATGAGAAATGGAGCAAGGTTATCTTAGTACAAGCATGGATTTTAAATGTATTGTGACATGTTTCATATCATGTGTATGAGGAGTTTCATGCTCAGTAGATATTTAGAGTTTGATGATGTTTCATGGTCCTTGGGAAGCAAGAAGGTGAAGACAAATCAAGATGACACATGTAAGTCTCAGTGGTTGGAGAGTTTCAAGATGGATATTTGAGTCCCTTAAGGATGAGATTAGGGTCATTGTTAGAGGATGTTGTCATGATGCTTCATCAAGTTTTAGGTCAGTTGTTTTGAAGAAGATTTGTCTCAAGTTATGTGATTTTTGGTAAAACTGAGTTCTAGAGAAGTAAAATCAAGCTCGAATTGGGACTTGTTATGCTCACCCACTCACACACATTTGCATGGGACCTTGTAGGATTTTGGGGATGATTTTTACATTGAGTCATAAACCATGTTTTTTAAAAAATAATGAGGTGATTTGATTGTCATTTTTATGAACAATGTTAAGAAGTTAAGTTGCTCTCAAAACCCTAGTTAAACCCTCATATAGAGTGACTTGGAAGAAGTGCATTTGTTTGGTCTGAAAATGATTGGAAAGAAAATGATGATGATCAGGGTTGTAGATAAGAAAGCTCATTTTGTGGTGGTTTGGTGTTCCATCTATTTCAAGGGAGAGAGTTGAGAGAGGAAGAGAGAGAGAAAAACCCTAGTTTTGTGGAAATTTATAGTTTCAGGGTTGATATGGATGCTTCATGATAAAAAGTGAATTGTTCCTGATTCCTTGGGAGATGTGATAGATATCCATGAAAATTTTAGGTATGGGCTTGAAGATTGGAGAAAATTGAAGATACAAGGTCCTCAAAGTAACCTGGATGATTTTGGCCTTAAGGGCTAAAAAGCTAGTCTTTTGGTTTGAGTTGATGAGTTTGATTTGCATGTTGTAGCAATGAGTTTATGGTCATGGATAACATGTAGAAACATGATATGATGTGTTGGTGCCTTGGTTTGATCATATGAGTTGGTTTCATGTTGAAACCCTAGTGTCCCAATTAGCCCTATTAGGCTTCTCAAGAAGGTGAAGGAAACATGTGTGTTGGATCATAGGTTTTCTCCACATGAGATATGCTTGTTAGTGCTTGAGATGTTTTTACAAGTATTCCTTGATGTGTTCCATGCTTTTTTTTTTGAGCTTGGAAGATGGTTTTGAAGGTTTTGAGTCTTGTATTCTCTCAAGACTGGTTCTTGAGTCCTGGTCTTGAGTTTGGAGAAGTTTCAGAGATTGAGCTTGGTTGGAGGCCTTGCACTATGAGTTGGAGATAAAGTGAGTTGTTCCAAAAATTAGAGAAATAATCATTTATATTGATATATTACTTGAGCCTTGATGATGAGTTTTTTTTATGTTAACTCATTCATTTTCTGGGACTGAATTTTGGGTGCTTGAAGACCTAGTTGTGCATGCTTGCTTCTTGGTGTGTTTCATGGTGGAGATGGAAGTTTCATATGTTCCTGAGATTTTTGGTGATGTTGAGGTTGTCCCTAGTTTTTTGGAGCTTTTTGGAGCCTTGAAAAATTTTTTTATGCCCTTGAGTTCAAATTTGGTGCATTCGTTGGTGCTTGAGAGCTTGTTTTGGCCTTTGGAGGTGTCTTGGTGCTTGTTGGAGATGTCTTGACCCCTGCCGACCTACTTGGGTATTTTGAGTTGATTTATATGATTTTGTTATGTTTTTTTGTTGGGATGACCAACCTATATGGTCATGGCCGACCTATGTGGTGATTTTGAGCTAAGTGTCATCAAGTATATAAGTGTGTTTTAGTCATTCATTTGACTAGTTGAGAGATGGGGAAGTGTGAGCGAGCCTATAGGAGGTTGAAGAGAGAGTGTAGAGGGGTTAAGGATAGAGCCTAGAAGAGTGATGAATACCTAAGAAGATTTAAGATCATATGTGCAAGGGAAATTATACCTAATCATCCCATGAAGAAGAAGTAATTGAGCAAGTTAGGAGAGAGATTGTTTGAGAGGGTTTGATGTGTTTGGAGCTGAATTTGGATCACTATAAGTTGTGTGAGCAACATATCATCAAGTGATCATTCATTTCAGGTGGTTGAGTTGGTTATTGCTTGATCACCTTAGGGGGTTAAATTAGCCTCCTTGTAGGGTTGGTGCCCTACTAAATTAGGGGTTGGTGCTCCTTGTGGGGTTGGTGCCTCACTAAAGAAATCTTGCATGATGTGTAATATTCATGCAAGTCCTTTGTTTTTTTAATTTGGTACAAGTGATCTAGTCACGATTCATTCTTTTCATTCATTGGTGGATGATTTGATCTCCCCTCATGTTGATAAATGACTCCCTCTCAATCTCTAATTGATATCAAATAAATATTTTGAATACCTTTTTGTTCCACTTTTACAAATGGAATTGTTTTTTTTAATATTGGTAAATAGTTTTTTGAAAGGGACTATACCCTTGTGTACAAAAGGAGGCCTAAAAGCCTGAATAAGAGAGAGGAGCAGAGAAGCTGTATCAAAGCACAAAAGTTACAGCAAAGAACACCGAAGCCTAGAAACAGCAACACAAACGAGACTTAACAGCAAAACAACGGCAACAAAACAGCGAGCCTACAGCCAAGAAGCAGTAGTAAAACTGGACTACTTCTTGGCCGCTTGATCAATACTCATCTTTACTTTTTTCCAAGCATGGTACATACCCAGCGTGGTCATATGAGCAGCATCCGTCTTATCGAGCTCCTCTCTGGTTCTTTTACTCTCTTTCTCATTGCCCCAAAGAGTCATCGGGACACCGCTGAGATGCGAAACACTTCTTGCATGACCTTCGATGAATTCCTCTATGGCCCTGAATGCTGCAATATTATACTCATGCCTAGTCTTCGTTTTCCCAAGGCGGGAGTCTAGGGAGGTCAGTTTTTTGTATATTTCATCAAGCTGGCTATTGCCAATGCTCCCTTCTCCCTCAATGCTTTTTTTGCCTTTTTGCTTAGCAAGATTTTTTACCTCATCCTTCAGCAATTTAAGCTCAGCCTCTAAGGCCTCCAATCTTCTAGAAGGGTTATCCGTTGGTGCCGCCTGGGGACTGGCACTACTAATGTTCAGCAGATCACGAGCAATGTCAACCAAAGGTTCATCCCCCTCAGCAGTAGACTCAAGGTTGAGTCTCCTAGAAGCCCTGGTGACACGTTTAGAAGTAGAGACAGTGTGGGTGGCAGGGGCAGCAGCAGGAGGAAAAGAAGGAGAAGCATGAGCAGCCTGCATGGGGGCATCAGCACCGGAGGCGGGGGGCAGCAGCAGGGACAGCAGGGGAGACAGGACTGGCAGCAACGGATCCCAAAGCCAGGCCGGGAGAGGAAGGGAGACCGGGGAATTTAATAAGGCAGTGCTTGTGAATAAGCAGAATAAGCCCTTGGTGAAGGGGAACCGCCCGGGTATGCTTCTGGAACTCCAAAATGGAGCGCTCAAGAGAGTTTAACAGATAGTGGGGAAAGCAAACCAACCTACTCCTACGAAATTGATTCAAAAAGACAAGGTGCTTGGCAGGGACAGTAACAAACCTGCCTTCCAAGGATATGTAGCGAATCATCATGCGGGTGACTTCATCATATGGAGAAGGAATTGAATTAACAAGCAGACCCGCGGTGTTGAATATAAGCTTCTCCTCCTCTTCCACAAATCTTCTCTCTTCAGCCTCTTTGATAACCCTCTTGTTGAAGAAGCGGTATCCTTCCAAGCTGAGGCCAGTCGCTTCGGCTATGAGTTCGTCATTAATAAGAATCTTCTGCCCTCCATAGTCGACCATCCTCTCATTCCAATCCTTGGCAAAGCGAACAGAGATGCTTTGATCATGCCCTTGCACTCTCTCCACAAAGTTGGTGAATCCGCCAATACTAAGAATGTTCCAGAGCTCAGTATTATCTTTCCAGTCATCTGCACACGGCTCAATCTGGCAGGGAGGCCCTCCCATCTTCACAAGGATGTGCTAGTTACAACAATTTTCAAAATACCTTTGGGCGTTGAGAGTGATTCGTTTCTCGCCGTTGCGGGTCGCATAAAAATGGGAACTGTAGCCGTTGGTCCTCCCACGAACGGCTGTAGGATTGCCGATCTTAGTCTGCGTGAAGTCGCGCGTGAAAACCCTTATCCTGTCAGCTTTCACCTTGTAGTTATCTTCGGTTTTCGCGGAGCTTGGCAACCGAATATCAACAGCTATTGTACTTCCCGCGTGCGCTGTTTTTAAATTTAGACGGCTCCACTTGAAGTTCCTAAACAAAATCTTGCCATCATTTGGAGTAGATATCATATGCCACGCCAAATAAACTAAAACAACACCTGTGGAAGAATTTATGGATTTCCTCCAAAGATTAAAGCATATCTTTAGAGATTGTTTGCGTGTGAAGGTCCGCATGTATGCTGTTGTGAAGCTGATTAGGGATACTATCATTATCCCAAATAGTGAAATTTATTTAATGCCATAATTGGCCATTGCATCGGCCAGCTTGTTACCTTCCCTGTAAGTATGTATGATTCTGATGCTGTTGAAGGTATGACTGATGCTTATGGACTCAGAGATAAAATCTTTGATATTCCAGCTAGGAGAGGAGGACTGATTAAGCAGATTAATAATATTAAGGGAGTCCCCTTCAACAATGAGGTTCTGGATATTTTGGGCCCGAGCAACTCTCAAACCCCAGAGAACAGATAAAGCTTCTGCAAAATGATTGGTTTGGATTCCCATTTTTCCAGCATATGCAACAATCAAATTACCTTTATGGTCCCGTATTGCTCCTCCTCCAGCAGCTGTTCCAGGGTTCCCCTTAGAGGCACCATCAAAGTTCAGCTTGAACAAATGGAATTGTTATAAATTCAAGGAAAAATAATTTGTTTGGGTCATTTGGATCATGATAAAACTTTATTTCCCAAATTAAGATTTTTTTTCTTCTAGTTCTTGGTAAAATTTTGGTAGCAGTCACTCTGATTAAAGATTAATTGCTGTAGGGGATTGAATAAACATTGAATTTTTTTTGAAGATCAATGAATTTAAATATTATATTCTAGTAATGAAATGGTTGTGTTGAGTAGAACTTTTGTAGTTATTGAGTTATAAACTCCTTTCATTATTTGTTTTCTCTATATGTTTTACAATTCTCTTTCAATATTAGTGTCTTAAGTACTCTGTGATGTGTTATTTTGATGCAAAAATAAAGGTCTGTATATTTTTACTTGTTATTCATCTCAATAAAGAAATAAAGTGCAATACTCATGTAAAAATGTTATCTTTGATTGTTATCAACTTAATTTTTTGAATCATGTAGAATCATTTCTCGATGGATCCAAGGAGATGATCATAATTCATGAGATCATATCATTTTCAAGTATATCCATAAACTTTTGTATCCCATTGATATATTTAATTAACAATACAAATACTATGATATATTTATAATTATGTCTCACAATTTGGGATTTCAAGTCTTCCCATTGTATATATTAAATATTATAGAGCACTGAGCTTATAAACCATGATATAAACATCTATATGTCTGCAACATTTTCCTAATACTTAATAGCGTTGTGACTTTCATACTAGTGATAAATAATTGGGTGGGAAATCATAGTGGTTAGGTTTGTTACTTGGGTTTTATATGCCTCATTGATAATATTATGTTATTCCATGTGCTTGGAGTTTATAAAGGGTATCTCCCCTAGGTTTCACAATGCTTAAAGAGCAAGGATTTAATCACCTTTGAATCAGTTGGCATCAAATCAAACCTAAATTTGTGAAGAGAAACATTTTATATAATCGAATCATTCTCAATTCTCTTCACTAAATCCACAGTGTGCATATTTTGGCTCCAACATAACGCACAACCAAAAATACCACAATAGTGTGTTTGAGCCAAACCATTTTAAAAATTAGGCCTTTGAGCCACAACACTCAAACTCATCTCACTACCTCACATCAATCTCCCTGAGGGAAAAATAAGTGGGAAACCAAAATATTCTAATATAATCCCTTAGGTAAATCTTTGACCACCATATTACTTCAACTGAAAACAAAAAAACATGATCATGTGTTCACGAAATTTTTTTTTCAAGGAAAACACACCCAAACCATTTTGGTATCAACACAATGAATACTACAACTTCCATTGTATCAAAAGGAATTCCAAAAATCACTTCGTGAAACTCAATAATTACATCCAAGACCTTATTGAAAGAGTGGACATTGAACTTGAAAGAAATCATGCTCCAAAACCACACTACGAAGAAATAGATACATATCACAATCCCTTCCCTAAAAATAATTAAATCAATCAACCACCAAATCATGATGAAATAGATGACATCAATCAAAATGGTCTCATTGGATTTGTATATTCTGTCAACTATAAAGTCATAAACATCAAATCTAAAGCTATATATTATTCTTTTATAGCTAGGAGAAACAAAATCACTATCCAACGACCTCCTATTCCTACTCTTGAGGGACAATATAACCTTATAAGATAAATTGAGAAGACTCTCAAACATATTTACATCTTGTATCTTAAAACATTCACTATTCATAAGGATATTATATATACGACCCTTCAAGAGTCAAGAGTCCCCAATGACATTGACCCAATATAATTGTAACTAGTAGTTGGGCATCTATCCATAACCCATGAATTAAACACATCCAAAGAAAAATATCCTTCATCATGCATTCATCATGGTTAGTTTCCTTTATATCCATCTTTTTCCATCACTCATTGAAAAATTCATGACAAGACATATATGCACAAGAGAAAGGAACCATCTTATCAGTTTGGTATGTCATCCTTTATTAAGGTGGGATTCCTAGAAGAAGAGGAATTTGAAATCTCCTCTAGCTCCCACCTTTATGAAAGTAGCTTTACATATGCATTCCATCCTAAAAAATATCCTATAACTAATACTATTATTTCAATCATCAACTACAAAGGATGAAGAATAGGCATCCATGAATAAATAATTCGTAAACATATTTTGGTTTGTTAGAATCTAGGTCATTATAGCACAGGCTAAAAACCTTGTGGTAGATTAAATGGTTATGTCAGTGGTACCTCCATTATCAATGAGGATCCTTCTCCTAAAATCGAAATGGAATCCACTTGAAACTTCTATCAAGCCATGATACCACTAACCCTTTCATGAAATTGTACCCTTAACCACCCAATTTAACCATCTATACCCTGAACCCTTGAAATGGGACCAACCATATCACATACCAATCAAATTATTTTAAAATGATGAAACTATCACTTTTATAATGGGATTCAGAGATGACATCTTAACAAGGGACCACACAAAGGGATTTAAAATCAACTTGGATGTAACAATTTATTCTGAAGTTGAGTTCCCCAGTACACAAACACCCAAAAATCCATACAACTAAAAAAAAAAAAATGCACACATCAAAATTATAAAACATAAAATAAAAATCACGAAAAATTAAAATAATCAAAAATCAAAAAATAGTTAAACATCAACATAACTAGTGAATTCAAACCAATCAAAATATGAAAAAATATCTATATATAATTCAAAAATTGTAATAAAATTTCACATATGCACAAATGTCCTCCCCGTCACCTCCATTCTTCTACTTATCACATATCACTACCACATAATTCATTCGTATGTCATTTCAATCCCTTGGCATGGTTCGATTAGCTTATATACACATATTATGAGGAAATAAATGTCTATTATAGTTATTTTACATTGGTATGTCATTATGTGATACATCAAAGAAGAACTATCCTCTTAGAAATCCAAAAACTATCATACACTTAATCACCTTGTCATAAAGAACCCCAAGAATATCTGTTGATACTAGCCAATGTCGTCTCCACAATCACTTCCACTCCCTCCATCAAGTGACTAATTATTCTTAACCCCTTACAAAGCAATCGAGAGAGATAAATATCTTTTTAGTAAAAATAAAAAATAAAAACCAAATTCAAAAACAATATTCAAAATATCTCTAGGGGTATCTCCAGTATCTCTAATGGAGATTTAGATCCTTGGTTGGAAGTAAAGCAATATTGTGACTAAAATAAAATGCATCTCTGTCAGGGCTATAAATGCCTAGATGAAAATAGATAAATATAAGGCTCATCATCCTATAAATCAATAAATTTAAGCAATATGTCATATAATGCTTGATCTCATCAAAATATAGAGCAAGTAATGTGTCATAGGATGTTTATTCCATTCTAAAGTAACCAATAATGTATCATAGGAAGCAAGTGGGGTAGTATGTCCCAATTTGGATGATCATAAAGAAAACAAGAAGTGGAATCATGCATAGATATCCATAGTATATGAGCAACAAAAAAAAAAGAATACAAGTTCATAAATCAAGCATATCATAGAGCAAACAAGTGTGCAAAGAACATACAACATGTAACATACAAATATAGGGAAAACACAATAGATATCATACAAGTGCATGGAGTAACCAGAGAAAAGAGTATGAAAACTCAATAATATCTTATAGCAATCACATAAGTGCCCAATGTATCAAGCTCAATCAATATCATACATCAATCAAGGAATACAACACGTAATAACATGAAGCAGTGCATTCAATTAATGTTATATAAAAATCAAGGAATACAACATGTGCAAGAGCATATAATAGTCATGTTAATGAATATCATATAATAATTGTAGACATCTAAAATGCCGACATAATTAATCAATAAATAAAAACCTATTGAACATTAATATATTTCCTGATTGCTAACTTATCATTACAACTCCCATCATAACCATATAATAATTAATCACAAGATTAATTATTATTAATCCCTTTTATCACGTATTCCTTTTATCCTAATTATTCTCATCATTTACCTAATATCCCATCTCATCATTAATCCTCTTTATTCATTATTAATATCTTATTATCCCACCCTAATCCTCATTATCATTTTCTAGGAATTTAATATTCCTACATCCACCAACCCACGTACTCTACACCTACCTACACCTAGCCTCTCTATGTAATTTCTCCCTAATCACAATTAACCTTACCTAATCCTAAGCTAATCAAATCCTCCACCTCTAAATATAGAGGATTCTATTTCTAGAAGATCCTCTCTAAATTTCCCTCCATTCAATTTAAAAATTCAAAATATAAGGTCTCCCCCTCCATTGAATTTTTAATTCAATGCAAGGCTTCTTCACAAATTCTAGAATTCTCCAATTCTAGATCTTTCTATCCTCTCATTCCATCAACAACCATTGATCTTCCATCTACTTGGCAAGATCTTAACCCTCCATTTCCTCTTCCTTTAACCTATAAATTAGCATGCCACCCTCGATGGAAGCCAACTTTGGAAGAACACAAGCTACATGCTGCCAAAATCTCTCAAGTAAATCCTCCAATATCCATCAAGCCATTCTCAAGCAAAATCTCAAGAAATTACAAAGGGGAGGTGTTGCCCAAGTGACTCCACCAAAATCTGAATCAAGTTAATACAATAAAACATCTTGAGCACACCACAAAGAAATCAAGGGAGATCTTCATTGGTAAGTGAAGGTATTGCACTCTATCTCCCTTTCCATCTTGCTCAATCTGAAGTAGTGCTTAGGAGTATTAGATTAAGAATTAAGTTGTTTAGGTTTCTTGTTTTTATTTACAATAACTAATTATTTTTGCATCTACGACATGTAAAATGTCGACATGCTCATTAGCAAATAATTCGTTATATCTATATAATCAATTCATTCCCATTATCAACCATATAATAATTAATTATAAAAATAATTAATTATTATATGTAATCCTACTTCAATTATTTCCTTTCACCATTCCATAATCCCATTACATCCTTAGAAATATTAATACTTCATTAATATTTTATTTACCATACTAACTAATCCTCATTAACTATTTTCTAGCAATTTAAAAATACTCACCCACCTACCACCTACCCTACACCTACTTCTATGCCTAGCTTCTCCATCTAATCACTCCATTAAACATAATTAATCTCACCTAATACAAGCTAAATGCCCCTCCAAATTTAGAGGCTTCTATTTCTAGAAGCCTCTCCATTCTTCCCTCCCATTTTCAAATATTCAAATAAAAAATACACTATTCCATTGAATTTTTAATTCAATGGAGAGTTCTTAAGAAATCTAGAATTCTCCACATCTAGAAAATTCTCCTCTCTCATGCATCCTCAACCATTGATCTTATCCAACATGGCAAGATCTCAACCATTGATTTTTACCTCCTCTAGCTATAAAGAGAGGTTCCACCCTCCATGGCAAGCACCTTAGAAATTTGCAAGTATACGTTGCCCAAATCTCAAGCAATCTAAGCAATCTTCATAGCATTCTATCAAGCTAAATCATCATTTGACCAAGGGGAGGCACTGCTGAAATGGTCCAAACATCTGAAACATTCTCATACCATCTCACAAGAAAATCAAGGAGAAAATCAAAATCATCAAAGGAGGAGGATTTCACTTGTAGGTAAGTACAAGTATATCACTTTCTCCCCCTTTTATCTCTGCTCAATCTGAGGTAGATGAACTATTGTGTTAGATTTTGTGTTGAATTGGTTTCATAGTCATTTCATGTTTGCATGCTAACACAATTTTTCCTCTACATTTTGGTGCCCACTGTGGGGCTTACTCCCCCTAAATTTTGATTGAAATTAGTAGCATTTAGCACTAAGAACAAAGCTGTCAAAATTTCAGAATTTTTTCAGTGAGATTTAAACTCAAAATTTTGAATTTTTCATGAGTCTGTTCGTTTCAGCGTGTTACGTCTTGAAAACGCATGTTTGTCACCTGTAAACACGTATACCCTAAAACAATGCATTTTTGGGAGTTTAACCTGTGTATGTGGTTGCAGGGACACACTTTCAACACATTTTGGGAAACCCAGTAGCATGTATATTTACCTTTCAGTGCATTTGTCACAACATACATATTGACATTTCATACTGTACTCTATCTTTTTTGATTACATGCTTCTATCACAATAGTGCATATGTTTATTACTACTTTTAAGTGTTTATCCCCTTTTAGCACGTTTTTATGCTAACATTCTGTTTGTGCACATTTTAGCACGTTTCTGTCTAATTATTGCATTTTATTCATATTTTCAGCACATTTGACTCTTGTAGCATTATACATTTTTTATTTAACATCTTTTTGCAGGATTGACATGTCATCTAACATATTTTGGTGCATTTGTCATCAACAACGCATTTGTTTCCTGAAACAGTCAACTACATTTATCCTGTAATAGCGTGTATATACTATTGTACTATTTTTTGCTTTTGTTTTCATCAATAACTAACATATTTTGGTTTTTAGTAGCTTTTTCTCGAATCTAACATTTTGTTTTTGCAGGAAAATCACAAAAACAAGGGGAAACTCTGTTAGTTTTTCCATTTGATCAAAATAATAATAATATTGCCTAACATTTTTGGTTAAGGATATTAAGTAAACTAAGACTACTAACCTTTGTTTTACAGCACAAATGGTCCAAGTACATTGGGATTCTATTAAAACTACTAACCTTTTTGTTTTAGGTTCCCTTGTCGAAGGCCCCATCATATAAATTTTAATTTTCATTATTTTGTGTGTCTTTTGTAAGTTCTTGTGTTGCTTGTTTAAACCCAAAGGTGATGTCATGTATGCTCTCCTCTCACATCCTAGGATGATCTTGAGGATCAAAAGTGGTTAGTCTTCCCTCCCCTATTCTTTTTTAGGGGGTAACGTGATGTGGAAGTGACATCCACACACTTACCATAGTCCTAGGGGTCTCGTGACCATGGGATTCACCTCCATGCACATAGACACACCCCGTGTTCCAACGGGGTATATAAATTCTTGGAGAGTTGTCGTTATTGGCTAAGCACTTGCTTGTTTTAAGAGCGGTGTGAAGTGAGGGGCTTCCACGTCCCAAAACCCAGGCCTTAGACAACATCCTTGCAACATGGACTTGGGCCCCATGTACCACAAGGTATATCGGGGACTCCCCTAGAGAGCTTGTCATCCTAGAATAGGTAGCCCTTTTGGCCGCATATCGAACTATAGTGCAAGGAGGCCACACTTCCCAAGATCACTCGCTAGCCGATCACACATTGGCACATAGGTGGAGAGCCAGTTTGTGGCACCACCGTCGGTGTGTGGTATTGAAAGTGAGCTATAGTTTGGTTGCAATCCCACCTGACTAGTTAGGGTTGTGCTTGCATGGTTGTACTTGTTTGAGTGTTTTTTCGAAACCAGTAAATAACCCTCACACTAATCCTCATAATTAAATCATACACCTACCATTCACATCATTTTGACCACAACCTTTTAACCTCGATTTTTAGAATACACATCATCGACCTTTGACCATATCTTCTTCATTGTGTACTATTAATCACACTTACCATAATTATCCTATAAAACAAAAAATCTCCTTTTTCACCTAATACATAAATTTTGACCATACATTATTCCCTTGTCATTATACACATCCTTTATAAATAATAAACCAAATTTTTTCCACCATAAAATTTAGACATACACTACCATCGTGTAAATAGTTTTATTTTAAACTTTCAACATTACCACAAAATCCAAAAAATAAAACCAATTTCCATCCTATTAAATAAATTTCATAATATCCATCCCATACTATTTACCTTTACCAAGAAAAAGCACATAAATAATAATCCATCTCATTAATAATAAACATAAACACCTCCTTCCATCTTCCAAACAAAAATATTATCCTTCATCTTACACCACATAAGTCGTACCATCTTAAATTACTTAGTGTTTCCTATTGGCATCTCAAAACTAACCTAGGCCTATAAGACTCTAAAAACTTATCCCAATCACATACTTCTTTCATCAAAAACTTCATCATAACCTTATATCCTCATACACACCTATATAAAGATTTTCAATCCTAAACATCCCATTTACGATCCCTTTTTGAAACGACTAACCTAATCTTATTAATCAACATCTTGCTAATAGAAAAAATACCCTTATCATCTATCCTATTCTTCTAAGCCCTTATAACAAGGCACATCCTAAGCCCTCTACTAACGAGGAAAATCCTTCTTCTATCTTCCCCCTCGAATTTCTTCCATCCTATAAGCAAGAGTAGATTATTGAGATTATACGTCGATTAACTAAGGAATCATAACTCTTTTCATCCAACATCCTTCATTTATTCCGAACATATTCATCTCATCAATATGCCTCATTAACATCAGAGTCTAATGACACCTAGGAGAATACTAACTCAATCCCAATTCGAAAATGATGAAGAAAACAATCACCGCGACGTAGAACATGATATATTCAACCACAATTATTATGATGCCAATGCTGAAGAAAATCAACCTAGAGGAGAAGATGAGGAGACCATGGTCAACACTAGTAGTGACGATGACTCAAGTACCTACTTTACATAAGGAAGAAGAAGAGAAATGCTTAACCATTTCGTTGGTAAAAATAAAATTCCCTTTTACTCCAGCTATATCACATGGGGGTAAAAATTCCTTCTGATTATACCCATGACCAACTCCAAAGTCTACTCCAAGATGAAAATAATAACATTGGCCAATGACCACCATCCACACACCATCATAATCCTGAATAACCATCGCGTTATACATGGACGGGATGACAGAGAGAACAATCTTAACATATCCAAAGAAGTCGTATTATCCCAATTACAACAAATGAGTAACCAAAATGCCCAGTTAGCCTCCCAAATCAGTCTACAACCATCCAATGATCATGGATCCCAACACTCTCAACCCAACTTCAATCCACCACCTCCCAATCCTCCAGAACCAACCTTGGAGCAAGAAGTGAAATCTATGAAGGAAACGCTTCAAGGGTTACAACTCGGCACACAGGGATGACAATATAAATTTGAGGAACTTTGTCCCTATCCTTTTGACTATGACATCTTATGGGTCCCTTTTCCACCATATTTTGAACCACCCAAATTCAAAAAATACAAGGGAAAAGGAGATCCCCATGAACATGTTAAGGAGTTCTATATGTTGTGTCAAGAAGTAGCCTACGATGACTCCTATTTGCTAAGACTCTTCTCTAGAAGTCTAGGTGGTCCCACTTTAGAATGGTTCCTCTGATTACCCAAAGGCTCTGTTACAACATTCGTTGACTTATCAGAAAAATTTGTAAAACACTTTTCCTATAATGTAGAACATGATGTCACAATGATTGACTTGTGTAATACCAAACAACGCAATGGTGAAAGTTTCTCATCATTCCTACAATGATGGTGAGCCCTTGCCAGCCGCATTCCATGGCCCATACCTGAAAAACAACTAGTTACCATTTTTTTCTCTAACCTCAATCAGGAATTAGCCTTTCATTTACAAGTCCATTGTGCAAACACATTTGATGACATCATTGAGAAGGGAATGCAAATTGAGAAGGCCCTTGTTGCAAAAGGCCTTATTAAGATATATTCCCATGATAATCATAACCAATCCAATCAACCTTTTACATCCAAAAAACCTAAATACTTTAATAAGAATAAAAATGTTGTTGGCGATGGAGTAACAGACACCAAAAATATCCAGCATGTCCATACAACAACTACCATATCCATCCCTAAAGGACAACCTCGGTCTACTAAAGACTCCAGAGGAAGAACCTACACTCCCCTTGGTGAGTCTATGGAGGCAATCCGTTATAAATTAATTGCTGCCAATATGGTCATTTTTCCTCAAACTCATCCCATCGATGAGTCCTGACCCAAACCTTTGTGGTTCAAGAAAATGAATATTGCAAGTTCCATAAAATCAAGGGTCACACCATGCATCAGTGTATGAAATTAAAGAATTATATTCAAGACCTTATTGACCAAGGTGAAATCGAAATAGAGGACAATGCTTCCACTTCTTCTCAAAATCAAAAACTTGGGATCTATCAAAATCCCCTTCCTAATCATGGTCAGAACAATGCTTCTAACCAAGGTCAACAGAAGTCTGGAAGTAAACCCGAATCATCCAGTCATCATTCCAACCACATCAATTACCATCGTGTACCCCCTCCTTACACATCACTTGTTGGCCATATCCACCATTCTCCCCACCAAGTAGCCACCATTAAAATAAAAGGCCCCTCACAAAACCCTTAGTGTGATGTCACTACCCGAAGGAGTCATGTGGTGGTTCAAGGAGCTCCTCCATCCTCTTCTCATCTAAACCTGCAAGAAAAATATAATATCATCGAATAAATTGAGAAGACTCCCGCACAGATATCCATCATGGACCTTCTCAAGACTTCATCTGTCCACAAGGACATTTTATATTGTGCCCTCCAAGAGACACGTGTCCCCACTGACATTGATCCTACACAATTTCAGGCCCTTGTTGCTCATCTCTATCCTTATCCAACACTCCCACTCACCTTCACCCAACAAGACTTGCCACCACATGGTCCTACCCATAATCTTCCTCTCTACATCAAAGTCCACATCAAAAATATTCATGTTAAAAGAGTGCTAATAGACAATGGATCGACTCTTAATCTTTGTACCCTAAATCTCATCCATCGGTTGGGATACAATGACTTGGATCTTAAACAAGATATTATTACTATTAAAGCATATGACAATACAGAGCACAAATCAGTTGGCACCATATATTTTCCTATCAATGTAGGGCCTATCATGCTTCCCACCCTCGTCCACGTTATAGACATCCAGTTCCCACATAATCTCTTGCTTGTTCGGCCTTGGATTCATGAGATGCATGTTGTACCATCCACACTACATCAATGTCTCAAATTTGAACATGTTGGTACAGAAGTCACTATCCACGGCGACCCCTAACCCTTCCAATATTGTCAAGCATTGGAAGCCAAAAGTTATCAGGAACCTTACTGCCCTATCACTGAACCTACACAGTCATCACCACCACCATCACCCACCACTTCATATATCTCACCAGATAGTCTTCCATCCTCATCACATAACACCATCATCATCATCTTCTCCCCTTCTACCTACTCCATCCATATCCACTCCCCTTCTACCACTCCACCACTCAAACTAAAATTGACAGGGTGTGGAGAATATCAAACCTTCAGCATTGACCAACTACCATTGTCACCCAAACAACTCGGAAGGCCCGACATCTGTCCAAACAAATGGAAAACATATGTGTTGGGATCATCCACTTTTATTCATTTTGGGTGTCTTGCTGATGAGTACATTGAACCATCTGATTCCACATGGCTTATTGATGATTCTATACCCTCTTGCTAATCTAATAATGAATATCTGATTCCCAAAAGGATGATGGCTCATATGGGATATTCCGTATGAGGACTAGGTCACCATAGACAAGGCATCCCTAAACCCCCAGATGTTATCCCCAACCTTGATGGTTGTGGACTTGGATACCAACCACCTGGTGAGGATATTTGTGATAACCTTAGTGATACTTCTAGTACAGTTGAGGATACCATTGATAACATTGACACAAGTTCCATCTATAGCCAATACAAAGACCTCACCGCCACTAATATTTTCCATGATACCATTTTTCTCACCATCAACATCACCCTCACCTATCCACAACTCATTCAATGGGACCAATGATCAGAGCATGCCCCTCTTGACTCATTTCAAAATGATGAAGCAATTCTTGAGTTCATGGGAACTTGCGACAATATACCTGTTGGGGATCATAAAAAGGGTTTCCAAATATGTTTAAACACTGATGCCTATTTTGGGGCACAGGAGCCTCCCCTTTCCCTTCAATCCCAATCTAATATCCCTCATCCCAACTTCTCTTGTCACCTTGATGAGGAAGATCCCCTTGCTGAATTCTTCCAAGAACCCCCAAATCCTGAAAATGATCCAGTTATTGATCAACTTCTTCCAGCTCTAGAGACACTACAAGATGGCTCTGCATCCTTAATTGAGGAAACCATTGACATCAACATCAGCACAAGAAGAAGAACCTAAGATTCTTAAACTGGGGGCATCTTTGTCTATAGAGGAACAAACACCTTTACCACACTCCTAAAGGAATTTTTAGATATATTTGCATGGTCCTATGTGGATATGCCTGGTTTGGATCCTTCTCTCATGGTCCACAATCTTGTAGTGTCTAAAGATGCAAAACTGGTCAAACAAAAGCTCTGAAAAATGCATCCAAAAGTCATGTTGCTTGTCAAGGAAGAATTACAGAGGTTGCTTGATGTCGGTTTCATCTGACCCATTGATTATTCTGAATGGATCTCTAATATTGTCCCAGTAGGAAAGAAAACTGGGGGCATTTATATCTGTACAGACTTCTACGACATCAATAAAGCTTTCCCAAAAGATGATTTCCCACTGCCAAATATTGATATGATCATTGACTCTACAGTTGGGCATGAGATGTTGTCTCTCATGGATGGTTTCTCTGGCTATAATCAGATCAAAATTTCCAAAGAAGATCAACATAAAACAACTTTTACTACACCTTGGGGCACATTTTGCTATCAAGTCATGCCCTTTGGACTCAAGAACACCAGAGCCACCTACCAACGTGTCATGACTATCATTTTTCATGATATGATGCATGATATAGTTGAAGACTATGTTGAAGACATTCTGGGAAAATCTAAAACTTGTGAGGAACATCCTATGGTTCTTTGCCTAATTTTTGAATGACTCTGAGAATACAAAGTCCATCTTAATCCCAAGAAATGTGTTTTTGGCGTCACATCTGGAAAGCTCCTAGGCTTTATTGTCTCCAGGCATGGAATTGAAATTGATCCAGATAAATTCAAAGCTGTAGTCGAAATGCCTCCACCTAAAAATCTCAAACAACTACGAAGCCTACAGGGAAAGATTCAAGCCATCAGAAGATTTATATCACAACTAGCAGATAAATGCCATCCATTCCATCATTTGTTCAAAAAGGGAACAAAATTTCATTGGAATGAGGAATGTCAGGCATATTTTGATAAACTAAAGGAATATCTGATGCATCCTCCTGTTTTGGTACCTCCTACTCCTAGGAATGCCTCTTCTTCTCTACATATCAGCTACACAACACGCCTTGGGAGCTCTCCTAGCACAACATGATATCCATGGAAAGGAACAAGCCATCTATTATTTAAGCCAAACATTAATTGCTTATGAGCTCAACTACACTCCTATGGAAAAAGTGTGTCTTGTTGTAGTCTTTGCCTCTCAAAAGCTACGACATTACATGCTCAATAATACCATTAAGCTCATAGCTAAAGTTGATCCACTCAAATATCTACTTTCTAAATCGGCTCTCACAGGATGAATGGCTAAATGGATCATGCTTCTCAGTGAGTTTGACATTGAATATGTTAATCAAAAAGCTATCAAAGGACAAGTTCTAGCTGATCAGTTGGCAGAAGCTCCAGTCTCTGATTCTACACCACTCACCACTTGGTTCCCAAATGAATCCATATGTACGATCATAGAATCAGATATGTGGACATTATACTTTGATGGCTCCTTCACACATCATGGCTCAGGAGTAGGTATCTTGTTTATCACTCCTCAAGGTGACTTAATTCCTAAAGCTTTCCAGCTTGCTTTCCCTTGTACCAACAATATAGCTGAATATGAAGCACTCATTGCTGGTTTAAGAATGGCCATTTAATGGAATATCAAGCATATCAATGTCTTTTTAGATTCACAATTAATCATTAAACATGTTAATGATGAATATGCCACCAAATATGATAAATTAATTCCTTACAAAAGAATGGTTGACAGTTTTAAGGCTTATTTTCAATATATTCATTTTGACCAAGTCCCTCGTGTAAGAAAAAAATCAATGGATGTTATGGCTACCATCGCCTCCCTTCTAAACATGCCCTCTGATGCATCTAATTCACAATTTTTGGTTGAGCAATTAATGATCCCAGCCTATGATATTCCTGAGTCTGAGATGGTTTGTGAGATTGTTGGTCCCAATTCCCCTTGGTACCATGACATCTACACCTATCTCCATGATCATACCCTCCCACCAAATCTCCCTCGCAGCCATCGTAAATCTTTCATCCAATAAGCCTCCCGCTTCACTATCCTAGGCTGATACCCTTTATCGTAGAAGCTTTGACGGATCTTTGTTACGATGCCTAAATTCCCAAGAGGCTGAATCAACACTTAAGGAAGTTCACGCAGGAATTTAAGGTGCTCACACTAGTGGTATGGCCCTAGCCAAAAAGCTTCTGTGAACCGGTTATTATTGGCCCAACATGGAAAAAGATGCATGTTCATATGTCCACAAATGTGTCCCATGTCAAAAACATGCTGACCTCATCCACGCACCATCCCAAGCCTTACAACCCATCACTACCCCATGGCCCTTTTCTACCTGGGGTCTCAATCTCATGGGAAAATTAAATCCCACTTCATCTGATGGTCACAAGTTCATTATCACTGCCACAAAATACTTCACTAAGTGGGTCGAAGCCATGCCACTCACCTATGTCACTGGAAAACAAATATCCAAATTTATCCTTAACCATATCATTTCCGCTATGGTATTCCATCCACACTCATCACAAAAAATGGTAAATCCTTTCAAAATCAAGACGTTTGTGAACTTTTTTACTAATTCCATATCAAGCTCAAGTTTTCTACTCCCTATTATCCACAAGGCAATGGCCAATCAGAAGCATCTAATAAGACATTAAAGCACATCCTTGGCAAAATTGTGAATCAAGCAGGATGAGATTGGCACACACAAATATATCCCACCTTGTGGGCCTATCGCACCTCCATCCGCACTCCCACCGATGCCACTCCATACTCCCTTGTTTTGGTACTGAAGTAATTTTTTCCCGTCGAGATCGAACTCCCATCCCTATGCGTTCCCTCCAACACCTCATTGATGATGAAGACTATCACATCCATCACCTTCAAGAACTCAAACTTCTTGATGAGAAAATGCCTTCAAGCCTTGGACCACCTCAAAGCCTATCAAAATCACCTTCACATCATTATAGCAAGCATGTAAAGGACCGTGAGTTTGAAATGGTGACCTAGTCCTCAAAGAAAATTAGTGCAACACTAACGCGATCGAGAAAAGAAGGGAAAGTTTGAACCAAACTGGCTCGGACCATATGTCGTCATAGCTAAATTGGCTCAGGTGCTTATAAGCTTGCTACTCTAGATGGATACGACTGAGCGCATGAATATCATGCATCTTCCCACTTCTATGCTTAAGTTGTGACACTCCACATTATTTTTAAAAAATCCATCAAAAGGTGAAAACCACTTCTAACAAGTACCATGGTGAAAGACACCTATAATTATGCCCGAGCAATCCAAACACTATGGTAAAATCATCTTCTCTTCCTAATTGATTACATGCATTTAATTAAGTCACCTATCCAACACATACCAATTAATGAGGTGTAATAAACACCTTCTATCAGTCTAATTTATTAATTAATTAGCCTCCTTCTCATCAATTTCACTATTTAAATTCTAACCTTATCACCTAATTCCATCTAAAAGCTTATAAAAGTTTGCACATGTATTAATTAATACTTACTACACCCCCTTTATCACATTTTACAAACTAAACCCTCTTAAAGTTAACTCAAATGATAAGACCCCCCTATCCATAACTAATGGCCGCAAGTCCCACATTCACGACAACACTTGTTGAATTTATCCTTTGACCCTATAATATTTTACTTCTACTACACCTCCAAGAGATAAAAGAAAGCACATAAATGGATAGCCTTTTGTCATGCTTGAGCCGATCCTCCATTCTTAGATAAGCCCACACCTATATCCATTAATGCAAGTAAATATAATTCTTCATTGGACTACTTAGGTTCATTTTAATATTAAATTTCTTTTATAGAGTTCATTAATTTAATTATCATTTACCTAACATGAGATATCCCTTGCCATTTCTTCTATGCTTAATGCCTAAAAATTTTCACAATTAAAATTAGTCCAAAGGTGAAAACCACTTCGGTGGCACCTTGGGAAAGTACCATGGTGAAAACCGGTTTCAGCGCTATGGTAAATCTGATCCTTAGTCTACTAGCACTCTATGATTCACTAACAAAGCACACTAGGGGAAAACTACCCCTTCATCCCTACATCCATTACCTCCCTTTTCACAAATTTCATCCCAATTTACCCTATCCAAATCCATACTTCTTCTAATCTTCTCTATAAAGTACAAGATCTGTCATGGTTAGGAATATCTATCCCAATCCCAACTAAGGTCACATTGTCCAAAATCACATCCTGAGAGATAGATTTCAAGGATTCTAAGTCAAACGTTGATAAATGGAACCCTTGTAAGATCCTGAGGCCTTCATTTCTCTCCATCCCCCCATTTTACTTTTCATTATTTGTTTCCTACCACTTTCCTTTCTCTTTGTTATCTTGTCACAATTACCGTCATAATTCTATTGCAAATATTTATACAAAATTCTGGAACATTTGACACCCATTTCCTTTGTAAATACCACATATTACATTAATAACATAAACAAATTATACATCCATCCATATCCATGACCTAAATCCTAAACTACATATAACACATATCATCCTATCTCATCCATAATCCATAATCCATACTAAATCCTAAAACTCATCAATCATAAATACTACTCATACCAACATCTAACATGAGCCAACAATCTAACACATCATATCACAAATAAACCATCTATATATCAAATGCCAACACCAGAACAATGAATAATCATTATGATCCCATTCAAATTTATTACAAATTAATACCATCCATCATCAAACCATGTCATCATTACTATGGTTAACCACAACAAAATAAAATTTCATCACATATATACATATATAAAAATAAACATTCACATCTATACATCATCCACAATAAAGACAATATTCTCATCAAACCCATCATGAACCAAATCATCTAAACACTATCTCATTATCACATCACACACTCATCATGATAATCACTAAAACATTAAACATTATCAACATCATAATAAAAAAACATCATTAATCATCAAAAGAAATCACATCATCTCATCATATATAATCTAACCATCATCATAAAAATAACATACACTATACATCCAAATGATAAGTATCCACAAAAAAATGACCATCATAATCATCATACAATATCTCACTACATGTACATGTCATAATACAAAAATCATCCACCTCATCAAAAATGGTAATCATATATCATGAACCATCCATATATATACATAAAAAATATGAATATCATGGCCATCAAAATAATCGATCATCTGTACATACATTGAAACTGTGACCATACTGGTCATCAAAAAAAATACATATGATATGATATACTAACACTCATCAAGGTGTCAAACTCCCAGTATCATCCCCCACTGGAGGAGGTTGTCGTACACTAGTTGTGCTCCCAGAAGTTGTAGATCGACCTGGTCTCTAGCATGATCTCTGTCTAGATCCTGACTGTTCTCTGTCTACATAATATACATAATGTACATAATCAGGCCACTCATGTATCACAATGTCCTCATAATACCACATCTCAGCCATCAAGGCCTGATACTGCTGTAAAGACATTGTCCCAGGAGGCCCCATCTACCTTGATCTCCATGAGGTGCTTGGTGTTGCTACTACCCCTACAGCCTATGATCCACTCTGTGTCCCACTACCTCCTACTCCTCCATCTAATGGGCCATATCTCACCCTATATGCATCCCAATCTCCCCGTTATCTGTCTCGATGCCGCACAACATGATCCCTCTCTTGCTCTATCTGCGCTAACTCTCCCTATAGTCATGTAATCTTTGTCTCCCTCTCCCTCATCACCACTGTAAACTCCATGTATATCTCTCATCCGAACTACATCTAGCCATTGTAATAACTATCTCCACTATATGTGCCCATCCCTCTCTAACATATCTATACATGCCTGTAAATCGGCACCTCCTCAAATTGATCCTCCTACTCCTCCATCTAGCCTCCTCTCCTCTCCCTGTCCCCTCCCTCTCCATCACCTAACCCATCAACCCATCATCCTTGACCCATCAACCCCCTGATCCTGATCCCCCCACCTGAGGCCCTGCTATATCTTCTGTGATGGATGCACTATCTATAGTGGCAAAGAAGTATCATCTACCTCCATCACATGTATATTCTGCCTCGCTAGGCTCTGCACTAGAGACTGTACCACTGATTGTTGTACTGGTGGACCACCCAAAATAATAGTAGGTGGCACCCTCTATTCCTCCTCTTCCTCCTGTCCCTGTGGTTGTGGTTGATGAACCACTAATGCTTGTCCCTGGGGCAACCCCCTGTATACCTATCGCCAGCCACGAACAAACCTCACATACCTCATCACGGACATGTCAACCATACCGGTCTAATCTCGGCCCACCACTCTGCATATCCCTTGTACTGTCCCTGGGTCCTCTACCACTGGTAATGTCACCCATGCAATCACTGTACCTCATCCAAACTAGCTCTGGCTACTGCCTCAGGAATCATTACACCCCAGGACACCTATCTCCTGTGTAGTTCGAGAAAACATATGATGACCTGCTAGTATACCCTGCACTATCCCGAACTATCATAGCACCATATATGGCCGATATCACTCTACTGTGTATGAATGACCTCCAACAAAATAATATGGAGTCTGGATCCTCCCCATATGTCTGTGATCTCCCTCCCACACCTCATACTAGATACAGACACCAAGTAATATCCCCTACCTGTAACTCGTTGATACATCGACGATACCAATCCATCTCACCTAAATGCTCTTGTCTTCCCCTGGTCATCCACCAACCATAAATAGAAGGATCCCCCACTCGCCGCTACTCCCTAATACCAATCGGTCTCCCCACAACAATATGATCATAACTCCATATCTGTAACAAGATCCCCACTCCAATACTCCCCCCCTCCACCATAGGCCACTCTGTGAAGATCACGATATAATCAAGCCAATACAACTGGAGCCCATGCAAATATAGTCTCCTCTTGCCACATAGCATGCACCACCCCTATCAATCCAATGTTAAACCATCGACCCCAACCATCTGGGAATAAAACACAGCTGATCAACAAACACAATAATAGTGACACTTGCTCCATGAATCCCTCTCTGAAGTATACTCCCAGATCTATCTGCATAACATCCCGCAACACATCCTCCACATCTATCAACAACCTCAGACTATCCCTTGGCCTTGATCTCTGCCACACCACAGGCTCTCCCTCTATTGGTAGATGATAGATACGGTATACGTCCTCCAATGTCACTGTCATCTCACCTGTCGATAACCAGAAGGTACTCGTCTCCGAATGCCATCACTCAACCAATGTTGTCAACAAACCCTGATCTGCTCGCATCACAGGCATCCTCGCTATGTGGAGTAATCCTAACACATGCAACAAAGATGCCTCATCCTCCTCACCTCTATATCCTCTCCTCCTAACAGATGATGTAAAGCTTTCGATCGTCGATGTCTAACCTGGATGGGTAACTAACACCTCCTACACACATCAAACATGTCAATCCCTACATCTAATCAATGACAACACACACCCCCCTTTCCCCCTCCCCCCTCCCATTTCCTCTTCCTACCTGTGCCTTTTTTACCATATACGCACCACTTCTATCAACATGTGTCACTCCATCCTAAACAAACACCCCTATTCCTCATATAAATGTGCTACTTTTCTATGCCCATATATGCACGCCACTTTCACCCTATAAATGTGATACTATACCCTAAACATGTAAAAATCCTCTAACCATATCCACTCACCCAACCACGCTACTATATACACCAAACGCGCTAAACTAATATACACATGCTAAAACCTATCCCACCCACTCTAAATGTGCTAAAACTACCTAAATGCTATTCTATAAACCCTCCCTCAACCTAATAAATGTGCTACTATTTACTATATACGCACTACTTATTAAAACATACGTGCTACTTTAAAATATATGCGCTAAACCTATGCCTACCGACCACAAACGCGCCATTCTCTACCCCGGTTCCCCATTAATGCTAAATGTGCCACTATTTAGCATATACGTGTTGTTTTAGGACTCGTATACACTGAATAGTGTGCTTTAGCACCAATTTTACCCTAAAATACCCTAAAAACCTCGAAAAACGCAAAAAAATAATTTACAAAATAACATGTACAATCACTCACCGATAGTCCTGCCTCTGCTAGCCGCTGATACTCTCTCACGACATCTGCTCAATGGTCCGCAATCCTCTCATACGCCATTTTTTCCTCTCTCGAGCTCTCATTTTCAAACTATGTGCGGTGAAAATAACCCTCACGTGGTCCCTGAAACCCTTTTATACCCGCCGTAATGCCTACCAAACCTTTCGAGAGCCCGTTCTTCTCTCCCTGTAGGTCTCCGTTTTTCCTCCTATTTCTTCCTACCTTCGTCAAATTTCCTCCTCTATCACCTAAAATCTAAAAATCCTAAAAATGTAAAAAATCAAAAAAAAAAAAATCGTAAAAATTCCAAAAATCATAAAAATTCAAAAAATTCAAAACAAATCAAAAAATAAAAAATTCTAAAAAAATAAAAAAATCGTAAAAATTCCAAAAAATCATAAAAAAATCATAAAAATCCAAATTCCAAAAAAAAAAAAATCTTAAAAATTCCAAAAAATTAAAAAATCATAAAAAATCCACAAAAAATAATTCCAAAAAATCGTAAAAATTCCAAAAAATAAAAAAATAAAAAATCTAAAAAATAAAAAAAAAATTATGTAATCATTAACATCTAAACATTGTGTGTTTGTTTGTTTGTTTGCATTTTCATTTTGGCCGATGATATGAGGCCACTTTTGTTTTCCTTTTTGTATAAGGTCTGATGATATGAGGACCAACTTTCTATATTAATTTGTCTGATGATATGAGGACATGGGCATTTGGCAATTTAGTTACCAAGGTCCTTATACCTTGGCACATTTTGCTCTATGCCACATTAATCACAACTGCTAATGATGATACAATGGACACTTTATGGTAGCAGACCCCCTTATATCATCATCTTTTAGCCATATCATCATCCACACCTAATCCTCATCATCCTCTAATCCTCCCATCCAATCAATCCTTTATCAATCAATCAATATTCACATCCAAATCTTATCATCTTGCATCCCACATCTTCAAATCCTACCCCCTTGACTGGGGCATCTCAAAATATAACATCTTTAAATCCAACATCCTCACATCAAAATCCAAAATCTTCAATCCTACCCCCTTTGACTGGGGCATCATATAATCCACCATATCCAAATCCAACATCCTATAATCCAAAATCCTCCACATCTAACCCCTTGACTGGGGCATCATCTAAATCCAAAATCATTAAATCTTCACCCTTTTCATACAGTGTTGACTGGGGCATCCAATATCTCTATCTCCTCTCCTCTAATCTTCTACTTCTAATCTTCTCTTCTCTCCTAATCTTCCTAATTTCCTCTAATCTTCTCTCTCTTCTAATCTCTTCTACTCTCCCCCTTCCTCTCCTCTAATCCTATTTTCTGACCTTAATCCTCCTCTAATCTTCTAATCCTCTCCTCTCCTCTACTACTCCTCTCACATCTTCTACTTCTTCTAATCCTCATCTTCTAAATCCTCTTTTCTCTCCTCTAATTCTCCATATGCTCATCTTATAATCCTACACCCTCATCCTCAATCTTCTAATCAATCAACACCCTCATCATCAATTTCCTCAACTCCTCTAATAATCTCTCTCATCCTAACTTGGGTATCTCTTCTTTTCAAGCGATTACTCAATTCGTTCATCCCCGACTAACCCCTCGAGGGGGCATCACCTCTCCATCTATCCTATATTCTCTTATTTTCTTTGAATTGTCATTGCTTCACAATAACACTTCAAAGAGAACCAAAATGTAGACATGTAAAATGTCAACATGGTCATTTAGCAAATAATATGATCATCATACTAGAGTAACCCATCCCATTATCAACCATATAATAATTAATTATAAAATTAATTAATTATTATATAACTATACTTCAATTATTTTCCACCATCTACTCCATAATCCCATTACTACCTTACAAATATTAATACATCATTAATATTTTATTTACCACACTAACTAATCCTCATTAACTATTTTCTAGCAATTTAAAAATACTCACCCACCTACCACCTACCCTACACCTACTCTATGCCTAGCTTCTCCATCTAATCACCTCATTAAACATACTTAATCTCACCTAACTACATGCTAAATGCCCCTCCAAATCTAGAGGCTTCTATTTCTAGAAGCCTCTCCATTCTTCCCTCCCATTTTCAAATATTCAAATAAAAAATACACTATTCCATTGAATTTTTAATTCAATGGAGAATTCTCATGAAATCTAGAATTTTCCACATCTAGAAAATTCTCCACTCTCATCCATCCTCAACCATTGATCTAATCCAACATGGCAAGATCTTAACCATTGATTTTTGCCTCCTCTAGCTATAAATAGAGGTGCCACCCTCCATGGCAAGCACCTTAGAACAATTGCAAGTATATGTTGCCCAATTCTCAAGCAAGCCTAAACAATCTTCATAGCATTCTATCAAGCTCAATCATCATTTGATCAAGGGGAGGTGCTGTTGAAATTAGTCCAATATCTGAAGCATTTCTCAACCATCTAACAAGAAAATCAAGGAGCAAATCAAATCATCAAAGGAGGTGGATTTCACTTGTAGGTAAGTACAGGCATATCACTTTCTCCCCTTTTTATCTTTTATCAATTTGAGGTAGATGAACTATTGTGTTAGATCTTGTTTTGAATTGGTTTCATAATCATTTCATGTTTGCATGCTAACTTTGTGTTATCTAACTTTTTTGGTTACAAGATCTTTGATTAATTAAAAACTACTAACCACCTTGTCTTGCAGCTTGATCGGTCGAAGAATAACAAGGTTATAAGCAAAAAACTACTAACCTTTGTGTTTCAGGGCCTCCTCTTGAAGACCCCATTATATAATTTTTTTCATTTAATATTATCTTATATCTATTATCTTTTTGTGAATTTTGTATTGTTGCTTGTTCATCCCGACGATTAACTAAAATTTGGTATTTTAAAAGTTAATCTAAGAAGTACAACAATGTAATAACTGAAATATGTTGATATGTAAAGGCTAAATAATTTATTTGATATTTTAAATGAAATGAAATAATTGAAATAGGATGGAAAAGGTACTAACCTGAAAGTGACTTACCTCATTGTGATCCAGGATTGAACAGGATGATGAGCGGAAAAATAAGATTATGATAGCACACCTCAAGAAATTACAGTAGATGAAGATTCAACCAGATTGGGGTGCCTGTAGGAGGATTAGGGAACCTGGGGGTGCCATAATCTATAGCATGGGCACTCTAGTCTACAAAATAGCTCATAACCTGAATCTGGGAGTGTCGTTAGATCTTCGCAATTATTCCACTTTTGTCATGTGCATGCCACACTAGCCTCGTTGATGATGATGTAAACCTATGATGAAGATTCACTTGCAAATTCAGTCCCATGCCTTAAGTACATTAACTAACCCTTAGTAAAAAGAAAGTCTGCATATGAAGGGGTCAGACTGTCCTTATGCAGTGCACATATGGTGGAATTACAACTTGCTACAAATTTCGACACTAATGTACCCGACATGTGTGACTAGTACCTAGGGGCATGAGAGCGAAAATGACGCCAAAGACCAAGAGGTCAAACCCCTAAATGAGAACCAAGTGTGGAATCAGGAATATAGGGCACCTAGAAATGAGGATGCCATAGTGCCAATGGGTGTCCCTAGATCCCTTCTTAGGTACCCTAGTCAAAGACCAGAGATACCATAGACTGAGTGAATAACGACAACTAAGACTCCTTGAGAGATGACCAAAACTGTGTAAGTAAGTGATAACTGTGCTCAAGACACTTAATGACGATGAATGACTAAACTGATCGATAGGACTAAGGGATGGGACATTAGTGAATACTTTTCTTATGCAAGATCCATATATAAAACAACATACTTGGCAGTATAATATAATATTAAGTTTTTGATTTTATGACTATATTTTCCCCCACTTTATGTTGGTGAGTGAAAATCAGTAACATAAAGTAAACAAAGATGCGTACCTGAGAGAAATCTAGAGAAGCCCATGGTGTAGTAGAATGCACATATGTGGTAGAAAAGTGTGCCAAAAAAAACATATAACGTGTTGAACCATGGATCAATGTGTTGATCCATGTAATGTAGTGAGAAATCGTAATGTCATGATGAAGTGTACTAAATGAGAGTGATGATTGTAATAAAGATGATTGATGATTTCTAATGCTTATATGATGACGATAAGATGGGGTAGGGAGTGATCAATTCCCAACCCAATTGTGTTTATAAAAATAAACAACTAAAGGATTTGGGCATCCTGCCGCAAGAGGAAGAGTTGTAGGAAGAAAATTATTCTCCAATCTTTAACTACATCCTCAAGATCTAGCCAATGCAGACAAACTCAGATCAAACATTTTGTGGTTTTAGATCCAAATAATTTTGATCAAATCAATTGACCCATATAGGATGTGGTATAGGAAAGGAAATCTTGCCCCAACTCCATAGGTGTCCACACAATGTGATGGCTTCCAAGTTAGCTGGTCATCTAGAAGTGAACGCATTAAATGTATGATGGCTTACAAGTTAGGGTCATTTAGAAGAAAAAAATTATGAAAAGTTTCCTAAAATTTGAGAAAGTAGTTAAATAACTTCCCAAGTTAGGTCATCTGGGAAAGTACCAAATGTAACTCCCAAGTTAGGTCATCTAGGAGGCTAATTGTTAGTTATTATTTATTAATTGATGATATGATTTCAATTATTAGAAATGTGAACACATTGATTGATTGATTGATTAAATTATGTTACTCATAGAGAGATTTTACGCTAGTTGCCCCTAGATTAGGTTGTTAGGGGGAATCAATAGAAATTGATGACTAATCACATGGAAATATTTTAAGCATTGTTTCCCCCATGTTATTTCATTTGGGGGAAGCTCCATGAAAAAATGTTATCAACATAGAGATTAATTTTTTACAATTTGATTGCCCTCAACATAGTTAAAACAAGGGGAAAATGAATGAAATGTTTCATGGTGCATTAGTAAATGTTTGAAAATATGTAAATGATAGTGAATTGACTTTTTTATCAATCATTTTGGTTTTCTTGGAGATTCATATTGTGACAAATTCTTAATTCCCCCTTTAGGAGAAAGGAAAAATCAGTGAGGAATAACCAAATTTCTAGCCAAATGCAAGCCCAACATAGATAATGTGAAAATGATAATGAAGAAGAAAGTGTATAATTGAAGCAATATAAAACATTAAGATGTGACATGTGTACCAAATATATGGTAGGCTTCATGAATTCAACTATGATATCTTCCCAAAGCAAGGGTGAAATAGGATAGGAAACACTCAAGATATGTGATAAAATTAAGTTTTAGATAATTATTGTGATATTCCACAAAATAGGTCAGACCATTGTATAGTGGATATAGATTCAGGTTTCCGAATAAATAGTACTCAAAAGAAAGTGGGTGTCACCCAAAATCTCCTTTTATGTTGAACAATTGAGTATGTATTGAAGGAAAGTAATATGATGAAAATGTTCTAATAATGATTAATGCAAGGCATATGAGCTCCATAGCAGTGTTGGATATTAAGGTCCATAGAACTGAGTGGGCTATTGCGGAGATAGGAATGAAATATTTAGTGTTGTGGGATCTAAGACTGGAAAAATACCTATAGAACACTGATTAGATAGGAAAATGGAGCCTGAGGTCATATGATATCTAAAGGCCATACCATGATTATGAGAGGATCACTAGATGGACTATAATATAGACCTACGGTGCATATGTAGGAACATGTGGTTAGGAGGGCCAATTCCTATGTATGAATTACATCTAGGTAGAGAGGATATCACGATAGTTTGGTATGGCTCAGGTATATGCTACCCTAGCAATATTATGTGTTATATATTAGAAACATTAAATCAACAGCTAGACCAGGGCCCATTTGAGAGCAGCTAGTACCCTCCTAGGCAGATGAGGTAGACACAAAGATAGAGCCGATAGACTTAGATGATAATAGGGTGTAAGAGGAGTACAGTGCATGGTGGCCACCTTTAACACATCACATGGGTATTTTTGTTTCCTTTGTTCACAGATGCAACCATGGGGTTACCACATGGGAGGAGGAGGGAGATGGGGAAGCACATATGATTAATGTGGTCAGTGGTTATAACAGAGCAAGTGAGTATTATATATAGTTTTATTGTGTGATTTTTTTACAAAAAAATTGCCTATGTGAATAGTGATGGTTATTAATGCATTGTTATATTGTGACATTGTAGGTGACACAATATTGGTCCTTGATAGTAGACACATCCATATGTAAATTGATAGTGCAAAATGATGCTAAAAACATGCACGTACCCATTTGGTGTTAGAGATAATTGTTAGTGATGGCTAACATTTTTCGGGTCATGACCATTTGGTTTTGACCAGTGGCCACAACATAATGACGTACTCTGTTCTACCTAGTGAGAGGGAAAGGGATCAAATTGTAAAGGATTGAATCGTAATGTAACTAAACCTATGGGATGGCAGGTGGTGGTCCCTGTGTATACACCATTTTTCATACCTGTTACTAGTAATTATTTTTCACCATATACTCCTCGTTCTATGCATTATTTACTAATTGGACAACCTTTAGTTTGGTGCCTGTAATCTGGAAAACAAAACAACTAAACATAACACAAGAATACCAGAGACTATGATACAAAGGAATGATGAGCAATCTGAAATCCTAGCTGTAAATTATAATACTCAACATGAAATGCGTTACAATCTCACCCATGAGGTACTTGCTTACAAGTGTTAATGACTTCACCTTTCCTTCCATTAATAACTATGTTCTAAGAAACATTCACAATTACTACCTCTTAATGGCTTCCTTGGTGAACACACCCAAAATGATGGCTTAGGTTATACACACTTACCCAGACAATATTTCTCAAGACTTCCTTCTATGCTAAATGAGGGGGTGGCCTCTCTATTTATAGAACTTCCAGGCTTATCCATCTTATCTCTAAGATAGGATAAGAAATCCACTCTGACGAATCATATTCCATACCTTATTACTTCTTGATCTGTACATGTATAGCTTATCTAAGATAAGATAAACCTTATCATTTCCACATGGGTTCCACATTTTTAGACTTTTTACAAATGGAAAATACACAAAATATTTATGACCTCACTCCAGGTCCTTATTACTAATACTAATTTTTAATTCCTAATCATGTAGACCCTACTTCTCTACTTACCCTAACTTTGACATTTTAACATTACCAGACCACTGTACATCAAATATTTACTTTTTATCACAACATTCCTATATGTACTTTTGACTATTACCTTTACTATTTCATTATTGGCGGCTATACTTTCAGCGCCGTTATCTTCTATGGACGCTACTACTAATTATACTTAACTAACAATCCTATTCATAATGTCATACATTAATAATATTATGGGAGGAAAATGGTATTGTCCTATATCTTGGGCTATGGGCTTTGCACCCAAACCCTAGGTTCAACCTAGCATGCAAAGGATCACTGCACCCTCTTGATATGTGACGTTAGCGCTCATTGCAACCACTTCAAATAGAATCAATTGTACCTATGTAATTATTAATCAATATAGGGTGAAGAAATATTTATTTTTTAGCAATCTTTTTTGTTTGCACCTCCATTATGCTAAAACATTTCATTAATTACTAGATGTTATTGTACTAACTATTATCTCCACTTCAATGTGTTGGCCGTGATATGAACCCTGATTCTTTTTTTCTTCTAGTGAACTTGCCAATTTATGCGACTCTTGAATGATATGCCAACACAAAGAATTAGAATAGTGATATGTGTGCGATATCCATTTACCTTTGTTTTTGTGCATGGATATGTATAAAATGCAAAAATAGAAACACAACATTTTTGTTTTGATGTTAGGACATCATAACTATGTAAAGATGAAGTGGACAAAGTATGGATTTTCAAGATCACTAAATAGTAATATTGAGGCTTGGAATCTTAAAAATCAACTATAGAATCTATGCCTTCGCACAAGAACATCTATGTCAGAAAGATTGTTCATCAAGAAATTAGGTGTGAAAAAATTGATAGGATGTTTTTTACAAGCCATTCTTCTACGAACTTCATCTAAACTTGCATGCTTAGTTGTTCAGTAGATTATTATTTGGGGAAGAACAAAATTTTTGGAAAGAAACAGCGATGGACTCCAATGTGCAGAAGAATACTAGGTCATGAGACAATACAACTTGAACATGAGTTGAGATTGTTTGTGAAAATGCGGTACACTCTTACAGCTATATTAATCAATACGATAGTGGTATCTATATTTTCTTGTGTAGACAAATTTCCAGTTCAAATTTTTTGAGACTCACACTGAACATACTTAACGAGATGTCCATTTGGAAATCATGGTTGAAAATTTTGGTAGATATGGGAATTGTGATTTTCCCCATGGATGACTGAACAATCCAAAAGCGCGAGGAACACATAAGTGTATGAAGGTCAAGATAAAATCAAAACCATGGAATTCACATATGAAAATACTCTGAGAAGGATGTAGTATGAAAAATAGTGGATGCAAAACAATAGAGAATAGTAGAGATGCTTCATCAAAGCATGAATTGACTCCATGAACTATAGGAGAAGACCAACAACATTGGTTAGATGCAAGGAGAAGGTAATGTTAGGTAATAAGGGATAAAATATGCAGAATAATCCCTCACAGAATCGCAACAGTAGAAACTAATATGAAGAAATTATTACAGATCTCAAATAAAATTGCAGAATAAAATAACACAACACAAAGAGACAATATTTAACGTGGTTCACCCAATTTGGGCTACGTCCACCAAGAATCACTTGCTCAGATTTTATTACAAGCCACATGCTCTCTCAATACAATACCCATATCCGTTTGGAGCTATGCTCAACAAACTCTACAGAATTCACATCCAAATTCAAAACACATCTGCAATACATTTGCATTGTGCACCCTACCATATGCATAAAACCATATAAATAGACAAATGCTTAAGCAGTTTTACAAAATCGTGGGTATCAAAACCATGGGTAAAACCCGACCCCATAAACCTATGGGTAAAAAACAATCGCCCATATGAGAAGAGCATGTTTCCCAATATTTTGGGTGCAATTTTTCGAGGAAAAAAAAATTTACGCCTAAAAAACCCATGTGGAAAAAAATCGGGGGCTGCACAACCCCCAAACCCCCGCTCAGGGCCTTACTTTGCCCGGCCCGATTAAATCCTGGTGAGGATGGTGAAAAGTGTATAGATACTCTTATTGTACAGTCTTCAACACTTTCACACATGAAAACAGGCTCCACAAGGAGATGAACAGCTAATCCTGAGTAGAAACTCAGTAGACAAGGTGCCAGGTAGAGGTGTGATCAGAAATAACTGTTAAAAAACTTTGACTGAGAGCCAAAGGAATTATGATGCCCTTATCCTCTAAGTTATTGCAATCTATAGTGAAGGTAACCAAATATCAATCATTGTTCCCTATGCATAGCATTGATATGATGATAATTACAATAAGGTTGATCACGTTGATGATTGTAATCAATGTTGTGGATGATTTTGGTTGGATGGTAAGTGAATTAGATGCTTTTCAAGTAAAGTATGCAACACATCATGTGGTCTAGCATGATGAGAAAAGTGTAATGGCTTATGTGACATAGATGGAGTAGAAGGAGAAGTAGTCTTATATGCAGAGGAGGAGAAGAAGTATGATTTTGTGATGGAGTAGGTTGAGCTTGCTTTGCTAGGTGAGAAGATGATAGATTGTGTAGGATGCTCAACTGATGGCAATGGAGGAGAACTAGATGATGAAAATAGTAGTAGAAGATATGTGGAGGATCAATGACATGTGTTCGAAGAGAAGATCTTGTTCTAGGTCGAATGAGGATTTATAACATAAAAAGAATGAATGAATCACATGTATCATATTGTAATCTTTTAGCTTAAGTGTAGGAATCAAACCACAACAGAAAATGAATTGCTTCTCTAGATCAATAGGTTGGAATACCAGTTAATGCATACAAGAATTGAACCATGAGATATAATCCTTGATAGATTTTGATGAATGCCCTGATGTAAAGTAGGTAGGTGATCATAAGTAACTATAGGGCAATTATTGGTGATAAAATGAAGGAGGAAAGCATCCTCCATGTCATAGTAAGTACTAATGTACCCATATGTAAGATGAGTGTACCATTGTAAATCCTCATCAATAGATACCATGATCGAAAGGCCTTAAGTAATAACCTATCATTAGAATAGGAGGTCCATAGTCCATGCAATAATGTTGAAGATGTGCATGAGGGTCACCATACCATCAAAACATGTGAATGTAGGCATGATAAAGACCTTGGGAAATGACAAAGTTATGAATCTTCTTAGGTATAGGGTTATCATGTAATGAGTTGTTGTCGATAGAAGCATAACAATCATTACTTTATAAAGTGAATAACTGAACCTGAGATTGTAATTGACCTATGGCATGCATGAGAGATATGATATTTTGTGAAGGAGTAGTAGAAGATGGAAATAATGTATTAAGCAGGTTGTAACTTTCCATTGTGAGTGATCATAGGAATATCAAGAGAAGATAAAGGAGATTCCAATGATAAAGCAACACTAGGAATAGGTGTCAAAGAATCTATAGTAGATGATATAGATGGGATATCCATAGTAGTGGTAGGAGTATCATCAAAAACATCCCTAGGAGGTGAAGTGAAAAATGGAGATACTATAGAAGAATATGAACAAATAGATTAGATGAAGTGATAGGAGGAGGTGAAATTGTTAGAGAAGAAGAACTAATGGGGAACATGAAGTACTGATATCATGTATATGTAGATACTAGGAAACCTCAGGAGTCAAAGTGGCGATGGATATTCACACTCACCAAAATGAAAAGTAGGAGAATCATGGCTATCAATTGTGTGCATCACCAGTATCAGATAGAGACTCATAATATGAGAATTCACTAAGGGTACTATCAATAGGATCATCAACATAATATGAAGGAGTATGCAGAACTAGTATGTGATGTGTCATGAGAAAAATATCAGAATAGGAGAATCATGAGATGAACTATATTGGCAGTGGTTTGACTCAGGAGAAGAATCAACTATGTACATGTGAGCAATTGTCAATACCAAACATGTAATCAATAAGAGAATCATCTAGAATTTCCTTAGAAATATCAGAAGGAGGATCACTAGTAGCCATATAACATGGTGTACAACGAGTGAAGGTTATTCAGATCCTCAACAATACTAATGCCAATGGGAGAATCTTTCAAAACTAGTAGGCACATATTGTTGACCATCTAAGAGTTTTATTTGAATATGATCTGACATAGTAGGATTACTATAGAGAGTCATGAGCTCAGTGATGACAACCTCATCATAGATAGGGATTGACACTAAAATGAGACATGATGGGAAAAGAAGAGATGAACTATTGTTGGCCATTAGGGTTTTAAGTGGATCCTAGGGAAAAAATATTCTAAAGTATGGGTTCACCAAAATGATTAACTAAAATTTGAAAATATGTTTTATATTCTAAGTTAATCTAAGGAAGTACAATAATGAAATAATTGATATCCTAAACTTGAATGTAAATGTAAATAATTTTATTTGATATTTAAATGAAATGAAATAATTGAAATAGGAGGAGGAAAAGGTACTAACCTAAAAATAACTTACCTCACTATGTGTACCTTGAACAAGATGATCTGAGAGGAGCAGAGTGTGAAGGGATGAAATTACAGACAGTTGAAGATCTGACTGGACTAGGGAACCTAGAGTAGGACTGGGGCACCTATGGGCACCCTGGTCATAGTATGGACACTCACCTCAAGAAAGGCTTAGAACCTGAAGGATAAGTGTCATTAGATAGACAATGTCTTGATCTTTGATGCAGGATTGTCGGTAACTTTTTGGCACCGTTTTGAATTTGTGATGAAGATCTAGGTGCAAAACCCCAAACAAAGGTCCCTAAAAAAAGAAAGATGCATGAAGGGCTCATAGAAACCTTAATTGCCATGATGGTGGACTTACAACTAAGGTGCACTACACAAATAATGTAGTTTTCTATCTGTGCAATTGTGGCCTATGCCCTAGCGCAATGACGCAGAGATATGATAATAGTTATGTAAATAGAACTTAAATTCTTGTGAGATGTAAATATGCCCAAATGCAGTCCCTTGCCTATGTAGTTGTGTAGCATATAGCAAATAAATCCCTTAGTAGAAGATTTCAAGCCCATAGATCATATTGTCCTCTAGAATAGTATGTTGTGTTTATATAGGGATCTCTTGCTCATATTTCGACACTAATGACCCGACATGCCGACTAGTACCTAAGGAAAATGAAAGGGAAAATCACAAAGACTGACCTGGAACATCTAAATGACGACCCAAGTGTGATCGGGACCAGGGCACCTAAAATTAAGGATCGATGCACCCATGAAGCACCCTAATACTTCCCTAGGTGCCCTAGTGAAGGACTAGAGATGACAAATGACTAAATAACGACACCTGAAGACTCCCTGAGAGACAACCAAAACCTATGTATAAGATAAATGACGGTTGTGTTTAAGACAAATGATGACGAACCAACTAACTGACGACAAGACTAGGGGATGAGTCATTTGTGAATACTTTTCGTATGCAAGATCCCTATATAAAATAACATACTTGATGGTATAAATGTTATACAAGTAAGTGCATGATTTTGTACCTACAAAAGAGTGAAACATAGTTTGATTTAATTGGATTTTGTAGGTGCTATGAGTCTTGACCTAATGCTTTAGACGTGTAATTAATAAGGAAGTAGTAATCAAGTTATCCATCAAATAACTTGTGTTCAATGAAAGATTTTGCAAAGAGCTATGGATATGGGGCAAGACCCCAAAGCTTTGTGCAAAAGACCCTCAATGACCATATGATAAGAAATGAGCAAGGAATCCTATTTGCATGTATTAAAACTTGAAATAAGCAAGAAATCTATATCATGAATAACATTAACCTCTATTCTTGAAAGCTTAACAAAATATGCCTACTAAAGACTTAAGCAATTAGTTTTGTTGTTTACTCCATGAGGGTGAATGAATCTCACTAAATGGCTACATGGCCAAGTTTAGCTATTTCATTACTAACCTATCATGGGTGCAAGATGAAACTATTTTAATGGAGGATAGCCAAGATCAAATGCTTTATTAGCTTGGCTAATGCAAATGAGCTCTTAAGCTTTCTTAGGATTGTTTTGGCTTTAGCTTATGTAAAGTTGTGTTTTTGAATGGGTAGGTTGAGCCTTGTATTTATAGTTTTCCAAATGGAAGAGTTTGGAATTTGGGTGCATGTGGGACTAAAGCTCAAAAAGCACTTTTAGATTAGATTAGGATAAACATGCTTTAGGCTTAGTTAAGCTTGGTTTAGGCTAGTTAAAGGGTTTAGATTAAACTTGCAAGTGATTAGAGACTCATTGAAAGTTGGGAGGGGTCTGGATAACCAATTGTGACTGATAGATAGCCTACGAAGCCAATAGAAGTGGTCTAGAGAGAACTAGGGAGGTTCTGAATGCTCGAAAGGAGGAATGTTTAGCTAATAAGAGAGATATTAGCCAAATAAGTTGATTATAGGAGGAATACGACTGAGAAGGTGTCATGAATGGGCATCCGAGAATGGAGCGAAGAAGGGGGAATTAACAAAGTGTCATTAATTGATTGGATTGGATGAAATGCTAAGTGTTACCGATACCCGCGATGATGGATGTTGATGTTGATGTGATAAAGCTCCTTCTTCTTTCCATCGATGAAGAAACCTTGCAGATCAAAGAATTCTAAGGAATCCAAAGGGACTTCCTTGGAGGATGTGAGCTCACTTTGATACAATTAAGTAGATTGATCAAGATAATGATAAAGATATATAAATGAAAAAGATAGATAGATAATGGATAAGAAGCTTTAGAACTCAAGGTTGAAGGGTAAGTCATGTGCATATTTAAAGGTGGCCCAGGAAAGGGTGGATGCAATCTGAACAGACTCAAAGTAGTCATACCAAAAGTCTTCAGTCTCTTTTTGGTTGTCATGGAGGAATTCAATCTATGATCCTTGATGTCTTCAATGTCAGTGGAAAAGTGTATTGCACACAGTGTAAACTCGTGAAGGATGTTGTATTGTTCCCAAAAGAAGGGTTGTTGAACTATAGGAAGGTCATAAATGCTTGTGATAGGATGGGACCGGCCAGGTACTGCCATCTAAAGTAAAGCCATGCTTGCAGAGGACAAGTTAAATCCAAAATATTGATAAAAATTGATACTAAACTGATAAATTGATAAAAATATGTAAATTGACAGGGATCACTGGTGATTCAGAGGAATCATTGGTGATCAGATAGAATCATGGGTGATTCAAGTAATCGCTGGTGATTACTATGTAAAAATGAAAAATTTTGATAAAAATGATAAACAAAGCTTTTAAATGATGATTTTTTTATTTTTTATGTTTATATGAAATGTAAATGATGAAACAAGATAAATAAATACCTTTTGTTGTGGAAATAGGATGAAAAATGCCTCTAAATGTCTGGATGGAGCTGATTGAAGTTGATGGCAATTGTTGAGCTTCCTGGGAAGAAGATTGATGAAAAGATTATCAAAATGATGTGTTGACAATAGCTTGAGGTTGATATAGGTCCTTGATGATCTCTAAATGATTAGATTTGTTGTTGGAGTTCAAAAAAAAGTGTAAAAATGAGAAAAAGGTTTCTGAAGATCCCTGAGAAAGGAGAAAAACTTCCTATTTATAATCGCTAGTGATTAGGTTAGAATCGCCGGTGATCTAAATTTTTTGGGGAAAACATTTAGGAAGTGGCTGGAACCACTTCCCAAATGAGTTTTTTGGGTAAATGATGAGTGAAAATTGTTGGAGGAGGTTAGGGACGAGTTTTGGAGGTTAGGATGTTAGAATAAAATAGGTTTGAGGTGGTTTTAAGATGGTTAAGGTGGTTTTAAAGTGGTTGAGGTGGTTTAGGATGGGTAAATAGTAATTTATGAGGGTGTAAAATTGATTTTACTAGATGAGGAGAGGGTGCCTTAGGATAATGACATAATGATAGGTTTTAGATTAAATAATGTGTGTATAAGATGAAGTAGGTGGGTTGACAAAAAAACCTGGTGTCTACATTTGCCCTTTTTGTCAAGCAGTTTGTGACAACCAAACTGCTGGATAAAAATGGTATGAGATATTCTTGTTTTGTGTTTGGATGGGTGATCCCCCCTCAAACTGGGGGTGATTGTGATGTAGTGCAAGGATCACCAGTTTGATTGAGTTGATTGGATAGGTTTGACATGTGTGTTTCATTTGAAGTTTCCCCAAGATGAGGTATCAAAACAAGATGGATATCACCATAGAATCAAGTGATAGGGGAACCAAAGGGTTTGTGTCCTATAGACGTATGATTTGTAGGGATAGCTAAAATATCATGGAGCCAAGTGATAGGGGAACCAAAGGGTTCATGTCCTATAGACGTATGGCTTACCGATGTCAAGGTCATAAAATGATTCCTCTGAAGGATGACTAGTTTTGGGGTCCTCAAAATGAGGCACATTGTTTGAAATGTAATAATGTGGTTGAAAATAATTGTTGGTATTGAAAAATGATGGTTTGTGATAGAAAACGATGGATCACTAGTGATTTAGATGAATCACTGGCGATTAAGGTGAATCATAGTGATTAGGGTGAATCATTGGTGATTACAGGAATCATCAGTGATTCCTGTGTGAAATATTTGGGGGCTATAAATAGTTGATTTCCTTAAGAATTTGTTCATTTGTGATTTGTGAGTTTAGAGAGCTAAATGAGTGGTTAGAGAGTAATAATTGAGCAATGGAGCTTGCAAGGACCATCTAGAGGTAGAGGAGGCCCACTCAGGAAGAGGTATGTACCTTTTTTGTCATTTTGTGTGTTTTTTATTTATTTTTTTATTGTTTTTTGTTTGTAATGTCCATACAAGGGCATGTTTTTGAAATCACTGGAATCACCAGTGATTTTGATGGATCGATTGTGGATGGATTATTTGGATGGATTGCTAGTGATTAGGCTGAATCATTAGTGATTGATGTTTTTTGTATAAATTTGATAAAATTTTGATGGAAACTTGTTCTAATCCATGTTTTTGTGTTTTTGGATGCAGGTGAAGGCCAATCTGACTATTAGAGATTGGATTCTAGTGATTTTAGAGGATGTAAGGGAGGATATGTCAGATGATGATTGGGTACATTTGGAGGATGTGGGTTTTGTGGGGATGTGTCACTATAGATGCATCCATAGGCATCGAGGGTTGTTGTTAGCATTGATGGAGAGGTGGGATCCTGCCACCTGTACTTTTTGGTTTTCAATGGGTGAGATGACCATCACCCTAGAGGATGTTCATAGGATTACTAGATTTCCAGTGCATGGAGAGGGCATATATTGTATTGATGATAGTGAGAGGGAGGATGTTATGAGGAGATTATATGGGGAGGATGTTGATGATGTGAGGTATATAATGGGTGGATTTTGTTATCACCTTTATATTCTTCAGAGAGAGAGGGTTGTGCTTGATGACTATGATGATGATGGGGATTACATGTTTTTCTTTTCCTAACTCTGGTGGTGGTCGGTTTCCTTGGATGATGATAGGTGTAGTAGCAGAGATGATGGAGCAAAGGATAGTCTATGCATTGGCCCCTTCTTTACTAGCACAAACCTATAGGGAGCTATGGGCTTGGAGGATCCAAAACAAATTTGGGATTGATATTTATTTTCTACTATAGTGTTGGGCCTTTGAGCATATTTTCATGGCTCATCCTCATGGTTTTTCCATGGGGAGGTGTTGATATGATAGGGAGATCAACTGGTTTCATGAGATGGCGTGAAGATGTAGGGGAGTCTAAAGGGGTACAAAGTGAGGAGTACTATAAACAACTCCTTGTAGGGTTACAGGTGGGGGATGTGTTATGGAGGCCCTACATTGGATTTCCAGTATGGGAGGGACATGAGAGTGAGTTGAATGCCACTCAATAGGAGTTATGGGTTTAGGGGTGAAGAGGAGGAGAGTGGGAGCTCATTAGATTTAGTCATGTCAGGCGACAATTTGGTTTGATACAGGATGTGCCAGAGGCTCCAGTTTTGTATAGATGAGATGATGGGGATATGGATACTCCATTACCAGTAGTGGTGGGTGCCACATTATTCTATGCCTGATGAGGAGGGAGCCATGGGTGTTGATGATCATGGAGATAGTGGTTCCTATAGATGATGTTGGTGTGACTGTGGCATATAAGGCATGGTGGAATGGTGCATTTCCTGTGTGGGGGAGAGCTCAACCAACTCCAGGAGATAGGTGGGTGAGGGCCAGGGTGGAGGGAGGATAAGGAGGTAATGGTGGTGAGGGAGGTGATGGGGATGATGATGAGGGGTGATGATGGTGCAGATAGAGAAAGCTCTAGAGGCTACTATTACATATTGGAGGATCGAGAAGGCCAGTGGAGGTGAGAGATACAGTGACCATAGAGAGAGATAGTCTGAGGATGGAGAAGGATGGTTTGGTAGTGGAGAGCGATGGGTTTGAGTGAGTGAGATGATAGCCTTAGTCAGTAGCTGGCATAGGCTATAGCTGATTGAGATAGATATAGACAACACCGAGAGACCCTGAAAAGGGCTCTCGACATTACAGGGACATCAGTGTCAGGTGCCGAGTTAGCGGCTCAAACTGAGGCTAGTGGTCAGATGGGGCCACCTGGTATGGTTAGCTTAGCTAACTACCAGTCAGTACGTGATGAGTTGGCCCATTATGATGACTTAGTGGTGCGGAACATGCCTGCTGCACTTGTTATGGACACATCTAGCTCAAGAGAGGAGTAGGTCCTAGTATTAGTGCAATGAGTGTGGGTCAGCCACCTCAGGGTCCAGATGGAGGAGGTCCTAGATAGAGGGCCTAGATGGAGGAGATGGTGGTGGACATGGTGGTGTTGGGGGTGCTCAGGGGAGCATTGTTCATGGGAGTGATTTCTTTGCTGGTGTCTAGTTTACTGGATAGATATGTATGTATTTTTATGTATATGACTCTTTGTGAATCCTATATTTTATGTATATTTATTGATATACAGAGCTTGTGAGACTCCAGATGATGTACAAATATACTTTGATATGATTATATATATATATATGATGGTGATGATTTTCATGTTTTGATTTATTATTGTTTTATGTGAATGATTTTTTTTTGATATTTAATTATTGATAAATGTTGTTTAGATGGTATTGATATTATGATGGATGTATGATATTATGTAGATGTTTTTGATGATGTTGATGGTTATATGATTTATATATATGATGTGTTATGGAATATTGTGACTTTAATGTGATCAAAAATGTATAGCACAATGTATTTTAACTCTTAAATAAGAATAAAAATGGAATGATTACTTTTATATTGGATTTGATACATATGTGATGGGAATAAATATGGTGAAGGCACTTGCACTTTTGGCCTTTATTACAAATGTTAACATATGACTAACAATGGGTAGTCACATGTAGGATCTTGGATATAGATGGAAGTGAAAAGTATACCTTCCTAGGACATGGGAAGGGTTGACACATGTAGGTTGTGTGGGAGAGTAGGTTCTCCTTTCAATGGTTTCATAGAGAGATGCCCCAACTTTTATATTTTTATTTTTGATGCAAACTGATCGATGTGGGAAGTTTTCTTTGATGGGAAAGTTGATCGATGTGGGAATATTTCCTAGGATTTTTTGATATTTGAATTTTTGAAGGTTGATCGATGTGGGAAGCCTTTTTACATGAGTAGCCATCCTTCGAGGGAGTGGTCTATAATTTTTGATTTTTGACTTTTGATGGATAGCCATCCTTTGAGGGATCGGTCTATGATTTTAATAGGTAGTCGTCCTTCGAGGGATCAATCTAATTTTATTTTTTTGATAATATGATTTTGATTTTTGATAGCTTCCCTTTGAGGGATCAGTCTATTTATTTTGATAAGATGCATCCATAGATATTTTTGACTTTCTTTTGAGCTGAGGGAAAACCCTAATAGACCATTTCAAGGAGGGGAAGAGATGTGTACACAAACTACACATGTGTGCCCCATGACATGTCTTTGGTTGATAAACAAGGTGGATGGATGTAATGATTGTGGGGTTCCTACTAAGGAGGAACTTTTCCATGTGAAAGATGTGATGAACAGAGCCGTGGTGCTCATCTTTAAGGTTTTGAGGATAGTGATGGAAAACCACATACTTTCAAATCATTACGATGATAAGATGGTTGGTTGGTGGTGAAATAAGATCTTTGATGTGACTACTGTCATGATGGTCAAGATGTTAACAGTAGAAAGGCCACAAGTGCAAGGCATTCAGAGGTTCCTTTTCAGGTGTACCATCAAGGGAGGCTAGATGATAAGCTCCTGACCCATACTTGTGAGTGATGACATATGGACCGATCCAGTTAGGGGAAAACTTTCCATGTTTACTCCTTTCTAGAGTAGTGACATTTTGATTTTATTTGAGAATGAGATCACCTATATTAAAGTCATGTTATTTTACATGTTTGTTATACATGTGTTTGATGTGCTCTTGATAGACATGATGATGTTGAGAGTTGTTAAAATGCATTTTTCATCTAATAATTCTAATTGTGCTAGATGGTCTTGTCGATAGTCCTCATCAGGGATGAAATCTCTGAGGGATACATGAGTGATGGGATTTGAACTTCAAGGGGTAAAACCACCTCAGAGCCATAGACTAGAGAAAAGGGTGTAGCACCTGTAGGAGTATGGATGCTAGTTTGATAAGCCCAGAGAGAAAATGGGATTTGGAGATGCCAATTCCTGCCTGCTTTGTCAATGGTTTTCATGAGGATTTTGTTAAGTGTTTTGTTAGAAGCTTCAACTTGTCCATTTTCTTGAGGATAATATGGTGATGAAAATATTAGTTTGATGTTAAATGTGTCACAAAGTTTCTTAATGTCTTTATTTTTAAAGGATTTTCCATTATCAGTGACGAGTTTGTGAGGGATACCAAAGTGACATATGATATGTTGATAGATGAAATCGATGATTTTATTAGCTTTAGTAGATGTTAAGGGAATGGATTCTACCCATTTAGTGAAGTATTCAGTGGTTGTGATGATAGAATGATGTTGTTGTGATGAGTGAGGATTAATCATGCCAATGAGGTCTAACCCCCATTGTGAGAAAGGCCATAGGTCTTGAGTGGGTTGTAAGGCTTAACTGGGAATATGAGTGAGATTGGAGTTTTGTTGATGATTGACACATTTCTTAACATACGTACAACAATATTGATTGATAGTAGGCCAAGTAATAGCCCATTCGAAGAGGACACACTTAGTGACAAGTGTGTACCATTGAAATGTCCACCACATATACCATCATGGACTTCTTGAATGGATTTAGTAGACTCATGAGATTTAAGGCATCTTAACAAGAGGCCATCAAATCCATGTTTATAGAGGACACCACCTATGATGACATATCGGGTAGCATGTTGAAGAAAATATCATTTAGCATTTCTAGATAGATCAGGAGGAATTTTGGATTCTGAAAGATAGTCAAATATCTGAGTGTACCAAAGGTCAGTTGGATTGTTTTTGATGATGTTGATAGAAGGGAGTTCATTTTTGTGGGATGGTTGATCAAGTCCATGGACAAAAAAAAAAATTTTATAGTTACCAGTTGAATCTTTAGTTGATAAAGGGATGAGGGATGCTAGAGAAGCCATGGTGTCTGTGAATTTGTTAGAAGATCATGGAACTGTTTGGATTGTGTAATAGTCAAAGGCTTCTAAGAGGAATTCAACAATGGATTTATATTTTTTGTAGAATCTCATTTTTACATTGATAAATTCCTTTGATTTGATTGATGACAAGTTGTGAGTCTCCATAGATGTCTAAGATTTGAACACCAAGCATGATGGCAGTTTGAAGACCCATGATTAAAGCTTCGTATTCGGCCATGTTGTTAGTACATTCAAAATTAAGTTTGAATGATAGAGGGATGGGAGTCCCCCAAGGAGGTATAATGATGATACCGGCCCCTCCCCCTTGCTGGACATTTAGATCCATCAAAGAAGAGTGTCATTTTGAGAGGGGTGTATTCTTGATCGATAATAGTGTTGATAGATTCATCAGGGAATTGTTGTGAGGTGGTTGATTGTCTGGAAGAGGAGCTTCGGTGAGCTGATCGGTGATGGCTTGTCCTTTGATAGATTTTTACAGGATAAATTCAAGATCAAACTCGGTCATAAGCATAAGCCACTGAGTGATGTGGTCACTGTGATATGGTTTAGAGTGCATGGTTTTAAGTGGGTTAAAGCTAGTAATAATGTAAGTCTTGTGGTTGAGTAGATAATGGTGTAGTTTGGAAGTTGTGAAGTACAAGGCACAACATAACTTTTTGGCTTCAGTATAATGAGTTTCATATTCATGGAGAGTGCGGCTTATATAGTAAATGATTTGTTCATGACCTTGCTCATCTTGATGAGTGAGCATGACACCTAAGGCATGATTTGTAGTGGATATGTAAAGGTAGAAAGGCTCCCCCTCACATGGAGGTGTGAGCACATGGGTGGTGATAGGAGGTATTGTTTGAGGTCATTGAAGGATTTTTGACAATTGTGGTCCCATCTAAAGTTAACATCTTTTGAAGAAGATGGTGAAAGGGATGACAATGATCTGAAAGTTGTGATATAAAGTGATGGATAGACTGAAGCTTACCATGAAGGCTATGAAGTTGTTTGAGGTTTGATGGAGGAGGAATTTCGATGAAAGATTTGATTTTAGTGGGGTCTACTTCAATGCCCAGATAGATATGATGAACCCTAAGAATTTTACCAGTGAGAACACCAAACACACACTTAGTGGGGTTAAGATGAAGAAAATATTGAATAAGATGGGTGAAGATAGTGTCAAGGATGGCGTGAGATGATCCCTATTGTTTTTGATTTCCCTAAAATATCATCAACGTAGTCTTCTATTTTGTGGATAAGGTCATGGAAGATGTATGTCATAGCACGTTGATAAGTGGCCCCCACATTTTAAGTCTGAAGGGCATAACATGGTAACAAAAATTCCCCCAAGGAGTGATGAAGGATGTTTTGTGTTGATCATCAGTAGTGATGAGGATTTGATTATAACCAGAGAATCCATCCATAAGGGAGAGCATCTCATGGCTGGTTGTTAGATCGATGAGTTGGTCGATGTTTGGAAGAGGGAAGTCATCTTTAGGACAAGTGAGATTGAGATCTCAGAAGTTGGTGCAGATGCGTAATTTTCCTGAGGCTTTGGTTATGGGTACAATATTAGAGACCCATTGTGGATAGTCAATGGGTATGATGAAATTAGTAGAGAGCAAGCATTGTAACTCTTCTTTGATGAGAAGAGCTATGTGAGGGTGCATCCTACGTAGCTTTTGTTTGATGGGTTTGGCATTAGGATAAGTGATGATATTGTGGATGATGATGTTGGGATCGATACCTGGCATATCACTATATGACCAAGAAAAGGCTTGACTATATTTGGATAGGAAGGTGGTGAAGTCATTTAACTCCTGTGGATCTAAAGATTGACTGAATTTAACTATATGAGGTTCTTGTGGAGTCCCTATATTAATGTCGATAGTGGATTCATTGAGGAGTGTTGAAGTGTCAGGTGGTAAGGATTTCTGAAGGAAATGATCCTCTACCCCCATATGAGAGAGAATAGCTTGATCATCTTGACATTGAAGGATGTTGATGGTGGGTGAATCTTCTTCTATCATTTCAGGCCAGATGAGAGGAAGTGTCTTAGTATCATGATTAGTTTGATAAGTCAATGGTCCTAATGTAATAGTATTGACTAAAAAAAGTTAGGGGGGGATGGAAATGGTGTCATCAGTGTCCATAGGAATATCATGTGTGCACGAGGATGATGGTTTGTTCTATGATGGATTTTGGATGTGGTATGCATGTGTGGAGGATTCAGAAGTTGGTTTCTCATAACCTAGCCCATATTTTTCATGTGGTTTGAGGGAATGTTGGATGATTAGATCATGGATACCCTATTCATAACGTCCAAATCCAAAGCCTTTCTAGGTGCAATGATGGAGATACATCTGTGTGAAGACTTGATTATATAAGAATTTAAAGTCTGATATGAATGACATGGCATGACGTTGATAAGTAGGTTGTGTAGAGGGGTGGTTGATCCCTCCATAGATAAGATTTGTTTTCAGATGTGGGGAAACATAGGAGATGACATCTATGATGTTGGGTTCATACATGGGTTGTTTATAAGGTCTTCCATATGTCTTAGTAGTGGGAAGTGAATTGAGTGTAAGGAGATGATACTCCCCCAGTGAAAGGTGTTGCATAACATCATCAAAGGAAGAATCATCTGGTAGTTTGGATGATGGAATGGATGAACTGGTAGATGCTTCATTAGAGGATTTTGAGCTTGATTTGGGAACAAGTACATCATTGGGATGATATGTCATGTTACAAGCTCTGAAAGGGTTGGGATCTATGGGAACTGTAAAGGTTTTACCTTCATGTTCATACTTGATACATCGATGGAGTGTTGATGGGATATAATGCATAATTTGTATCCAAGGTCGGCCTAGTAGCATGTTATGTTGGAACTCTCCTTCTACCAGATAGAAGATTCTAGGGAGAGTTTTAACACCGAATTTAAGTGGTAATATGATGATTGTACCAAATGTGGGGGTGATGGTGTCATTGAAGGCTCGAAGTACAACTGGTGTTTGGGTGATAATGGTGTTAGGTAGTTGAAGTTGATTGAAGGCATATGATGATATGATATTGATACTAGTGCCATTATCGATCATGAACCTTTTAATGAGGATATCATTGATTTGGGTGGTGATGAAGAGGGGAAGATCATGGTCTTCTGGTTGTAATGATGGTATTTCAGAACTGTCAAAGATATGGCAGTGGATGTTTTAAGAGTGCCTACTAGATTTGCAAAGAGTTGTGGATCATCTGAAGGGCACTGATATGGATTGGAGAGCTTTGATCATGGCTTGTTGATGTGAAGGTGAGGTTTGCACCAGCTCGTAAAGGGACATCTTGACTGGAGCTTGGTGAAGTTGTTTGATGACAAATTTTGTACTACGGTGGTGGATTGTGTATGAGGAATGACAAGGATGGAAACCTTGGCCTTAGTAGGGGGTGTTTGAGTTAGATGACTCAGGAGTGAGTGGGATGGAAGAAACTTTGGATTTGTTTTGATCATGAGGGTGTTAGGTTCATGGGTATGTGCTCTAGTGGTGACATGTATTGCATCGATTTGATGAGGAGGGGTTTTCTTAGAAGAGTCCCCACTTTTAGTGGTTTGAGTGGTTATGATGGTTAGATGTGGTGTTGTAGATGTATTACGAGATTTTTTTGATGTGGCTAGGTTTGGAGGAAGAAGGCCTTTATTTGTAAGGTTTTTGATAGTGGCAATAAGGGCCTTATAATCTCTTGTATGATGTCCTGGTGTGTGATGATAGTCACAAAAGGCTTCAAAGTTATACCAGGAAGGCTTCCACCCTTGAGAGCTAGATGGCTTAAGAGGGGGTAGTGTTATGATGGATTGTTGAAGGATCCTTTCAAGGGTTGATGCATAATATCCTTTTGAGGTGGATGTTGAAGGAAGGAAGTGATGATTTTTTGATTTGATAGGTGTTGAAGGCACTACTTTTGGTGTGGTTTCTTTGGATGTGTGCTGGGGATGGTTTTTGATTGTGTGTAATAGTGATTGTTAATTTAGATGAAGGATGTGGCCCTAGAATGAAGGGTAGGGGGTTTGGATTTTTGTGTTGAAGGAGTAATAGGTGATGTGTTATGATTGATTGTATTTTTAGATGAAGGGGCATGTGGTTGTATGATAGGTTCTCGAAGTGTATGCAAGTGAAATTGGGTAACATGATCATCATATGAGATTTTCACAATTTGTATGATGGGTTTCTTTTGTAAGGTTTGTGAAGAGATTGTGGATGAATTAGATGTGGATATAGGGTAGATGTGGATGAGGTGTTTTGTTTTAATTTCTATGGTAGGACTATTGGATGTGCCTTGTTTCTGTGGATACTTGGTTTGTTGTTTTCAGATGTAGAGAGATCTACTGGTAGATGGTTGGGATGTGATTTTTTGACTGTGTTGATAGTATGATGGCTTGAATGGTATTGGATTGTGGTTGACTGGTAGATGGGGAGTGATTAGGAAAGGTTGTTTAAAACATCCAAGGTTTTGATTTTGAGGTGCATTTGGGTTATCTAATTGTAAATCACACCTTTGTCAATAAGATCTTGAAGGAGCGTTTCATAATGAATGACACCTTTGATGTCGTGGCCTTTGACCCTATGGTATTTACAATAATCATTTTCTCTATACCAAGAGGGTTTTGAGATGGATGTATCGATGGGGTGGATAGGAGGAAGAGTGATCATGTTGGCAGCCATGAGTTTATCAAAGACTACACTATATGATTCACCTATAGGAGTATAGTTACGTTGAGGGTGAGAGTGTTTGGTGGTCTAAAATTCTTGGGGAGTGGTTTTGATGACTACTGTGTTGGCTGATGATTTGGATTTCTCTTGACTAGAAGATGGTTTGGATGAAAACTCAGGTTTTGGCTTTTTCGATCTAAGTTTAACTCTACCATCTTCAAGAGCACAAAGCTCAAGTTTGTGAGCCATTGTGAAGGCTTCATCAAATGTCTGGAAGGATTGGATTTGTAATGTAGATGATATGTGTTTGGCACAGGAGTGAGAGAATAATTATATTAGATCAGTCTGTGGGAGAGAAAATGATAGTTGATTGATAATACCCCTCCAGTGGGTGATAAAGTCTGCAATGGATTCATCTTCAAATTGTTTGATTGTGTATAGGTCGGTGATAGTGATTTTACATGTGATATTGATTGAGAAATGTTCTAGGAACAAATGAACAAGCTATGTGAATGAGAAAAGTGAATATTGTGGGATGTTTTTATACCAATCTAAGGTAAGGCCAACTAAGGACATGGGAAATGTCCTCAACATAAGGTCCTGATCATGTGCTATGAGGTAACAGGCATGTCGGAAGGCCCAGATGTGTTGTTGAGGGTCTTCTTTACTATAGAATTTGAGGAACTTAGGAAGTTCCCAGTGAGGAGGATATGCTTTGTATGGTACAGATGGATGGATGGGTTTGTTACATATTTGTTCATATGATAATGTGTTTTTGGGACCCATAGAAGTGGCTTCAAAACTAGATATTTTGTTCATTAATGCCTGTAGAGGGTCAGTTTGTGGTTGTTGTGTATTGGATGACGATGAACCAGGTTGATTATATGAGAATTGATTTTTTGTTGATATGGTTGATATTGTGAAGGAATATTATGTTGGAATATTTTGCTGATGAGGGGTACCTAGGGGAATATTATAAAGAGGTTGTGAAACTAAAGGCTGCAAAGGTTGAATGTATTTATATTAGAAGGGTATGGATGTGTTTATAAGGGGTTGTGATGATTGAGGTATGTGTTGAAAGGGAATGGATGTGTGAATGAAAGGTTGTGATTGTTGTGGTATATGTTGGAAAGGAATAGAGAGTGAATGAGTGATTGAGGTTGTTGAGGTATGTGATGAAAGGGAATGGAAGGTATGAATGAGAGGTTGAGATTGTTGAGGTATGGATTGAGAGGAAGTAGGGATGGTAGATGATTGTTGTGAGGAAGGATGGATAGTAGAAATAGAACTTGTATTAATAGGTGGTATTGATGTAGGGATAGACATAACTATGTTTTGGACAACTGATGTGGGTTGTTGGGATGGGGTAGGTTGAGATACACTTGATGGGATGGATATTGAACTCACAGGAGGAGTTTGGATGGTAGAAGAGACTAAAGGGGTTGATGTGGATGAAGATATATTGGTATTTGTTTTGGATGATGTAGAGCCAAATGAGAGATCTGGTGAAGATGTAGGTTGTTGATTGGTTGTGTCTTGTGAGGATACCACATTAAGGTCGAAGACCATGATAGGGGGCGAAGACATGACATTGGATGTTTGTGATTGAATGCTAGTGGGATAAGGATGTATTTGTTGGATTACCAGCTCATGGTTAGGATCAATAAGTCTGGGAGAAAGTCATATGAGGGTGTTGGATATAGGGGGTTGTGGTTTAGGTGTGAATGGTTGAAGGTGAACACCTCAGGGAACAAGATATGCATTGAGGGAAATGGGGTTTGAGTCTAAATTTCAGAAAATACATGGATCCCCACTATCAAAAAAATGAGGACTAGGTGGATCATGTATTTCAGATGATTCAGATTGACTACTGGGAGAATGTGGAGGTTCTTGATCATGTGGTTAGGTGATAGAGATGCTCATGTTGTTCAATTAAATGTGAGGCATCCTCAATGTGGGTTTGAATATTTTCAATAGATCGTTGGAATTTTTCTATCATATTTTTAGAATTTTGAAGATGGGATTGTTGTCTTGTAGTAACCATGAAAAAAACAATCACCTAAAATGAAAAATAAATCTAAATTGTTGATTACAAACAACAAAAAATCACACAGAAGATTTTTTATTATCTTGATTAATTAAGAAAGAAGTATGAAATGTGTAAAATGGCTGATGGGGTCCTAGGAAATGGCAATCTATGGATGGTTTTAGGTGATGTTTAAGGTTGGAGTCCTCGATATACCTGAAGGTACGTGAGGCCCAAATCTATGTTGGTGTCAGTATGGGGCTTGGTATTGGGGCCTACCCCCTCACTTCATGGTCCCACAGTGATAAGGGAGTTGGGTGCTTAGCCAATATACCAACAACCAATTATTTATACCCATCCAGAACATCAAGTCAACTTCTCCTCTTGGTGATGAAATCCAAGTATGTCCACTTGGGTAGGAATGTTTTGATGCAAGTTGTGTTTAAAAGGATTTGGTTGTGTGTGGGGGGAGATTAAGTGAATGCAATCTATTAACCTCCTAATTAAACTATGTGATCAAAAAGGATGAGCGGTTCATTTTAAGCCTAAAAAAAAGATTGATTTCGATGAGGACAACAAACAAAAATGCAATGCTTTGAAAGAAAAAGAAAGGAAAGATACACCTGTAAAATGCTTCCTTTTTAATTTTTAGATTTTTGATTTTTTTAGCACAACTACAACACAACAAGCAAAAAATCTCCCACAGAAAAAACCTGTAAGGGTTAGATGAAAATAGAGAACAAAAAAAGAGAAATGAATGTTAGAGGCTAACTGACTAAGCAATCAAAACAATCTACATAGATCATCAGTGATTTACAGGAATCGTTGGTGATTCACCAAAATCACTTGCAATTTGACTGGATTGTTAGCAATTGCAAAGAAGAGAACCTAAAAGTGAAAATTAATTAATTTGAAATGAAAGAAAAGGGACAAGGTCCCACCAGGCATGCCAGAATGTACTAGAGAGTTTTTTCTTTCCAACTTTAACTTAATAAAATGAAATAACAAAAAAAAACTATTGAACTCAGAAGACGGTGGGGTTTATCGATACCCACGATGATGGATGTCGATGTTGATGGATAAATCTCCTTCTTCTTTCACCGATGAAGAAACCTGCAAATAGAAGACAACTAAAAAAAATAGATTAGATAAATGGATAAATGAGTTGCTCAGCAAAGGAAGATTCCAAGAATCCAAAGGGACTTCCTTGGAGGATGTCAACTCGCTTTGATACAATTAAGTAGATTGACAAAGATAATGATAATAATATATAAATGACAAAGATAGATAGATAATGGATAAAAAGCTTTAGAACTTGGAGTTGAAGGGTAAGTCATGTGCAGCTTCAAATGTGGCCCAAGCAAGGGTGGATGCAATGAAAACAGACTCGAAGTAGTCATACCAAAAGTCTTTGTTTCTTGTTGGATCTCATGGAGGAACTCGATCTGATCCTCAATGTCTTCAATGTCGGTGGAAAATGTATTGCACACAATGTAAGCTCATGAAGGATGTTGTATTGTTCCCAAAAGAAGGGTTGTTGAACTATAGGAAGGTCATAAATGCTTGTGATAGGATGAGACCAGCCAGGTACTGCCATCTAAAGTAAATCCATGCTTGCAGAGGACAAGTTAAATCCAAAATATTGATAAAATTGATATTAAACTGATAAATTGATTACAAATGTAAATTGACAGGGATCGGTGGTGATTCAGAGGAATCATGGGTGATCAGAAGAATCATGGGGATTCAAGAATCGTTGGCAATTACTGTGAAAATGATAAACTTCAATAAAAATGATAAACTAAGCTTTTAAATGACGATTTTTTATTATTTTGATGTTTTATGAAATATAAATAAAAAACAAGATAAATAAATACCTTTTGATGTGGAAATAGGCTGAAAGATGCCTCCAAATGTTGGATGGAGCTGATTGAAGTTGATGACCAATTGTTGAGCTTCTGGGAAGATGATTGATGAAAAATACTATCAAAATGATGTATTGCAAATAGCTTGAGGTTGATACAGGTCCTTGATGATCTCTGGAATGATTAGATTCATTGTTGGAGTCGAAAAAAACAAAGTGCAAAACATGAGTAAAAATGTTTCTGAAGCTCCTTGAGAAAGGCAGAAAAACTCCTATTTGTAATTGCTAGTGATCGGTTAGGATCACCGACGATCTGGGATTTTTCGGGGAAAACATTTAGGAAATGGTTGAAACCACTTCCTAAATGGGATTTTTGGGTAAATGATGAGGGAAAATGGTTGGGAGGAGGTTATGGATGAGTTGGGGAGGTTAGGATGTTAGGATAAAATAGGTTTGAGGTGGTTTTGAGATGTTAAGTGGTTTTAAAGAGGTTAGGTAGTTTGGGATGGGTAAATAGTAATTTCTGAGGGTGTAAAAATTGATTTTACTAGATGAGGAGAGGATGACTTAGGATAATGACATAATGCTAGCCAACCCCACATTGACACATAGGTAGAGAGATATTTGTGGCACCATCGTTGGTGTGTGGTATTGAAAGTGGGCTATAGCTTGATTGTAATCCCACTTGACTAGTTAGGGTGTGCTTGCATGTTTGTGATTGTTTGAGTGTTTTGTTGAAACTAGTATACAACCTCACACTAGTCCCTCTTATCAATCATATACACCTATCGATCATCTCTTTTGACCATGTCATTTGACCATGATTTGAATACCCCCATATATTGTTAACCATACATCATTCACCATACACTTTTGACCATATTTTTGTCATCCATAGTCCACTTAATGTCACTCACACTTTTATTAATATTTACATAAAAAAAAACAAATAATAAACCTCTCCTCATAATCAACAAAATTTACAACCACAAAAAACATTTATAAACACCCCCCATATCACGAAAAATTTAAAAATTTAATTACACATCCCCACTCTATAAAATGTAACTCGTCCCACAACATCTCACCCAAACTAAACCTCCATTTGTCTCGCCATCACAAAATTTCCACCTGTTGATTTCACATTTCTTGTTGACATTACAAAACTTACCTAGGCCCAAGAAGATCCTAAGATATTAATACATCACATATTCCCTCTTAATCATGACATTTACTACATCTTACATCCTACATCTCACACATATCCTACCCACATATCCTCACAACTAAACATCTCATCTAAGATTTCCTATTAACACAATTAATTCAATCTTATTAATCAACACCTTGAACAGACACAAATCCCTTTATCTCCTATCTCAATATCTAAAGCCCTCACACATGAGGCACATCCCAAGCCCTCTTTTATAAAGGAAAATCCTTCCTCAAATCCCCTCAATCCTTCTTCAATATTTTTGTCCCGAAACAAGGATTCGATTGTCAGAATCATACATCAATTAATAAGAAACATTATCCTTTCTTCATCTACACATATTTTACCTATTTAATACACCTCTATCCCATCCACATATCTCAACACCACTAGGTTCTAATGGCACCTAGGAGAAGACCTTCCCAATCCAAATATGGGAATGAAGATGAAATAAACCGCCATCTAAACACAAAAAACACAAATGACATATTCAATCACAATTTTTTTGATGCCAATGCAGAAGAAAACCACAACCGGGGGGAAGATGAAGAAACAATGGTCAATACTAGTAGTGATGATGATTCAAGCACCTAATTCATAGAAGGAAGATGCAGACGAGAAATGCTTAATCATTCATCGACAAAAACAAAATATGCTCTCCTCCTCCACTATATCACATGGGAGAAAAAATTCCTTCTGATTATACACATGACCAACTTCATAGTCTCCTCCAATGAGAATGAATGCATTAGAAAACAACCCCCATCCCCACTACATCACAATCCAAACAACCCAAATCATGGTAACCGTCACACTATGTGTGGATGGGATAGCAAAGAGAACACCCATAACTCCCATATATCTAAGGAGGTTGTCTTATCCCAATTACAACAAATGAGTAACCAAATTTCCCAATTGGCCTCCCAACTTGACCCCCAATGACCAAATGATCATGGCTCATAAACATTCACAATGACCCAATTTCAACATACCACCCACCAGTCCTCAAGAACCCACCTTGGAGTAAGAAATAAAGTCTATGAAGGAAATGCTTCAAGGGTTGCAACTTGGAAAACAAGGATGACAATACAAGTTTGAGGAACTTTGTCCTTATCCATTTGACCGTCAAATATCCTACATGTGTCCCTTTCCCCCATACTTTGAACCACCCAAGTTTGAAAAATATAAGGGAAAGGGTGATCCTCGTGAACATGTTAAAGAGTTTTATATGCTATGTCAAGAAATAGCCTACGATGACTCCTATTTACTACGAATATTTTCACGAAGCCTAGGTGGTCCCACTCTTAAATGGTTCTTCCATTTGCCCAAGGGATCTGTCACTACCTTCTATCCAAAAATTTCTAAAGAATTTTTTTCAAACACTTCTCATATAATGTGGAACACGATGTCACCATGATCGACTTGTGCAATACCAAGCAAGCGTAATGGTGAAATATTTTCATCCTTCTTACAACGATGGAGAGCCCTTGCTAGCCGTATCCCATGGCCCATCCTGGAAAAGAAATTGGTCACCATTTTTGTCACCAACCTCCATCAAGAACTATCTTTCCACCTACAAGTCCATTGTGCCAACACATTTGACGACATCATAGAAAAGGGAATGCAAATAGAAAAATCCCTCATTTCCAAAGGCCTCATTAAATTGTATTCCCACGATAACTACAATCAATCCAATCAACCTTCCACATCAGAGAAGCCTAAATATTTCAATAAGAATAAAAATGTTGTCGGCGATGGAGTGACAGAGACCAAACATGTTCAACATGTCCACAAATTTGTTGCCATATCCGTCCCTAAAGGTCAACCTTGATCCACCCAAGATCCAAAAATAAGGTCATACACCCCCTTGGTGAATCCATTGAAACAATCCTTGAAAAATTGTTGCCACTAATATGGTAGTTTTCCCACAAACCCAACCGATTGATGAGTCTAGACCTAAACCCTCTTGGTTTAGGAAAATGAATATTGCAAATTCCATAAAATCAAGGGTCATGCCACAACTAGATATATGAAGATCAAGAACTACATCCAAGACTTGATTGATCGAGGTGAAATTGAAATCAAAGACAATGTGTCCTCTTCCTCTCAAAATCAGAAGCTAGGGATTTATCAAAATCCACTTCCCAATCATGGTCAAGACCATGCTTTAAATCAGGGTCAGCAGAAGTCTAGTAAAAACCATGAATCATCTAACCATTAGTCCAATCATATAAACTACAAAGGTGTCCCCTTTTAATATGAATCCCTTGTTGGCCATATCCACCATTCACCCCATCAAGTAGCCGCCATCAAAGTTAAAGGCCCTTCCCATAACCCTCAGTGTGTGGTTACTACTCACAAGGAGCCATGTAGTGGTTCAAGGGGCTGCTCCATCTTACTCTAGTCCACCTCCAAATCCCAATACAATATTATTGAATAAATTGAGAAGACCCCCGCTCAAATTTCCATCATGGATATCTTAAAGGCATCCTCCATCCATAAAGCTATCCTTTACCATGCTCTTTAGGAGACTCATGTCCCAATGGATATCGACCCCACTCAATTCCAAGATCTCATTGTTCATCTCTACCCTCATCCAACACTTCCACTCACTTTCACTCAACAGGACTTTCCACTACATGGCCCAACACACAACCTTCCTCTCTACATTGAGGTCCATATTGAAAATACTCGCGTCAAATGAGTACTAGTGGACAATAGATTTGGAGTCAACCTTTGTACCCTATCTCTTATTCAATGACTAGGGTATAATGAATTGGATCTAAGACATGATATAATCACCATTAAAGCATATGATAATACTGAAAGAAAATCAGTGGGCACTTTGTACCTTCCCATCAATGTGGGGCTTGTCATGCTACCCACCCTAGTACATGTTGTGGACATCTAGTTCCCCTATAATTTATTGCTTGGTCATCCCTAGATCCATGAAATGTATGTCGTTCCATCCAAATTACATCAACGTCTCAAATTTGAGCATGCCAGTGTGGAGGTCACTATCCATGGTGACCCTCAACCTTTTCCAAGTATTTCCAAGCACTTGAAGCACAAGGTTATATAGGGAACCATATTGTCCCATCACCGAAACCATCCCATCACAATCTTCATCATCCATGACATCATCCACTAACTCATATGTTTCACCTGACAACCTTCTATCCACTTCACATAACACTTCATCATCATCTTCTCCCATCTTACCTACTTCATCCACATCCACCCCTCTCCTAACCACACCACATCTCAAGCTAAAATCCATAGGGTGCAGGGAATATCAAACCTTCAGTATTGAGCAACTCCCACTCTCACCAAAACAACATGGTAGGACCAACATGTGTCAAATAAAAAGAAGTATATTCATTGGGCTCCTCCACTTTTATCCACTTTGGGTATCTCATTGATGAGTACATAGAACCATCAGACACTACATGGCTCATAGACAATTCTATACATTCCTGTTGCTTGAGAGTAATGAATATCTAATCCCTAAGCATATGATGACTTGCATGGGTTATTCTGGTCGAGGACTAGGTCACAATGAACAAGGCATCCCTAAACCCCTTTCTATCATCCCCAATCTTGATGGCCACGGATTATGGTACCAACCACTTGATGATGGTATACATGATGACCTGAGTGACACAACTGAGAAACTAAGGAGGCCATAGACACCATCGAAACTAGCTCTGTCTATAGCCAATACAAAGAGATTTCCACCACAAACCTCTTACATGACACCACCATCCTTGCCATTGATGTCTCTCACTTATCCCCAAATCATCCAATAGGACCAATAATCTGATCATATCTCTCTTAACACATTTTAGAATGATGAGGCAATTCTCAAGTTCATGGGGACCCAAGATAATATACCATCTAGTGACCATAAAAAAGGTTTCAAAATATATCTAAATGTTGATGCCTATTTTGGTGAACAGGAGCCTATCCTATCTATACAATCCCCAATCCAACATCCCCCATCCCTACTCCTCTTTCCATCTAGATGAGGAGGATCCCCTTGAAAAATTATTTGACCATTCCCCACATCCAGATCATGATCCAACCATGGATCAAATCCTTCCGGCTCCTAAAAATCTACAAGATGGATCAACATCATTAATTGAAGAAACCATCAATATTAACATCGACACTGAAGAAGACCCCAAGATTCTTAAACTGGGGGCATCTTTATCAATAGAAGAACAAGCCACCTTTACAAAACTTCTTAAATAATTCTTAGATGTATTTGCATGGTCCTACGTGGATATGCCTAGGCTTGATCCATCCTTGGTGGTTCATCATCTAGTGGTCCGTAAAGATGCAAAACTAGTTAAACAGAAGCTCCGTAAGATGCATCCAAAGGTCACCTTGCTCGTCAAAGAAGAACTTCAAAAACTGCTCGACGTCGACTTCATCCGACTAATTGATTATTCTGAATGGATCTCTACCATAGTCTCAGTAGGAAAAAATACTAGGGACATCCACATATGTACATACTTTCATGATAACAACAAATATTTCCCAAAAGATGATTTCCCATTACCAAATATTGACATGATTGTGGATTCTACAGCTGGGCATGAAATGTTATCTCTCATGGATGGCTTCTTTGGATATAATCAGATCAAAATATCAGAATAAGATCAACACAAGATCACTTTCACTACACCATGGGGTACTTTTTTCTACCAAGTCATGCCTTTTGGCCTAAAAATGTTGGAGCCATGTATCAACGTGCCATGACCATCATCTTCCATGACATGCACCAATCCAGCACTATGATTATTCTCCACCGGGAACTCCTCGTACTATGATTATTTACTAATGCACAACCTTTAGTTTGGTGGATGTAATCTGCAAACACAACAACAAGCATAACACAAGAATACCATAGACTATGATACGAATGAATGATGACAAATATGAAATATAAGTGTAAATTATAATATCAACATGAAATTGTTACAATCTCACCCATTAGGTACTTCAAGTGTTACTGACTTCACTTGCCTTCCAACAATAACTATGGGAGAAACTTCACAATGGATTCTTTAACACACCTTCTAAATGATGGTTTCCTTTACACACTTACTCATACAATATTTCTCACTACTTCTCTCTATGCTAAATGGGGGGGTGGCCTCTTTATTTATAGGAATTTAGGCTTATCCACCCTATCTCTAAGATAGGATAGGAAATCTCTTCCGGCCAATCATATTTCATGCCTAAACTCTTACCTTTACATGTAGGCTTATCTTCTAAGATAAACCTTATCATCTCACATGGGTTCCACCTTTTTAGACTTTTCCACAAATAAAATACAGAAAATATTTATGACATCACTCTTTGTCCTTATTACAAATATAATATTTCTAATTCCTAATCATGTAGACCCTACTTCTCTACTTACCCCAACTTTGACATTTTAACATTACCGGACCACTTACGACAAATATTTACTTTTTACCACAACATTCCTATTGTAATTTGATTGTTACCGTACTCTACTTTATTGGCGGCACCGTACTGACGATGCCATTATCTTCTATTGGACGCCACTACTAATTATACTTAACAACATCCTATTCCTAATACATACATTAATAAAATAGAAATTACGGAGGAAAATTTTAATGTCGACATTTTCCCCCTTCTTAGCTTCTACTCCGTCCTCGGAGTAGACTATTCTGGTGCTTGGAAAATCTTTAACTTGTCGTGGTTGACCCATTTCGTAATGGGAGTGCCATCCAATTCCTCCAGTTGATATGTACCATTTTCATGCACAACTACTATTTTGTAGGGCCCCATCCATTTGGGAAGAAATTTTCTCTGCCTTCTTTTTATGTATCTGGAATCATATACTAAAACCAAGTCATTCACATGAAATGGAGACCAACGGATCTTTTGATCAAAGTATTCCTTCTGCTTCATTTTCTTCTTATAGCTTGTATCCTTCGCTATTTCCCTCATTTCCTCTAGCAAATGAAGATGCACCAACTTTTCTTTTATTGAATCACTTTCATCCATCCTTTCATTTTTCATAATTCTCACAGTGGGAATATCAAACTCAATAGGAAGAACTGGATCAATGCCATAGGCCAACTGAAATGGGGAGTATCCTGTTGCTGACTTTGATGTTGCCCTATATGCCCACAATGCTGCATGAATCCTTTTATCCCACTTATGTACCTGTAAAGCTTAGCACTGCTCATTTGTCTGCTCCCAAAGTAAACTGGATGATCATTCCCATTTTCATCCTTTTGGCTCAGAGTACTTCCTAGTGCTGTATCTGAAGCATCAGTATACACAATGAATGGCTTACTCCAATCTGGATTCTTTAAAACAGGTGAAGACACCAGGGCTTCCTTCAGTTGTTCAAAAGCTTCATGCACCTTATTTCCTGGTTCATAAGTAACATCCTTCTTCAAGAACTAGGTTAGTGGCTGTGCAATCTTTGAGAAATTCTTGATGAACCTTCTATAGTAACCCACATGGCCTAAAAATGATCTCAACTTACTTCTATTCATAGGAAATGGTAACTCTTTGATTTTTGAAACTTTATCAGGATCAGTACCAATACCATCTCTGGATACAACATGCCCTAACAAAACACCTTTAGAACATCCAAAGACACACTTTTTAGGGTTTAGTGAGGCTTGTGCTTCATCTAACCTTTGAAATGTTGTCTCCATTTGGTGCAGGTGGTCCATCTTGCTCCCATAGATGTAAAAATCATCCAGAAATACTCTGATGAAGTTCCCAATGTAGGGTTCAAACACCCTATTCATCAAGCACTGGAATGTTGCCGGAGCATTACACAACCCAAAAGGCATAACTCTATAAGAAAACTGTTCCCCAAGGAGTGGTGAACGTGGTCTTCAGCTGATCTTTCTCTGCTATACGAACTTGGTTGTATCCGCTATATCCATCAGCAAAACTATAGCACTCCTGGCCAGCTACTTCATCCAAGATCTGATCTGAGAATGGAAGAGGGTAATGATCCTTCTTTGTTGCCTTGTTGAGCTTCCTGTAATCAACAACAAATGCGTAGCTTCCCATTATTTTTTATTGAGATCACAATGGGAGAAACCCATTCTGAATTCTCCACAACAAATATGAATCCTGCATCAAGCAACTTATCTATTTCTTCTTTTACAGTCTTGGAAAAATTAGGATTCATTCTATATGGCATTTACTTTATGGGCTTAACACCATCTACCAGCTCAATAGAATGTTCTACCCAACTTACTTGACGGAGTTCCTTGTAATCAAAAGTGAATAGGTGTATGTACCTTCGAAAGAGCTGGAGGTAGGATTCCTTCTCACTCTCCATCACAGCATCACCAATCTTTATTTGTTGGAGACGATCATCAATTTCTTCTTCAGATAATTTTATGGGGTCATGAGTCGGTGTGTCTGGAAAGATATCCATGACTGAAACATCAACCTCACTTTCTTCATCTTCTGTGTCCACTTCACTGGTACTAGAGTAATTAGAGGATGTCTAATCATCATTTTCATCACTTGAATCCACAGGTTCTGCCTTATGATGCCGAGGGATCATGTTTATCTTCACCCTCTCTCTACCACGTCCAAGTGTCATGAAGCCTTCATTCCAGTAGTTTCTTGCATGAACTCTCCTTAGCCATGGCCTTCCCAACAACATTGGGTACGCAACAGTACCATTTTTCATCACCTGAAAGTCTACCACACATACAACACCCATAACAGATATTGCCACATTTGAAACAACACCTTCTGGTTTAGTTTTTCCCTTATTTAATGACCTTAACATAAGTGTTGAGGGGCGATCAATTTTTAAACCCAACATATTCATTACAGACTCGGTCATTACATTAACTGCAGCACCTCCATCAACTAAGACATCATGAATTGAAATACCATTACATAATACCTCAGCTTGTGGAGCGTAGGGATCTGCCTCTGCCTCCAAAATAGGGACCTCAACCTCCTTCCTTCGTCGAGCATTGAGTCCACTTCGCAGCTCCCGCCTCTTCTCAGAAGACATAGCCAAGAGTTGACCATCTGTAATATTTGCAGGCCTTTTGGACAGATCTTCTAAGATGGAGTATGGTCCTTGTCCCTGTGAAATCAGAAAATCCTACACACCCAACTTTCTTCTCCTATGTTTCTTACTAGTTTCTCCTTTCATCTTCTTAGGATCATTTCCATCTTGGTTATCTTTTTCTTTCTTTCTTTTTGTTACAAACACATCTACTTCATTATTTATGCTCTTATCTACTACATCAAAAGAATTCACAGGTGATTTTCCTTTATCATTATCTCTTGTACCAGATGTAGAAGCTCTATCTAGACAATTATACTTATAATGACCCTTTTTATAACAACCATAACATACAACTTCAGAAATATTTCTTTTTGGACCTCTATCTCCTCCCTGAGAACTAAATTCCTTTCCTTGAAGAAGATTAATAGTTAACTGACCCATCTTCTTGAGCAGATCTTCATACTCAGTAGATGTACTAGGAGAAATATTTGTGCTCACCGAGAGTGGTTGTGGATTCTGGACCAAAGGTGTTGGTGTAGGCTCTACTTTAGCAACAATTTCTTTGGGCTCCTCTTCCATGCTTTCTTCTTGCCTTCTTGCAATCTCCTTTGCTTGTTCAATGGTAGCTGGGCACTAATATATATTTCCTAACATTCCCCCCCTTATTGGTCATACTTCACTCGTTGTCTGATCTCTGGCTTCATCCCAAGAATGAAGTGCTTACAGAGGAGATTATCACACCATTCATCAACCCATCCGCTAATCCTTCCTTCCGGATCTGGGCATCGAGCTTCCTCCTTAGCTCTAGAACACGAGCATGATAATCCCTTATCTTCTCCTTCTCTCCTTGGGATAGCTTTGTGATCTCGATCATGAGATCTGCATATTTCTGTTGTTCACCAAATTCTTCAAGAAAACTTTCAGTTAATAAATCCCATGAATTTTTCACATTATCACCTAGTGTTTCAAACCACCTAAGTGCTGAACCATCCAAAAAGGTAGGAAAAAATTCAGTCCATTGTTCCCTTCTTATGAGGCCATTACAAATACAAGATCGTTTAAACTCTTGAATGAAAGATGAAGCATCTTCATTAGATTGGGCTGAAAAAATAGGAATCTTTCCCATTTTCAAAAGTAACCACAGTGAAATACCAACTCACAAGTACAATCAATAAGACTTATGTGCACAAATAATTGGAACTCACTACAATAGAAAGTGACTTTACACCTTTCTACAGTAAAATAGGAATGACCACGGTAAACTATGGTAAAACTTGACTTACTGCGGTAAAAACTGACTTTACTGTGGTAAACACTATTCAGTGGTACTGTGGTAAAAATTCACGGTAAAAAGTGACTTTACTGCGGTAAATACTACTTTACCATGGTAAAAATGGCAAAAATGACTTTACCATGGTAACTACTATGCACAGTAAAAACAAGGTTACCCTCCAAATGATTTTTGACTAAGGGGGAATATCTCTCCAGAAAATCCACCAACGAGGAATGGTCCCGGCAACGGAACCAAAATGTCATCACCAATCCGGCACTATGATAATTCTCCACCGAGAACTCCTCGTGCTATGATTATTTACTAATGCACAACCTTTAGTTTGGTGGATGTAATCTGGAAACACAACAACAAACATAACACAAGAATACCATAGACTATGATACGAAGGAATGATGACAAATCTGAAATATAAGTGTAAATTATAATATCAACATGAAATTGTTACAATCTCACCCATGAGGTACTTCAAGTGTTACTGACTTCACTTGCCTTCCAACAATAACTATGGGAGAAACTTCACAATGGATTATTTAACACATCTTCTAAATGATGGCTTCCTTTACACACTTACTCATACAATATTTCTCACTACTTCTCTCTATGCTAAATGAGGGGTGGCCTCTTTATTTATAGGAATTCAGGCTTATCCACCCTATCTCTAAGATAGGATAAGAAATCCTCTTCTGGCCAATCATATTCAATGCCTAAACTCTTGCCTTTACATGTAGGCTTATCTTCTAAGATAAGATAAACCTTATCATTTCACATGGGTTCCACCTTTTTAGATTTTTCCACAAATAAAATACACAAAATATTTATGACATCACTCTTTGTCCTTATTACAAATATAATATTTCTAATTCCTAATCATGTAGACCCTACTTCTCTACTTACCCCAACTTTGACATTTTAACATTACTGGACCACTTACGACAAATATTTACTTTTTACCACAACATTCCTATTGTACTTTGACTGTTACCGTACTCTACTTTATTGGCGGCACCGTACTGACGGTGTCGTTATCTTCTATCAGACGCCACTACTAATTATACTTAACGACATACTATTCCTAATACATACATTAATAAAATAGAAATTACGGAGGAAAATTTTAATGTCGACAGAAGCCCCTTAGTGGTTCTTCACCGGATCTTTGAGCCCAACTCAAGGAATTCGCAGTGATGCTCAGTTTGCGTAAGAGTCATGGTTTGAGATGTGAAATCATAAGCTGCCCTAGGATTCATAGTGTTGGTCACGACACGACATAAAATCTGATGCACTTGAAGGTCATTTCTAGGTCCTAAATTCCTTGCCTATTAATTTAAAACAATTCATAAGCAAGAAAGATCTAGGTCAGAAGGTTGATAACATACCTTGCTGACAAGTAGTCTTTATCCATTCCACCATTTATTGGAAAGGATACAATGTCTTCACATTAGAATGAAGCATTGTCAAACATCTTTCTATGGCCTCAAAGAACACTATGCATCCCCAGTTTGTGACACTAACGCCAACTAGGCATGTCCTCTTGGGTTCTATCCTTATTTAACTTTTTTCTCAACATTTGGGACTCTCCTTTCGCAACACAATTGCTTTTTACAATGGGAAAGGACAAGCTATCAATTGTCAATTACTAAAAATTCAATCATCCAAGGGAATCATATTGAAAAATATTCAATGTTGATGTTTTCCTCCAGAAAAGGACCAAACACTAATGTTTACATAACATTATCAAGCTTGCATGTTAAAGTAGATCCAGTTTAAATGTATTCTACTATCAAATCGGCAAAACTAAGAATTGATGGCTAAATGGATTATTCCTTAAACGAATTTAAATTCAATCTACCTGTTAATCAAAAGGCTATCAAAGGATAAGTTCTAGTAAATAACCTAGTAGAACCTCTAGATTCTAATACTACACCACTTGATACATGGGTACCAAGACGGATCAATATTCACCATAGATGAATAATATCGATGGACATTATACTTTGATGTCTCCTTCACGCATCACTTGAGCAAGAGCAAGATTATTATTCATCACATTCAAGGAGATTCATCCCTAAGGATTTTGGATTGACTTTTGCATGCACCAAAACATAGCTGAGATATGAGGCACTTATCGCTGGACTCAAAATGGCAATCCAATGGAATATCAGAGAACTCAATCTATTTGTGACTCACAATCATCATCAAACAGATTTAAGATGAAGACTAGCAAAGATGGATAAACTCATCCCATTTATAGCAATTGGTGGATAGAATTAAGAATTCTACATTTGCACATTCAGTTCAAGCATGGGAATAAGCCCCCGTGAATTAAAAATCAAATGATGCAATGGCTACTATTGAGATCTTTTTGATCAAATGCCTTCAGATGCCAGAGGTGATTCAATATTTAGATTCCATTTAACTCCTGATTTTGAATAAACGTTTCTGAGTTTGAGATGGTATTTGAGATTTTTGGTCCTAGAAAGGCTCCATGCTATTGATATCTACACCTATCTACGTGACCATACCCTCCCACATGATCTAAATTGGCCATCAGGAAATGTTATATGTTAACACACATCCAAACTCACCATTCTAGGTGGCACCCTCTATCGTAGAGGAATGATGGAACCCTGTTATGATGTATTAACTCCCAAGAATATGAATTAGAAATCAAAGAAGTGTATTGATAGCATAATGATGGAAAGATCAAATAATGATAAAAGTACTAAGCCAAGAAACTACAATGCACTGGCTATTAATTGGCTTATAATGGAAAAATATGCATGTTCTTATGGGATAAGTGTACCCCATGGAAAAGAATGTACCTAATCATGTGGCGTCCCAATTTTAGATGCTAACCTTTCACCACTCTATTGAAATTATTCTTGGGGTCTTGATCTCGTGGGAAAAGAAGATCTAATGTGTTCCGATGGTCACATGATTCCCCAACATAATAATTTACTGAATGGGTTAAAGCCAGGCCGGTAACCTATGTCACTGAAAAACAGATAGCCAAAGTTATCATTAATCATATCATTTGATGTTATTCCATCCACTACAAGATAGACAGATGGTAAGTCATTCAGAAAATCAAGAAAATTGTGAGGATTTATGAGGATTAGGACTTCAGAGGATTCAAATTTTCCACCCCAGTATTACCCAGAGGACTAGGATCTAGAGATTAGATCCAATAAGGATTAAAGTGCATTTGAGGAATTAAAAATTTCAGTCAAGGAGGATGGGAGATTGGCAGAGAGGAAGATCTAGAGGATTGTGGGATCGTTAGATCTATTAGATACCCCCAGTTCCAATGATGTATTCCCTTGTCTTTGGCACTGAAGATTTAGGATTTGTTTATTGAGATCGAGATCCCCCCTTCAAGGGGTTAGGTTCTCCAGGATCATTGATTGAGACTATCATGTGCATCACAGTTAAGAACTATGAACTTAGATGAGATTTGCCTCCAAGCCTTGAGGATGTCAAAGCTTATCAAAATTAGGATTTGTAGAGTGCATCAAAGGATGTTGAATTTGAAGTTGGTGATATTTAGGTCTTTAAAGAGAACCATTGTAGGACCAATGCCGATTGTGAAAAGAATTGAAAGTTTGAATGATTGACTTGGACCATATGTGAGATCATTGCAAAATTTGGTTGATTGGAAAATGTTAGAAGATGTGCCAGCCAAGGGGTGACGAGTTGGATGTTTGATGTGAGATGATAATATTTGGATCTATGGATATTGATTGATCAAAACTAAAGGAGTGATTGGATCAAAAGGATGGGGAGATAATAAATAATTAAAGTTTGATGATGATGAGGATTAGGTGTGGATTGGGATAAGGTAATATGATGAAGAAGGGGGTGTTCTAGCGCTATAGTACCCACTTATTATCATCATTCCAATAGTGCCTAATGATATGGCATGTCAAGATGCACCAAGGTATAAAGACCATGATGATTGATATTTCCAAATCCCTTGTACCTCATATCATATTGACTGATTCCTATAAAAAGTAATGGTCCTCATATCATAATTGAGAACACTAAGTTATTCCTAGCAAAGGTCGTATTGTACAAAAAAATCCAACACTGCACATTGTCCAAAATGTAAATGCGGACAAGCAAGCAAACACACACAAACAAAAACACACACATTACATGTTTGTATATTAAATGTAATTTGTTAGATTTTAGATTTTTGGATGTTTTTTGATTTTAGATTTTAGATTTTGGATGTTTAGATATTGGATTTTGGATTTTTGATGTTTGGTTTTGGGATTTTGGATGTTGGATTTTTGGATTTTTGATGTTGAGATGTTGGATTTGGACGGGGGAATGTTTTAGGATAGGTAAGATGAAAGGATTTAGGATGGGATAGCTCATGGGGGGGATGAGAAGGTTTGTAAGGTGGGATGCGAAGTTTCTCCTATAAGTCCCAAAGTGTGTTTGGGTAGGATGAAAGGGAAGGATTGAGGGAAATTGGATAGGTTGGATAGGATAGGATAGGGATGAGGGTTGGTTGGATTAGGATAGGATGAGGATTGTTTGATGTTAGATGTATTGGATGGTGGAGGATATGGATATGGGGATAGATATGATGAGTGGTGGTATAGTGATAAGATGGGGAATATAAAAGATGATAAGATATGCCCCCAGGTATAGGGGGATGGATTGAGGGATAGATGTGGTGTGCCCCCAAGTGTAAAGTAGGGTGGCATGTGTGGATGGATGGATGGGTTAAATTTTCCCCCAGGTGTAGGGTAGGATGGGAAGTGAGGGGTATCTAAAATGGATGATGCCCCCAGTGGATGGTAGTAAGGCTACCCCCAGTCATGATGATGACAGTTGAAAAGGGACATGAGGAGGATTAGATGAAAAGGAAAGGATCATCATCTTCCCATGGATGTTCAATCAAAGGGAAAAAGGATGTGGATGTGATGGATGGAAGGAAAATGACATCAGTGATGAACAAAAGATGAGCCTAACGACACATGTTGTAAGGAAAGAGTTGGACTAAAATAAAGTGTGACCAAGGTCTAAACAATACCTAGAAACATGTAAGCCCTATGTCTCTGTGAGATCAAAGTGTGTGTGATTGTGATGGTTAATTACCACTTGAAGTGAAGACTTAATGGGTAGTATGTGAAGACAAACTAGCCAATGTATAGGGAGTGATTAAGTCAAATAGGTTGATGGAGGTGAATGGAAGGCTAAGCCATGCATTGCTCTGCTTCCAGCCAGCGTCCATAGCCCTGATGGAGATACATTTGATTCTTGTCACAACATTGCTCTACTACCAACTAGGCATCCATAGCCTTGGTAGAGTTGCTGGAAACACCCCTAGAGAGAGTCTTGAGGTGTATTTTATTTGATATTTTTTATTTTGATATGATTTGTTTTTTGATGTTTTGTTTTTTTTGCATAAAGATGTTCCACTCTCTTGAGAACTCTCAAGGGGTTAAGAATCACTAGTGGCTTGATGGGGGGATGGAAATGAGTGTGGAGATGACATTGGCTAGAGTGTCAAAAGATACACCCAAGGGTATTCACCACAAGTTGATTAAGTGTGTTAAAGTGTGTGGATCTCTAGGAGGACAATGATGTACTTGAATGTTGGAGGTAATGATAGACCAAGGTCACACAATTGTAGTAGGTACTATTTTCTTACAACATGTGTGACAAAAGTTGATCAAGTGTTCAAATGAATGGATTGGAAGAGGATATTAATGTATGTGTTGATAAGGATGGATTAGATGAAAAATGGATTTGGATGTTGGATGGAAGGAGGATGGTGGGAAGGAAAGAACATCCATGCGTAGGCGAAAAATTATGTGCTCAATCCATTTTTAGGTGTTTGGTATTTGTAGGGGGATTAAATGATTTGTGATTGGGTTGAGTGGTTGGGATGGTAGGATCAACAAGAGGAGTGGTAGAAATGGGTTGTGATGGAGTAGTGGGAAGGAACGTTGTTAGTGTTAGGTTTATAACCTAAGCCTAAATGACCTAGATTTTGATGAAGGGAGATGGGTTTGTGAATGCCTTGTTCATGGATGCCTAAGCCTTTGCCTCAATGTTTCATATTAGTGAACATATTTTTGGCTATAGGATATGAAGTGGATGGGGAAGATGATGCCATGTGGTCATCATGAGACTGGGGGTTGTAATTTTGTCATCTGCTAAGAGGTTGGACTTAACAAAGGATGGGAGGTGAGATTTGTTTTCATTTTTTGGTTGGTGAGGGATGTTTGGATGTGTGATGAGTTTTGGATGGTTGATGATGTTTGTATGTCGAGTGGGATTTGGATGGTGGATGATGGTTAGGGAGAGGATTGGGATGGAAAGGTGGTGGATAAAGAGGTACAAGGACAAGAATTCCTTGGTTAATGAGGTTTTGGACATAAGACCTAAATTGCATGCAATGATTGGTCGAATGTCCATGGGTGTGATGGAAGTCACAATAATAGTGTTCCCGATACCAAGATGGTTTGGGAAGGTTTTGATTGTGATTTGATTGGGGGATGGATGATCATGTTGAAGGTTTTTAGATGATGGAAGATGGTGGTCAAGGATTCTCCTAAAGGAGTGAAGTGGTTTGGGTTAAATGGTTTTGGGGGAGTAGGAAGTAAAGGTGGAGGGACAAGATTGGGTGGATTATGAGATGTTTTGGTTGATTTGGATTTATGATTTGGATTGGATTGTTGTGGCTTAGAAGATGAAGGGGATGGATTAGGCCTAGGGCCAAAGTGGATGGTTTGGGCTTGGAGGCTTGAAGTAGATTTGGTTGATTTTGGATTGGTTGGAGTATGTGGTTTTGAGGTAGATGGTTTGGCTTAGGATTAGATTGTTTGGATTAGTAGATGTAGATGAAGGGGATGGGGTAGATTTAGATGAAGGGGATGGGTGTGATATGGGGGTCACATTAGATTTGGGTGATGTTGGGGATGAAGGATATTTGGGAGATGGGTGTGGTGTAGGAACCACATTAGATTTGGTCGATTTAGGGGATGAAGTAGATGAAGGTGGCATAGGAGCCTTCATTGGATTGGGTAGGAGATGGGGTGGGGAGAGGATTGGGATTGGATTTTTTAGGTTTAGGATTTGGTGACTTAGGATTCACGTTAGATGTTTTAGGATTGGGGGATGGTGGAGATGAAATAGGATTAGAGGATAGGATAATGTGAGATTTAGGTGATGAAGGGGGTAAGATAGGATTAGATGTGGATGAAGAGGATGAGGGTGGCGTAGGATCCACATTAGATGGTTTAGGATTGGGGGTAGAAGGGGATGAGGGTGACTTAGGAGTCACGGTGGATGAGATAGTTTTGACAGGATTGGTGAGGTGATGGAGGGGATGAAATAGGCTTAGAGGTTGAATTTGATGGTGGATTAGGGGATGTGGGACTATCTAGGAGAAAGTTTGTAGGATTGGATTGGGATGATGAAGATGAAGAGGATGGAGGACTAAGATGAGATGTGGGGGATAATAATTTTGGGTTAATTTGTTGGGATTGTTGTGGATATGTGAATGGGACTCGATTATAGGTTTTACGATGATTAGATTTAGGAGTTGAGGTTTTGGATGGTGGTGGATTATTCACATGAGTTTTGATGGGAGGAAGGTGTAGGTCATGATGATTGATAGGGGATGTGGAGGTTTGGGTTTGGATGGTTGTGTGTGATTGGGATTGGTGCCTAGATTAGAAATGACATAAAGGATGTCCTCTTGGTCTAGGTCAAAGTTAGTGAGGTTGTAAAAGTTGATGTAATTGGCTTGTGGGGATAGTGGTTTATGTTGATTAGGTAGAGGTGTGGATTGAGATGATTTGGGTTCCTCAAGGAGGAAGTCAATGGGGTGAGGGGTAGGGATCTTAGGAAGGGAAAATTGTGGATGGGGTTGGTTGGGAGATGATTGTTTAGGGGGTGATTGGTTGATTGAAGATTGAAGATCAGATATTTGTTGATTAAGTTGTTGAATGGTTTTTAGGATGTTAGGATCAACATGGGATGGTTGATTTGGATGACAAGGATGGGATTGGTTGAGGTAGGATGTAGATTTTGAGATATTTATTTATTAATGTGTTGGATGGTGTGTGGGACTTCTTGGTCAAAGCGAGATGGTTGAATTTTATGGGTGGGGGATGATGGGATAACATGGTTAATGGATTTAGAAAAAATGTTGGGGTTTGGATGTTGGTTTGGAGAGGATGGGGATTAAGGATCGAAGGCCATGGTTTGATAGGGTGTGTGGGGGATTAGATTTGGATTTAGATTTTGATTAAGGATGGTGATGGGATTTTGAGTTGGGATGCACAATTAAGGATGGAATGTGTGATTGATTAAATTTTAAGGTGATGGGATGGTAAGGGTAGGGAAAAAGGAGAGATATGGGGATAAACATGCAACACAGACCCTTGAGTCAAGTGGGATTGTAAGCTCAAACTGTATCCTGCTATAAAATCCCACCTCCAGGATTGCCAGAATTGAAATCGCTCCACCTATATGTCAATTTGGGGTCTAGCTTCTGAGTTTTCATTTCAGTGTTGATTTTATTAATTGTGAATTATTAGCTTAATTTATGTGGCCAAATATATATACCTAGCTAGAATCTAGATATTACAAGCTCACTAGGGGATTATGATATACCTTGCATAGTGGGGCATGACAAAACCACAGGTGTCGCAAGGATGTTGTCTAAGGCCTGAGAGTTTTGGAAGCCCCTCACATTCACTGGATTACTCTTAAAAAACTGGTAAGCATGTTTAGCCAATAACGACAATTCGAAATTTATGACACCACTTTTTTTGGGTTTGTCTATGTGTCGTGGAGGTGAATCCCATGGTCACAAAGACCATTTAGGACTAAGAGAAAGTGTGTGGATATATTCCACATCATGTATTGAAATGTACCAAATAAAAATGGGAATGATAGCCACTTTAAGCTCTTCAAGATCATTTTAGTTAAATATGAGAGGATCAGTTACAATGGTATGCATCCTTTGTGAGAGAAAACATGAAATAATCCAAAACACACAAAGTTCCATATACAAATTTTAAAAATTGATGATACAATATTTTATAATGGGGTCTTCAATGGATTTATGACCTTGCATGATTAAACAAAATTCAAATGCAACTGATTATACACCCCGAATTCTATGGTTGTCATGGATAATAAAAATGATGGTTTGTAGTTTTTGACTTTCAGGATCCTACATCCATTCGAAGAGGATGCCCTAAAGACAAAATTTATTTGGGAATTTTTTTCCTTAGTCCTTGGATATTATCCAAAAGGCAAAAACATAGTATTTGAAATATAAATTTTACTACTAAAGTCAGCCAAAAAATGTATTAGATTGTTAGTATCAACATTTAAAATTATAAACATCAAGATGTTAAAATGGAAAAAGACACTTTAGGAAAATGCACACAAAGTCAATAATGCATTTAATCTCTCATAAGATGTTAACTGAGTGTAAATAAGTTTCATAGTATTAAATTATTCACAAAAACTATTTTGTGCAAAACAAAAAACACAATGTAACATTTTTGTTTTAAATACTGCATATGTATTGAAAAATTTCTATTACTTAATTTGTGTTTAGGGTGAATATCAACAAAAGAATTGGGTTAGGACAACGATTTTTATGTCGAAATCATTCTCCTAAATGCAAAGTTTGAATTAGAGTTAGATGTGATTTACAGTGGGCAATTGGACAAATATATTGATTCTAATAGGTTTTTCCAAGAATAGGATCAGGTTAAAGGGAAGGTCGATAAGATCCTATGAAGATTAATGACTAGCTTATAAGAAATGAATTTAATAAAGGAGACAAAGACTCATAGACTTAATTGAATGCTTCATAGAGGCTGGAAAGGAAAGGAAGGGTGGATAAAAAACCTACACTTGTAGTCAACACAAAGAGAGGTTCATTGTTTGGTGATCATTCTCCACCCTTTCACAATAATGTGTGTGCGTGTTTTCTTTAACATGTGTGATAGTGCAAATAAGAATAGATGATAATTCTGTACATAGATTAGGAAAATATTTTTCCTATACACCCTCAAATTTGTAAACATGGGGAAACACCGTATGTTGCTATGGAGTGGTTTGGAAAAAACAATAGAAAACCAATTTGAGAGTTTGTGAATCTCTCAGAATAATCACATACATAGTGGTTAATGGTTCCACTAGATTCTACATGGTTGGAGTTGATGGTACTCTTTGAAAACCATCTATTCTTAGAACTTGAGCAGGTAAGATTTTGAACTCACCCAAAGTTCACACTAAGGGGGTGACATGTTAGGAAAAATGTTCATGTGAACATTGGTTTAGATGCAAATTAGTATTATTATGGAGGAATTTAAATGATTTGACAGAGTGTGAAACAATCTAGAAATGCACAATCTCCTACATAATCCATTCATGAACAAATATCTTGGGATTGGGAAAGTCTGAAGGACATTGTAACCTAGGAGATTGCTGGGGATAAAATGAAGACTTGAACCCATGATTTTAGGAGGTGAAAATTACAAATTCCTCTAAATGCAATTGTTCATTCTATTTTAATATTTAAATTTATTCTCTTGACATAGTTTTCATATGGGTTGTGTTGATTTGGCATTAGCTTTGTTAATTTGATTTTATGCAAATCTAGAATTGTATCATCAAATGAAGGAATGAGGATCAGAGTCCATTTGTGATAAATACCGTGTGGTTGATCTTATTTTTGGAATTGAACCTGCATTGTGACTGGTGAGCTATAGAAATCAATTTAATTGTTTACATTAAGGACTCAGAAATTAGGCATTTCCAACCCATTAAAGGTTTTTGTATTATTCAGGGGGATGAGATTAATGAAAGTCAAAAAGCACAAAACACGAGCAAACATTTCAAACAACCCTAACTAGTTAAGTATGATTACCATGCACTAGGTCTTCCCACTTTCAATGCCATACACCAAAGATGGTGCCATAAATTTTTCCACCTTGTGTCAATGTGGTTCGGAAAGGCCGTTTGATCTTAGGGAGTGATGGCCTCCTACAAATATTAGCTCAATATTGTATTTGGGTTTCCATAGTTTCGGATGTACTGACTCACTATCGGGGTGATCCCCGATATACCTTAAACAACAGTACATGGGGCTCAAATGTGTTGTAAGGATGTTGTTTAAGACTATGAATTATCAGGACGTGGAACACTTCTTCCTTCCCCACTTTTGGCACTGTTCAAAGAGTAAGCCCTTAGCTCTAATAACTTGACAGTTTCCAGAATTTATATACCCCGCTGAGAAATTCATATGACGAGGTGATGTCCTGTGGAGAAAACCCATGAATCACAGACTCCAGGAAGACTACAAAAGTGTGTGGAATCACTTGAGACGTCATGTTGCCCCCTTTGAACCTAAAAGGGGAAAGTTGATGCCCGCTTTTGATCCCTTTCAAGATTGTCCTAGGATTTCAGAGAGGAGAGAATACACATTTTTGCATTTTAGGATGAATAAAATCCAACAGGGTGCTTCACACAAAAAGTATAATAAATGCAAGATAAAATGCCTTGACTAAATTCATTAATTCTTCAAGAAGTACCTACAAAACTCAATATTAGTAGTTTGCATTTTTAACCCCAATTCTTGGACTAAATGAGCTACGAGGAAAACAAAAAAGGATTAGTAGTTTTCGATTGATTCCTCCATGCTTAGGTAATCTTTACACTACACGGATGTCAGTAGCCTTTGGTTAGAAAATTCAACTAGAGACTTCCTGTATAAAAAATTAAGATCTGTAAAAATAAAAACCATAATCATTATACTTCAATACTGATTCCAAATTAGTCAGTGCTTCATTGCAAGATCCCATGTTTTGAATCAAAACCTCTATTTAAGCCTAAAAAAGAGCGAAGAACATTTCGAGTTCGGGATCAAAAGTTATCTCTCGGAAGTAGAAAAAAAATGAAAACAAAGGCATTAAACCGACAGGACAAAGGCGCCACTTTGCAAAAGCGTGTTTACCAAATGTATAACCCTGTGTACCAAAAGTCAAATGTGTGCAAAATTGTGTGTGTTTTGTATAGAGTCAAAGGTGCCACTTATGCAATGTAAATGTGTTGTTATAGGTTGCACAAAATGAGCAGGTCACACACGAAGAATACACTAAAACTGATGATATGGTTCTAAAATTTGAAATTTTTAAGGTGTAAACTCAATGAAAATTTCATGAAATTTGAAAACTTGTTCTAAAGTATAAAATGTATTAAAAATTATCAAAATTTTGGGGGGATAAGCCCCATGGTGGGTCCCAAAATGTAATGCCAGAAAATATTAGTGAGTTGAATCCCTTGAGAAAACAACAAACTTTTTCCTTAATCTAATCTTCTCAAAAATACCTCAAATAGAGCAATGGATTAAAAGGGGGAGAGAGAGAAATACCTACACTTACCTTAAGTTGTTAAAATTCCTCCTTTGATGTGTTGGATTTGCTCTTGGATGATTGATTGTTGCTTCAAATGTTGATGGCACTTGGGCAACACCTCCCCTTTGCTTGCATTGGATTCTTGATGAAGATGAATATTGGATTGAAGGAATTGATTGATTGATTGGATAATGATGATAAAATGGATGATTGATGAAAAAAATGGTAAAGATTTGTTATGGACTTGATGACTTGAAGCTTGGCTCTCATGGAGGAGGAGAGCTCAATTTATAGTTAATGTGTGGAGGATTCAATGGCTAGGGGATGAAGCCAGTTGGATTTGGATCAATGGTGGAGAATGCATGTGAGGAATAGAGAATTCTAGAATGGAAGGATTCTAGAATTTAGAATTCAAAGTGCTCCATTGAATTTTTAATTCAATGGAGGAGATATTTGAATTTTAAATATGAAAGAGAGAAATTTAGAGAGGCTTCTAGAAATAGAAGCCTCTAGATTTAGAGGTGGGAGGATGTGATTAGGATTAGAATTAGATTAGGTTAATAAATGATGATTAGGGATGTGATTACATGGAAAGATAGGTGTAGGGATGTGTAGGGTAGGTGGGTAGGTGAGATGTAGGAATATTAAATTCCTAGAAAATGTTAATGAAGAATTAAAATAAGATAATATGATATAATAAGAATTAAAATGATTAATGATATAAATGATGAAATGGTATAATGATGATTAAAAGAGATTTTTAATGGGATAAATAAAACGGAATATTTGATAAAAGGGTAAATATGATAAAATAATGATTAAATTAATAATAATTAATCTTGGATTCATTATTATATGGATGATGTTAGATATGTTTGCGGGACAAATTAATTGTAATTAATTATGTTGACATTTTAGATGTCTATATTTTTCTCCTCTTTGAATGGGTTATTGTATAGCAATGATCCCTTCAAAGAAAAAGAAGAATAATATGTTAGGATGATGATATGATGCCCTCCTGAGTTAGGTAGGGAGGAACGAGGGTAACCACTTGAAAAAAGGAGATGCCCAAGTTAGTAGATGAGATTGTTGAGATGAATGTTAGGATTCAGAAGATTTCCATGATTATATTAAGACTTCCTATATTGAGGATTTTAGACACATGTTATGAATGTTAGTGTTGTTGCAAATCAGCAGCACCCCCTGGATGTTGATCAAGATTTCTAGTTTGATCATACTAAGCATCCAGTGTGATTGCACAACATTGAATCCTTTCCCCAAGTGTGGGACTTGCAAAATGAGAAAGGAATCTCCAGATTAGAGGCTAGTTCCTCAATTCCTCTGGTCAGATTTATCACTTACAAGTTGCAGAGGTCTATATTCCTAATCCTACCCTAAATTCCAAAGGAGACAGAGATAGAGAATGCAAAAAAATAAACTAAAACTAATGCTAATAGGTGATGCACCAAAGGAGTGGTGAGAATTTTTTACTTCTGCAGATTGACATAAGTCATAGAATGCAAAAAAAAACAACATGCACAAACTGATAGTTGTAATGAAGAATCATAAATTAGTCAAACAACACTAGCAGAGGATAGAAGATTAATCACAAGGCCTGTATTGTTATTTTAACATCAAAATCACTTGCATTCAAACACCTGAGAGGAAAAAATAAAGTTGCAGCTCTTAGAAAAGGTTTGATATTCCACCAAAATCACTTCCAAGGTGAGAAAGGGGACCTGCAATACACAAAAAATGTTCAACCCTTTGAAAATGAGCCAAAACTGGCTTTTACAGTGCAAGGGACGAGCCCAGGAGAGAGAAACGGGGAAAACGTGGAAGGGATTCAACCATTGACCAAAACACATTCAAAATAGCATGGGCATCCTTACAGACCCATCCCCTAACATTTTTAGCCATGCTGGGAGAGAATGCGAGCCATTCTTCATTAAAAACGGTGGTTGAAACGTCATTTCTGTCCATAACCACGTGCCAGAGGTGTTTTTCGATTTTCTCTCTCCAAAATCCATCAAAATTCAAAAATGACCTTGGAATCTTGTAGAGAATTTCACCAGCTTTCCATTGATATAAAGAACGCGAAAAACCGAGCTCTGGATCAAAAGATATGGCGATTTGAAGTTTTAGGGCAAAACAGGGCCAAATCGGGTTGGCGGGCAAAAATTCAAATTTTTGCACCTTTTTGGTCATTTGGAAAATTTTCTAAAATTTCCCTGCGCTCCGCCACTCTAGGTGCCACGTGGCGGCATCTCATTGGCCGCGGGCCTTTTAGGGGAAAATTTTCCCAAAAAACTCCGCCGAGCCATAACTTCAAAAATACATGGAGTTAGGAGGAAAACTTTACCTTTCTGGAAAGCTGAGAAAGAGCTCTATCCAATGGTGCCATTTCCAGAAGGTTTTGAGTGCCTGAAAAGAAAAATATTATGACTGAGGCACAAGATAAGGAAAGATGAGAGGGAGTTAGCCACAAAATGAGCAGGGGGCACATTTTGGATAACAATTTTGGCGACTCAAAGGGGTCATCTGCCTGCTGGATGAAGTTACCAGTTTCTTGAAACAATCCATTGGGCATGGAGTCACCATTGATTTTCTGTTTGATACCCCAACTGACTAGAACGTTACAAGGAGGAATATGGAATATCACCTGATGGAGTAAGGCCTGCAAACACATTCCCAGGAACAGCAAGTTTGTGCCAAAGCACTTAGGGAAAGAAAAACTAACCTACGGCAAAACAATGTGCACAAGCACTTGGAGGAATGAAAACCTAAGCTAATATTTACAAGGTGGAGAATTTTCCTTTAGTAGCAATGCTTTAGATGGATCCCATTGATTGGAATCTGCAGTTCTTCACCATCCAATGAAGACAATTGGAAGGCATTGTTGTCCTTACACTTTGTGACCATGTATGGGCCACTCCAAATGGCATCAAATTTTGAATGCCTTCCCAGTTTTGCTCTATCTGCATCCCATTTTAACACTAGATCTCCAACTTGGAAGTGGATCTATTCTTGGCCTTTCTATCAAAAGTATTCTTTATCAAAGCCTGATCCTTGTCCATTGCTTGGGATGCCTGATTCCTGATTTCTTGGAGCTCCATCAATTATGCATATCTAACTTCCATGGGCTCAAACTCCAACAACTCCAACTGTTTCATGAGTTCCAATGTTGGCAACTCAAGAGACATGGGTAAAATTGCCTCTCTCCCATAAACAAGCTTGAATGGATAATTACCTGTAGATCTCTTGGGAGTTATCCTATCAGCCCATAAAGCTGATTTCAATTTAGTATGCCAAGACCTATTGATTTTCATCAAGAGTCCTCTTAATGATCCTCAACAAGTTCTTGTTTGTAGATTCAGCCTGGCCATTACCCTGGGGGTAATAGTTTGATGAAGTACTTAGGTAGATCCCGTTCTTGACAGCCCATTCAATCACCTTGGACCCGATGAATGCCAATGCATTATCTGATATTATTGTAGTAGGTACACCAAATCTAGTTGTTATTCCCTCATAGAAGTCTAGGATGTTAGATTCATTTGTTTCCTTGAGTGCTACTTGCTTCAGTCCACTTAGTGAAGTAATCTGTGGCTGTTAAAATCCATTTGTGCTCTTGACTTGAATTGGGATTAATGACTCCAGTAAAGTCTAAACCCCATTGGATGAATGGCTGGTCAAATGAAATTGGATGCAATGGAAGGGCAGCTAGCCTCTCTTTACCTGTGAAGAATGCACAATTCTTGCACCTCTTGATCCATGCATAACAATCACTGAAAATCTTGGGCCAATAATAACCAGCCCTCATGATCTTTAGAGCTGTCACTCTTGGTGCAAAATGACCACCATCTGGTCCACCATGGAACTCTTCCAACATCCTATGAATCTAATTTGTACCAATGCATCTCAACAGTACTCCGTTCACATCTCTTTTAAACAAGACACCATCAACAAGGGCATATGGGACAACCTGCAATCTGAAGTGTCTTCTTTGGGTCTTGTTCATCTCTGGAGGGCATAGGCCTGTGCTTAGGAAGTGCATTATACTTTGGGTCCAGCAAGGAGTGGGGGACACCATTATTTTCCTCTTGAGTGCTTCCTTGCTCATGGCTGTCTTGCAACTTCAAAACAATCTCTTTCTCATTGCATGCTTCCCTTTTTCTTTCTCAAAATCAGCTGCTCACATAGTCCTTTTCCTCTTACCAACTTAGTGACCTTGATCTCTATGTCATAATCCATGACACGAGTAATCCAACCTGCTTTCTTTTCATTCAAGTCTTTGTTGAGGAGGAAGTCCTTGACTCCCAACATGAGAAACCAACAATTGGACCTTATTGTTTGAAACTAGATGCTTGAATTTCTTCAAGCTCCTGATTACTACAAGAACATGCTTCTCAATGAAAGAATATCTCACCTCATATTCCTCTAGGCTTTGGCTGAAGAAAGCAATTGGCTGCTCATCATTGTCCTCGTTCTGCTATACCAAAATTGTAGAGATAGTATCATCACCCCCAAATGCATAGAGGATGAAATCCTTGGAGAAATCCGGGTTGATGAGAGCTGGGACTTGAGAGATGGCTTCTTTGATTGCTTCAAAACTCTCCTTGCCTTCTGCTGTCCATTTGAAAGCCATGCTTTTCTTTAACATCTTGGTGATGGGCTTGACAAGGGCTACAAAATCTGGGACAAACCTTCGAACAAAATTTATTCTCCCTAAGAAACTCTGGAGGGCCTTCTTGTGGCTTGGCAATGGTAGTGCTCTTATGGCTTCAACTCTTTCTGGATCAATTGCTAATCCTTCTTTGGAGACAATGTGACCAAGGAGCTTTCCTTCATGAGCTAAGAAAATACATTTTTTAGGATTCAAGGAGACTCCAAATCTTCTGCACCTTTGGAACACTTGTCTCAAATGGGAGAGGCGGTCTGCTGTATTTTTTGAAAAAACAGTGATATCATCAAGATATATCAGCACTATGTTGTTAATCAAACCTTTGAACGCCATGTCCATTGCTCTTTGGAAGGTAGCTCTGGCATTGGACAACCCAAATGACATTTTCCTGTATGCATAAGTTCCCCATTTGGTTGTAAAGGCTGTCTTGAACTGATCCTCTTCCTTCACCATAATCTGGTTGTACCCTGAATAGCCATCAAGTAGTGAAAACCTTTCGGAGCCAGCGACAACTTGCAAAATTTTGCTCCATGGAAGGTAGTGGGTAATGATCCTTGAGAGATGCTCTATTCAAATCTCTGAAGTCAACACACAATCTGATTTCCCCACTCTTATTTCTGACTTATCCCGTAAAATTGGCAAGGGAAATTTTACTGATAACCTTACCAAAATTTTGTTCCGGTCCCTCGTCAGGGACCCCTTGCGTTCGGAACGTTGCAAAATCCCTTCCCGGGAAATCTAGTTTTCCGAACTTAGCCATTTTTGGTCTTTTTTGGTCGGGCGCACATAATGACTATGCAACATCAAGTTTTGATGCGCCCCCTTTAAATCCTTTGGCGCATGCTTTCTTGTGTCAACAGGCGTTTTGGTGCGCCTCACTATGTTGAGTCTTCCTTGCATGCGCCAAGGCGCATGCGCCTTCATGTCAACAAACTTTTGTTGTGCCACTTTTTGGTGCGCTAAGGGCACACATATTCCTTTGTCGACACCACTTTCGGTGCGCCATATGCGCACATATCTTCGTGTTGGCAAGTGTTTTGGTGCGCCAAAGGGTGCATGTTTTCTTGTGTCGACAGTGCTTTTCATGCGCCACTTGAAAAAGTTGGTGGCGCATTTATTACCACCTCGCCTATATATAGGCGCGTCTGCGCTGTCATTGTCATCCAAACACAAATCACGTGATTATTTTTCTCTGTACCTGTCAGCGCACCTGCCCTGTCATTTTCGAATCACTTTGTGGACCCGTTTGCACATTTCTTCACTATATATCCTGGTAAGAGGTCCTCTTTATTTTGTGTGCTTTGTGTTTGTGGTTTTTGGCTGCTTGTTGGTATGGATTGGATTGGAAAGACTGTGAAATCATGAACTTCCCCCCCCTTCCTTGCTGTCTTTTCCATTCTTCCACATGTTCTTCCCCCTCTTTCCAGATCTGCTGGTAGAGGAAACTCTGTCCTGAAATGATTGCTTAAAAACTCTTTGTTTAAGCTTCTTCATCACCCAATACCCTAAAAAGGAGCTTAACCACATGTAAACCCCTCAGAGAAAGAATCAAAGCTTAAAAAGAAACTGTATTTTTCTTCTCCTTTGGCGCATCTGTCACCCCTGCAACATGAAGAACAGTTGCGCCAATGGCGCACATGTCACCCCTGTTACACATGAAATTCCCTGCCTGCTAGTTGCGCCCTCATGGCGCACTTCCTTAGTTTGTTGCAAACGCTTTCCTTGTGCCCCCTCATGGCGCACCAAACTCATTTGTTGCATCGTTAAAACCTGCGCCCTTTGGCGCACCCTGCATGTATGCAACACCAGAAAATCCTGCGCCAAGTGCAAACTTTAAACGGCGCAGGCGCATCCCTCATTACAACAACATCATGTTATGCAGACCTTCCATGCGCCGCGCCAAGTTCCCTTATGGCGCACAAAAAAAAATGATGTTACATGGCGCAAAGTTCCTGCAACCCTTTGGCGCATCCTGTACCCGTGTAACATGAAAAATCCATGCGCCCTTTATAAAACGCATACACATGGCGCAGGTGCACTTGTCCTTACAACAACAAAATGTAATCTGCAATATCCATGCGCCATGCGCCCTTTGGCGCTGATTTATCCCTTGCAGCAGCCCTTTCCTGTGCGCCTTACTATTTAGCCCTGTAACCTGCAGTATTCATGCGCCCTGCGCCCTGAGGCCTTAAAATTGCTAACTCTTTCTTCTGTCAGCATTTCAATGGAAAATCAAACAGCTGACATGACCTTTCTGCATTGGGTTTCACTTCTTATTCTTGCAGATCAGCAACTAAGTTCAGAAGAACATATGTCAACATCAAGCAAGAGACCTACCAAATCTAAAAGCAAGGCCAAGCTCACAGAAGAAGAAATGAAGTATAAATATCAGAGGGTCAGAATGCCCGAGTCCCAGGCAGAGTGTGACCTAGATATCAGAGACTCAGAGCTGGGACACATTGATATGGAGGAGTTCTGGGCCAGAACCAGAAGGTCACAAGAAGTCCATAGATGGAAAAAATGATGGGAAATGCACTGCACTTTGCTGGAGGAATCCCAGTTAGTGCCGTGAATAATGAATTTATGATGGTGGTTGCCCGATGCTACAATAAAGACACAAGATGTGTCCACAACGAGAAGGGCGAGGTTATAATCAACCTCACTGCCCGCCATTTTGAAATAATGCTCGGCATCCCTCACCACCGGCACTTTGTGGCCGTAAGCCGGGAAGACTGCATCAAGGCCTGGGACGACAATGAAGATCAGTGCATGCAGCTGATGAACGAGGTATATCTGAAGAATAAAAAGGTGGTGACTCGGTGGCCACAAGTCATTCATCGTAGTGACTTTTCAGAGGAACTCAGCGACACCATACATTCCTGAGCAGAGTCTTTGGGCTTCCTGACACCCATTATTTTCACAAGTGGATGCTGCGGTACCTAGAAACAATGAACAAAAATGTGCCCGATCAACGCTTTGAGTGGGTAGAAATCATAAGCAGCACAATATCAGAGCAGCTACAACAACTTAACACAACGGGGAGGTTCTATATGAACTCCTACGTGGTCTATGCTGCAGCTTCAGAAAGGGACTATCCAGCTCTGATGCGGTGCGGGGTTTGGCCCCAGGTTAAAATCTATGAATATTATCCAGAACTGAAGCTGGAAAATAGCATCCCCCAATTTACAAAGATCAATGATGCCTTCTTCTACGGCATCATCTGCCTCTTGAGGCCGAATATGACTCATGGTCGCACGATCAAGAGCATCGTGGCAGCTACAGAGAAGTGGGGGGCCCTGTTCACTCAATTCCCCACATTCACCTATCTAAGGGCGGCTAACTTCTTGGGGGAACCAACTAAACTGCCAAGGTATGCCGGTCCCAAATTGATCCTGCTAGAGCTGTCAAGGCAGCTAATCACCTACCATGAGAAGTGCCTCAAGAGAAAGAAGGGTGGAACTCCTTTCCCCCTCACAGTGGGTAGGTATACGTGTCTCACTCACCACAAGGCAAAAGACATGTTTGCAGAGCTGGAGCTGCTGAATCTGAAACATAACTTCCCAGCAAGGCCCACCTTCGACCCGAGAAATTGTCTGCCTAGGGCCAAGCTCGACCCGATCCACATCCCTCAGATCGAAGATATCTACATCGATATATATCATGAGGTTGAGCTCAGGAGGAAGGACCATTCTCGCTTGGCCTTAGCAGAAATCATCCAGTACGGGGTGGCCATCGTCCCCAAAGGCTACCAAACTACTGAGCAAGAAGTGGATCAAGTGTATCTTGACACAGGTGGGGACGATTGGCCTTTCGCGGTGATTGATAGAACCAAAGCACCTCAGACAATGAGGAGAGAGTCAAGGAAACTCTGCGTAGAACAGAGCATTGGTGCCGAATGAACGGGCTCATCTACCTCGGAGTCGATTTCACAACCTCTCCGTTGGGTAACGCACCTCCTCGATCAAAACAGCAGCCAAAAGGCAAGGGGAAAGGAATAGAGGGTGAATCAAGTTCCACCCAAGAGGAAGTTCCTGAAATCCCTCCTTCCGCTTCACAAGAACGGGTTGAAATCCTGAAAAGCTCAGAAGAAGAAGCGGCGGAAGATGTTCCAATAGGCACATCCACTCAGGATGTGGCCACTGACTATAACAATTGAGGTCCCTTCTGTCCCTTCTCCCTCTCCTCCTTCCCCTCCTCGAGTGACCCAAGCGACCATTCCTTTGGTCGTGTCCTCTCCCCCTTCTTCTACTGTTCCTCCTGCTTCTTCGTCCATCTTCTCTTCTCTCGCGGACCTGTCCCCCTCCATTTCTTCCCTCATCTCTGAGCTCCCTTCCCTTCCTATGTCTTCCTCCCTGCAGTATCTCTTCCTCCCGTGAGCACTTCCTCGGCCTCCCTCTCGATGCCGCCTCCACGTGTCTCCACGTTTTTCCCTTCTACTACTGCAGCTGCCCCCTTCTCTGTTTCTGGTCCTTCTCCCCTAAGTCCAGCCTGGATCTCCCAGCACCTAAGTCAACAGAAAAGGAAAGTTCCCATCGCACCGATGGACTTCTCCGTTATCCCATCAAAAGGAGCAAATAAGCAAAAGCCTATCACACACTTCTCTCAGAGTGCTTCGGGAGAGAGGGTAATGGAGATCGCATACCCCAATCCTCTGAAGGATAAAAAGGATCTGTCTTCGACAGATTACACAGTGACTCAAGTCACAATGGGGACGTCTTCTGAAAGCCTTCAGGGAGAGGCCCTATCTGCAGTTGACGCCCTCTGCAAGAAGCTTCAAGAAGCAAAAGAAGAGAAAAGGCTACTGAAAGAGCAAAATAAACATCTGCTCCACGCCTTACAGAAGATGGGCAGTGCACCTCCCACAACTGCCGCCGAAACTCCTGAGCCTCTGAGTCAGGATAAAATTAATGAATATGCAAAGATCGGCGAGCAGGGTATGGCAGTTTCCACCTGGAGGAGCCAAATCCTTAAGGACAGTGAACGAGTGATCGCCAAGTTCACCGATTTGTATCTGAACATCAACAAGGTGAATAAAGAACTCCAGGCGTTAGCAGGACCCATATCCGAAGAGCTGGACCATGCTAGGCTGCAGCATGAGACCTTTCAAAGAATGTTCGACTGTTCAGTCGAAGATCTGGTCAAGTTCGGTGTTTTCGGTCACCCCAGGGCCCTCAATAAAATCCTTTCCACTCTGGATTACCGGATGGATCAACTGGAATTCGTCCTCGAAAAGATTGATAAGGTAAAGGAAGAAGCCTTGGACGCAATGCATCAGATGGAACAAATTGTTCTAACGATGTCTCCAGGGTTGCTTACTCCTTCTTTCACCTTAAGGAAGGTTGACGAAACCATTCAGATCTTCAAGGAGATCGTTTCGCAAGGGCTGGGGCCAGAGGTCACTTTTGACGCAGAATCCATCAATAACCTGCTGGCCTGTCGGGACTTCATCGGGTTCTTAATAGAAGCAGAGAATGAATATTCCAAACTCCCAGAGAAGCTCACAGACGAGCGGGAGACTTGCGAGGCTATCAGTGAGCGACACAAGGATCCTTCCCAGGATCAACTAGAGCCCATGATCAGCAAGTTCATGGAATACCGTGCCCAATTCCACATCTCGTCACCTGAGCAGCAGCAGAAGCAGGATATCCCCTTTCAGCCGCGGGATGACGACGATGAATAATTTCTCTCTCTTCTTCGACTTTCTTTTTGTAAATGTCTAAAGTATGTTGGCACAAATGATGACATCATCCATGTTGCACCATGGGATGATGTCATCCATCAAGTTGTCAAAAGTCAACATGACTTTGAGATATTTTGTAGATATTATGTAAATAGGTGGTTGGTTCCTTTTTGCCTTCCTTCTTCTCCTTCTTCTATAAATACTCGAATACTTGTTGTATTTGGGGGTGGATACTTTTCAGATGAAGAAATAGAAGTAAGAAGAAAAGATTTTGAACTTTTTGTAACAGAAAGGAAATATTAATACAATATATTTAGACTTTGTGCTGAATACATGTGTTTTTATCATTAGATCTTTCTTATGTTAGATCTGTATGTTTGTTCTGTTGGATTTACTTCTGTTTTGTTGTCATTTATTCATCAGTATTGCTTTATTCGTTTATGCAAGTAGGTTTGGCTCTGTTTACTACCAATCCCAAAACATAAACCCTCTGACCTTTCTGCTTTGGAATTCATTTCTTTTCTCCCTTCGGATCTGATCTTTCTTCATCCTCTCTTCCATTCCTTTCTTTCCGCAGTCGGAAATAACCCTACTGGGATGAGATCCCAAACCCCCGAAGGCAGAATATTGTGAGACTTGCACAGATTCCTGCTGGTAGAATAGCAATAAACCAGTTTCGCTTTGCTGACTCAAAGAGGGGCTATGCCCTGCACACTGTTGACTCGTTTATCCATAAATCTGCCCAAGCGACAGATTTTTGAACCAACAGTTTTTGGCGACTCCGCTGGGGATCGAACAGATCTATCTGATCTATGATGGTGGTATGATAGAAAATCAGTAAAAATTAGAAAAATCACTACCTGTTTGCAAACTTTAACTTTTTGTTAAAAATCCAAATTTTTTGCAAAAGTGACCCAAATTGAAAATTTTCTTCTGAGATCCATAGATCTGGCCTAGTTGGAGACCTTTAGTTCGCTGAGTTTTTATAAAAATATGTATTTTTCCGTAGATCTGAGTTTTTGACTGTTTACCAAAATTTTCAAACTCTTTGAAAAAGTCAACTTTAGATCTGAAAATCAGCTTACTAAGCTTCACTATCATTTTATCCTCATTGTTCTTTGTCATTAAACCGCAATCGGTTTTCAGAAGAGGATAAAATTTAAATATTCAGAAAAGTACATGCTGCTGGTTTTTGTCAGAAAAACCAGAAAATCAGCAAGTACAACCAAAAAGAGTTTTTAAATCTGCTCCACAACATTGCAGATCTGGAAGGTACGCTGGCGGGTGAACCATTTACTCGTAGCAGGAGAGCTCGTGGAGAAGTCGATCCTACTTTTGATCTGCTTCAAAGGCACAACTTCAGTATAACACCGGCGCGCTTTTCATCACTAAGTTCAGCTGATCGGTCAGCCAGAAGTACCTCACCTCCACGAAAGAACCAGTTTTCACAAGGAGCCTCCTCATCCCTTTGCAGTGCTTTATTGCTCAGTGGAACCGCACTTCCAGCCCGTGTTCTTTTTCCAGCCTTTCAAATGGCAGTGCCATGGGGAAATGCTATGGGCCCTCTCGCATTACCACATCCAGTTCACGCGCTCCCTCATGGAAACCGAAAGAATTTTCCCAAATTCAACGGGAGTGGAAACCAAAGCACGGATTCACACATATCTGCATTCATCATGTCATGCAGTATCCTCGATGTGACCCATGAAGATGTGTCAGTTCACCTTTTTTGGAAACCTTACAAGGGCCCGCAGCAGAATGGTTTCAGCATTTGCCAGCCGGGTCTATTACCAGTTGGGCCACCTTGCGGGATGCTTTTGAAGATAGGTACAAGCCTTCAGAAGATGCATTTGCATTATTATCACAGATCACTCACCTAAAGAAGGAGGCCAATGAGACCATGCGTGATTTTATCGCCAGGTTCAATGCATTAATCAACCGTGTGCCTGCTGCCATGTTGCCAACACTAGAAAATCAAAAGTGTTTCTTTGTGAATGCAATGAGCTCAAAAATAAGTTTTTTGCTTCTACATGAACAAATAACTACCTTGCCTCTTGCCCAAGCTGCTGCCATACGGATTGAAGACAACTTGCTCATATCTGGCGAATTAAAAAGGGAATCATCCAAGCCCAAAGCTTTGAGCCCTTCTCCCGCCACTTCATCTGATCCAGCATTTCAAAAGATGGCAAATGACTTGATCGCATTAAAGAAGCAGTTAGCCCAAGCTTCCCCCAGTTCCTCATACCGGGATATTCCACGAAGAAACTTCACTCCCAACAGCGTCCCACATAGGCCGCGGTTGCCCGCAACCGCTCCACGGTTGGCACTTGAGGCTCCTCCGGTCAATGCTCTAGCTGAAATTGAAGAAGAAGAGGAACAAAATTACGAAGAACCTTCGTCTCAAGGTGAAGATGATCAAGATGTCGGTGAGCCGACTGGCGACTCTACTATCGGGTATATGGAATTTGATGAGGAGGAATCTGACGAAGAAGAGGGTACACAGGGATATGCAAGTGGACAATCATATGTTGTTTTTACCCGCTCGCAAGGAAAAGAAGCAGAGGTCGCTGCCAATGTGCGGAAAGAGAAAGACTACGTCAAACGTGCCCCAACCATTGCAAAGAGAGGTAATCCCCTACCCACTCAACACCCTGTCAATAAGTCTTTTTCAAAGAAAGCTTTTCCCCCGATATCTCCTCCAAATCAGCCCTCTCATATTCCTATCAAGACCAGTAATCCTACCCTACCATCACGAAGTGAGGGACTCATTCCTTCACCAGCGCAACCTTTGGCACATTTGATATCATTGACCATGCTAAAAAGACCAAGATCCAAATGTCTGAAGCTGAGTATCTTCAGTCAAACCCCGAACAGCTGACAAGGTTAACTGAATATATTCAAAGTCAAGCTGTCATAACTCCCCAGGTTTCCTTAAAAGGAATCCTTTCCACTCCTCCTGCATCCCGCATAAATGTCGCCTCAACATTTGCATCAGGAAAGATAGAGCCCTTTCTATCTCTCCCTCCTAATCAATGGCCACAAGTTAAGTAACTGCATAATTGATTCTGGGGCTTCTGATAACGTCATGCCGGCAAAAGTTGCCCATGCTCTGGGCCTCACCCTTACCAAGCCTTTTGGCAGATGTTATTCCTTGGAAACCAAGCAGGTTCCGTTGATTGGTCAAATCAAAGACGCGCAGTTCGCATTTGCGGCATTCCCAGAGAAAAGAGTAAAAATGACCGTCCTCGTTGCCGACATTCCAGCAGCCTATGGAATACTGCTGGGAAGGAGTTTTTGTAGTGAGGTTGGAGGAGAAATTCATATGGACTGGTCCAAGGCTAGAATCCCCGTCAAAGGTGTAATGCAGACTTTGGAGCCAGAATCACAAAAGAAGTACTTGGTTACTAACTCTGAGGACCCCAAAGCTCAAATTCTTTTCGAATCATCAGGGATGGGGAACTATTTCTTGTCTACCGAGTCTGACAAAATGGTTGTTCTCGTCCAAGAAGAAGATCTTAACAAGGTCTGGACCTTGCAGTTTGATGGCAGCTGCGCAACCAGTGGATGTGGCGCCGGAGCCGTGCTAATATCTCCCGAGGAAGAAATTATTCCTCTCTCTTTTAAGTTGCAGTTTTTCAACACAAATAACACTGCTGAGTATGAATCTCTGCTACTCGGCATGCAGGCCGCAAGAGAGAGAGGGATCAAAAATATGAAAGTACAAGGTGATGCAGAGCTAGTCGTGAATCAAGTTAAAAGGATATATCAAGTGAAGAATGAGAGGCTCAAGCACTACTGTAATGCGGTGTGGGACAACATTGAAGAATTTGACGCTTTTTCAATAGAATCCATTCCAAGAGCTCAGAATGACATGGCCGATTCATTGGCCGTTTCAGCATCCCTCATGCTCCCGCACCCAGGTTTGAAAACAGACAAATACACCATTGAGATGGTTTTCCGCCCAAGTGTGCCAGACAATTCTCAGCATTGGCAAGTATTCAATGATGACAATCAACTCATTGCCTTTCTAGAAAAGGTGGAAAATTTTAGTGAACTTCATTTTGAAGGATCCACTTCTATGTGCCGTGAATCAGTCACCGATCAAGACAATGAATCCGAAGGGAATGACGGCATATGTCAGCTCAAAGGAAATAAAATTCCGAAGGGCCTGGTTTCTTTGGAACGGTTGTTCGACAGGCATGACCGTTTTGTAAAAAAGAAAAGGTGAGATGGTACGGGCTCCTCCCCAGAAACCGAACCGGTTAATTTAGGTTCGGTAGAACATCCGCAATTTGTGAACATTGGAAAATGTTGCACACCTGAAGAGAAGCGGAAGTTTGTCAAACTGCTGAAGAAATACATGGATGTATTGGCATGGTCCTATGCCGATCTAAAGTCTTTTAAGCCAAAGGACGTCCAGCATGACATCCCGTTGAAAGAAGACGTCAAAGCCTTTCGCCAGAAGCAGAGGCATTATAACCCTAAGATCTCAGGTACTATCCAAGCTGAAATTCAGAAAATGCTGGATGCGAGAATCATTTTTCCTATCCATCACAGTACTTGGGTAGCAAACATTGTGCCAGTGCGCAAGAAAAATGGTGAAATACGCATATGCGTAGATTTTCGAAACTTGAATCAGGCATCCTTAAAAGACAACTACCCACTTCCTATAATGGATCAAGTTCTGCAAGCGGTAACTAGATCAGAAATTTTGTCCATGCTTGATGGTTTTTCGGGATACAATCAGATTGAATTCTCACCTGAAGATCAATTTAAAACAACATTCACTACTCCCTGGGGTACGTTTGCCTACAGCAGGATGCCTTTGGCCTAACCAATGCTGGCGCCACTTTTCAGCGGGCCATGGACCTTGCATTCAAAGGTATGATGGGGAAGGTCATTGTGGTTTATCTAGATGACTTAACTGTGTTCTCTAAACAACGAAGTGATCATTGTGATCATCTGGAGCAAGTATTGGCCAGATGCTGAGAGCATGGGATTTCCCTGAACCCAAAAAAATCTGTTTTTGGAGTCACAGAAGGAAAGTTGCTAGGGCATGTTGTTAGCAAAGAAGGAACGAAGATAGATACCGAAAGAGTTAAGGCTATTCAGAGCCTTACTTTGCCTACAAGCAAGACCGGCGTTCACTCTTTCTTTGGAAAGGTGAACTTTCTCAGGTGCTTTGTTCCCGACTTTGCTGAAAAGACTCGTCATATATTAGACATGATGAAAGGGTCACCAACTTTCTGATGGAGCGAGGAAGGAAAAAGGTCGTTCGAAGAAATAAAAGCTTCCGTCGCTCACGCACCAGTCCTGGTATGTCCTGATTTCTCCAAGGATTTTATCATGTATAGCTATGCGTCTGAGCATACTGTATCTGCCATCTTGATGCAAAAGAATTCTGAGGATGTTGAATCCCCGATTGCGTTCATGAGCTCTCCCCTCAAGCCTCACGAATTAAAAATGTCTCAATTGGAAAAGCATGCCTTCGCCGTTGTCAAAGCAGTCAAAAACTTCAGGTATTACATTTTAAATTCTCATACAGTGGTGCTGGTCCCTGACACGGCAGTCAAGTCAATTTTAACTCAACAGGAGTTAGGAAGCTTGCGCAGAAATTGGATTGTAAAGTCTAGGAGTACGATCTAGATATAAAACCAACCAAGTTGGTAAGAGGCAAAGGCTTATGTCAACTTATGGCCGAAAACCAAGGGTCAGAAGTTTCCGGGGAAAAGGATGATTGTACCAATGAAAACACAAAGTCAGCTGGATAAACCTGATTCACTGCCTCTGGTCCTATTTGTCGCAACCAGCGATGAGTGGTATTCCGATATTGCTTTCTTCCTCACCTACGGCGAATGCCCAGCTCACCTAACTGCAAAGGAGAAGCGCACTATAAAGCTCAGAGCAGCCAAATATGTCATCTGGGATGACGGTTTATACAAACGCGGGATAGATGGTGTCTTCTTGCGATGTGTCGACAAGCCACAGCAGGTGAAGTTACTTGAAAGTTTTCATAATTCAGCCTGTGGAGGCCATTTCTCCTCTTCTGTGACAGCACACAAGATCATCTGGGCCAGGTACTATTGGCCGACGCTTTTCCAAGATACAGCCACCTGGGTAGCAAAGTGTGAGCCTTGCCAATAGTTCGTCGGCAAGCCCAAGTTGGCTGCTTTTCCCCTCAGGCCGGTCATTGTCGACGAACCATTCAAGCAGTGGGGAATTGATTTTATCGGTGCACTCAATCCCCAATCAAGTGCCAGACATAGTTATGTCCTAACAGCAACAGATTACTTCACCAAGTGGGTGGAAGCCATACCTGTCAAACATGCCACTTCCGAAGTTGTTTGCAGTTTCATCAAAGAAAATATCATTGTCAGGTTTGGCGTTCCAAACAAGATTGTTGCTGATAATGCTTCTAACTTCTCTTCATGGGAAGTTATTAGTTTTTGCTATGAATATGGAATAACTTTGGCTCACGCCTCAGATTATTACCCTCAGGGAAATGGTCAAGCAGAATCCAGTAACAAAAACTTGGTGACCATCATACGAAAGCTAGTAGAGGAGAATCAACGAATGTGGCACAAGTCCTTATACGATGCCTTGTGGGCAGATCGCATTACTCCCAAGAGATCTCTCGGTATGTCACCTTTTCAAGTGTTATATGGCACCGATGCCGAGCTTCCCATTTCCACTGAACTCCCTGCTCTACGTTTGGCACGGGCAATCGAAGATGAAACTTTTCAAAATTCCCTTGAAAAGAGGATCATGTATCTAGCAGAGCTCGAAGAAAAGAGAGTAAGGGTGGTCGACAAGATCACCGAACATCAGAATCAGGTCAAAAGATTGTTCGATAAAAAAGCTAAGTAAAGAAATTTCCAGGTGGGAGACCTCATCCTTTTGTGGGACAAACGAAGAGAGCCAAAGGGCATGCACGGAAAGTTTGATTCCCTATGGAGAGGGCCCTTCAAGATCAAGCAGCTCAATGGAGAGAATAGTTTCTATCTCTCATATCTGGATGGAACTGAACTCCCGCTTCCCTATAGCGGGCAACATCTGAAAATATTCAGGAAGTAGAGCTTGCTCTCTTCTTTGTATAGTTTGTTTCAGTTGTGTGTTTGTTTTTGTCGTGTGTTTGCTTTTTTTGGTTGTGTGTTTCCCTTTCCGGTCGGTCGCCCTTGTTTTTGACTCTGTTACCCAATGGATAGGCACATGAGATCTGGGATTCTCTACCCCTGAGGTTCGCTCAGAGATAGTCCCCAGAAAGAGCCAGCTGTTATCCCGTAAAATTGGCAAGGGAAATTTTACTGATAACCTTACCAAAATTTTGTTCCGGTCCCTCGTCAGGGATCCCTTGCGTTCGGAACGTTGCAAAATCCCTTCCCGGGAAATCTAGTTTTCCGAACTTAGCCATTTTTGGTCTTTTTTGGTTGGGCGCACATAATGACTATGCAACATCAAGTTTTGATGCGCCCCCTTTAAATCCTTTGGCGCACGGCTTGAAGTGTCAATAGGCGTTTTGGTGAGCCTCTCTATGTTGAGTCTTCCTTGCATGCGCCAAGGCGCATGCGCCTTCATGTCAACAGAACTTTTGTTGCGCCACTTTTTGGTGTGCCAAGGGCACACATATTCCTTCTGTCAACACCACTTTTGGTGCGCCAAAGGCACACATAACTTCGTGTTGGCAAGCGTTTTGGTGCGCCAAAGGGCGCATGTTTTCTTGTGTCGACAATGCTTTTCATGCGCCACTTGAAAAGTTGGTGGCGCATTTATTACCACCTCACCTATAAATAGGTGCATCTGTGCTGTCATTGTCATCCAAACACAAATCACGTGATTATTTTTCTCTGTACCTGCCAGCGCACCAGCCCTGTCACTTTCAAATCTTTTCGTGGACCTGTTTGCACACTTCTCCACTATTTATCCTGGTAAGAGGTCCTCTTTCTTTTGTGCACTTTGTTTTGTGGTTTTTGGCTTCACTTGTTGGTATGGATTGGATTGGAAAGACTATGAAATCATGAACTTCCCCCCCCCCTTTTTGCTGTCTTTTCCATTCTTCCACATGTTCTTCCCCCTCTTTCCAAGATTTGCTGGTAGGGGAAACTCTGTCCTGAAAAATAGCTTGGAACTCTCATTTTGTAGCTTCTTCATCACCCCAAGGTACCCTGCAGAAGGAGCTAAACCATATGTAAAACCCCTCTGAGAAAGATTCAAATCTTAAAAAGAAACTATATTTTTCTTCTCCTTTGGCACATTGGCACACCCTGCAACATGAGGAATAGTTGCGCCAATGGCCCATTTTCCCTGCCTTCTACATAATGACAAGTTGCACCCTCAAGGTGCACTTCCTTAGTTTGTTGCAAACACTTTCCTCGCGCCCCCTCATGTGTAAGGATATTACTTGTATAAATCAGAACATATACAGAAAAATAACATGAGAGAACACAAAATATATATAAATGATGACAATATGTTCATATAATAGCTTTGCCACTTCGAGGGGGCAACCTCCAATACCACTTCGAGGGGGTAACCTCCAAACCATACAATAACACTCCAATACTCAACATCATGATTAAATACAACCTTCTAACCCCTATATATACCATTCTAACCTATGGCCAATACTGAGGCCGACCTCCTAAGCATAATAAATCATAAATGAATGATATAATAAGATAATGGGATGTGTGCCACATGTCGGCATCTCCATCAACCCATATACATTATAATATTATATCCCAAGGTATATAGCATTACCTCCCTCTTTGACATGTTTCGTCCCCGAAACATAATAAGAAACCATGTAATGAGTGTGTTGTAAATTTTTACACACTTTGTGCCATGATCTATCATCCATCCATATGTGATCATGGTAGATGATACATATCTGAACTAATATCCATATTCCGTTGCGTTACTTTGATTCCATTCATGACCATATTTTATCATCCTTGGATTCCATGCATAACCAACATAAGGATTCAATGCATAACCATAATAAGGATTCCATGTATAACCATAGTAAGGATAACCATAATAAGGATTCCATGCTTCATAATTGTTGCTCCATTGATCCCCTGTATAAATAAAGTGATTATTCCTCCAATTACCTGTATATCTATATTGGTTGGAAATATGATGTTCCCTGAGATATCTCCATGATTTTTTTCTCTCATGTTGACGTTGATTTCCATATGCTGCAGTTGTAGTATCCTCAACCTTATCAATCTGTTTCTGAACTTTCTTTTCTTCATAGTTTTCTTCAACTTCTTCTGCATTTGATTCTTCAATATATGCTGCACCATCATCTTGCCTTGAATCTTCTTCACCTTCCTCTTCATCTTCTTTCTCTCTTGATTCTTCAATATATTCTTCCCCATCATCTTGCTTTGACTCTTCTGCCTCTTTGTGGTCCCATCTATCCATAAAAAGTTCTTCCAGTTCCTGCAAAGACCAATTAGACTTTTCCTTTTCTAACTTAGAAAAGAAAATCTGTGTAGGGCCACTAATACACAACTTGAATAACCAAATATCTGATGGTTTAGAGAATTTATCCCTGAATTTGTTCCACCATAACTTCTCTAGCATCAATCCTGCCATCTCTAAAAAAAGCTACCATCCCCATGATCCACAAAACTAGGGTTTTTATAATTCTGAAAATACTTCGGCCGGTGGATAGAAACACAAAGAACAAACCCTAACTGAAATTTCAAGAGCTTTCCGAAAATATAAATTTTGCTAAAAAATACCACAATTTGCTTCCTGAAAAGTGAATTTGTGAAAAAACCCCTAAAACACCAATAAAATCCGTAAAACAGATCCAATGTAGCTGAATTTTTCAGATATTCTGAATTAAGTTTTTTCCAAACTATGATGAAAAAATTGGGAAAAAATTCGATACCCTCTTCAAGATATATTCGAAACAAAAAATTAGGGTTTTTACCCTAATTTTGGCCGAAATCGCTGCTCTGATACCACTTGTAAGGATATTACTTGTATAAATCAGAACATATACAGAAAAATAACATGAGAGAACACAAAATATATATAAATGATGACAATATGTTCATATAATAGCTTTGCCACTTCGAGGGGGCAACCTCCAATACCACTTCGAGGGGGTAACCTCCAAACCATACAATAACACTCCAATACCCAACATCATGATTAAATACAACCTTTTAAACCCTATATATACCATTCTAACCTATGGCCAATACTGAGGCCGACCTCCTAAGCATAATAAATCATAAATGAATGATATAATAAGATAAGGGGATGTGTGCCACATGTCGGCATCTCCATCAACCCATATACATTATAATATTATATCCCAAGGTATATAGCATCATGGCACGCCAAACTCATTTGTTGCATCGTTAAAACCTGCGCCCTTTGGCGCACCCTGCTTGTATGCAACATAGAAATTATCCGTGCCAAGTGTAAATTTGTAAAACGGCATAGGCGCATCCCTCACTACAACATCATGTCATGCAGACCTTCCATGCGCCGTGCCAAGTTCTCTTTAGCGCACAAAAAGCATATGTTACACAAACCTTAGATGTGCCTTTGGCGCACCGAAGTTCCGTGCAACATGAAAATTATATGCGCCCTTTGCAAAATGCATCCACATGATGCAGGCGCACTTGTGTTTATAACAACAAAGAATGCTATCTGTAATATCCATGTGCCATGTGTCCTTTGGTGCTGATTTATCCCCTGCAGCAGCCCTTTCCCATGCGCCTTACTATTTAGCTCTGTAACCGACAGTATCCATGTGCCATGCACCCTGAGGCCTTAAAATCTCTAACTCTTTCTTCTGTCAGCATTTCAATGGAAAATCAAACGGCTGACATGAATTTCTTACGTTGGGTTTCACTTCTTATTCTTGCAGATCAGTAACTAAGTTCAGAAGAACATATGTCAACATCAAGCAAGAGACCTGCCAAATCTAAAGGCAAGGCCAAGCTCACAGAAGAAGAAATGAAGTATAAGTATCAGAGGGTTAGAATGCCCGAGTCCCAGGCAGAGTGTGACCTAGATATCAGAGACTCAGAACTGGGTCACATTGACATGGAGGATTTCTGGGCCAGAACCCAGAGGGTCACAAGAAGTCCATGGATGGACAAATTGATAGGCAGTGCCCTGCATTTTGCTGGAGGAATCCCAGTCAATGTAGTTAATAATGAATTTATGATGGTGGTAGCTCGATGCTACAACAAAGACACAAGATGTGTCCATGATGAGAAGGGCGAGGTTATAATCAACCTCACTACCCGCCATTTTGAAATAATGCTCGGCATCCCTCACCACCGGCTCTTTGTGGCCATAAGCCAGGAAGACTGCATCAAAGCCTGGGATGACAATGAAGATCAGTGCATGCAGCTGATGAATGAGGTATATCTAAAAAATAAAAAGGTGGTGACTCGGTGGCCACAGGTCATTCATCGCAGTGACTTCTCAGAGGAACTCAGCGACACCATTACATTCCTGAGCAGAGTCTTTGGGCTTCCTGACGCCCATTATTTTCACAAATGGATGCTGCCCTATTTGGAAACAATGAACAAAAATGTGCCCGATCAACGCTTTGAGTGGGCAGAAATCATAAGCAACACGATATCAGAGCAGCTACAACAACTCGCCACAACAGGGAATTTCTACGTGAATTCCTACGTTGTTTACGCTGCAGCTTCAGAAAGAGACTATCCAGCTTTGATGCGGTGCGGGGTTTGGCCCCAAGTTAAAATCTATGAATATTATCCAGAACTGAAGCTGGAAAATAGCATCCCCCAATTTACAAAGATCAATGATGCCTTCTTCTACGGCATCATATGCCTATTGAGGCCGAATATGACTCACGGTCGCACGACCAAGAGCATCGTGGCGGCCACAGAGAAATGGGGGGCCATGTTCACTCAATTCCCCACATTCACTTATCTAAGGGCGGCTAACTTCTTGGGGAGCCAACTAAACTACCAAGGTATGCTGGTCCCAAGTTGATTCTGTTGGAGCTGTCAAGACAGCTAATCACCTACCATGAGAAGTGTCTCAAGAGAAAGAAGGGTGGAACTCCTTTCCCCCTCACAGTGGGTAGGTATACATGTCTCACTCACCATAAGGCAAAAGACATGTTTGCAGAACTGGAGCTACTGAATCTGAAACATAACTTCCCAGCAAGGCCCACCTTCGACCCGAGAAATTTTCTTCCTAGGGCTAAGCTCGATCCGATCCACATCCCTCAGATCGAAGATATCTACATCGACATATATCATGAGGTTGAGCTCAGGAGGAAGGATCATTCTCGCTTGGCCTTAGCAGAAATCATCCAGTACGGGGTAGCCATCATCCCAAAAGGCTACCAAACTACTGAGCAAGAAGTTGATCAAGTGTATCTTGACACAGGTGGGGATGATTGGCCTTTCGTCGGTGATTGATAGAACCAAAGCACCTCAGACAATTGAGGAAAGGGTCAAAGAAACTCTGCGCAGAACAGAGCATTGGTTCCAAATAAACGGACACATCTACCTCGGAGTCGATTTCAAAACCTCTTTGTTGGGTAATGCACCTCCTAGATCAAAACAACAGCCAAAAGGCAAGGGTAAAGGTAAAGAGGGTGAATCCAGCTCCACCCAAGAGGAAGCTCCTGAAAGTCCTCCTTCCACTTCACAAGAACAGGTTGTAATCCCGAAAAGCTCAGAGGAAGAAGCGGCGGAAGATGTTCCAATAGGCCCATCCACTCAGGATGTTGCCACTGCTGCAACAACTGAGGTCCCTTCTGTTCCTTCTCCTTCTCCTCCTTCCCCTCCTCGAGTGACTCAAGTGACCATTCCTTTGGTCGTGTCCTCTCCCCCTTCTTCTACTGTTCCTCCTGCTTCTTCGTCCATCTTCTCTTCTCTCGCGGACCTGTCCCCCTCCATTTCTTCCCTCATCTCTGAGCTCCCTTCCCTTCCTATGTCTTCCTCTCCTGCAGTATCTCTTCCTCCCGTGAGCACTTCATCGGCCTCCCTCTCGAAGCCGCCTCCAAGTGTCTCCACATTTTTCCCTTCTACTATACTGCAGCTTCCCCCTTCTCTCTTTTCTGGTCCTTCTCCCATAAGTCCAGCCTGGATCTCCCAGCACCTGAAGTCAGCAGAAAAGGAAAGTTCCCATCGCTCCGATGGACTTCTCCGTAATCCCGTCAAAAGGGGAAAAGAAGCAAAAGCCCATCACACGCTTCTCTCAGAGTGCTTCAGGGAGAGAGGGTAATGGAGATCGCATACCCCAATCCTCTGAAGGATAAAAAGGATCTGTCTCGATAGATTATACAGTGACTCAAGTCACAATGGGGACATCTTCTAAAAGCCTTCAGGGAGAGGCCCTATCTGCAGTTGATGCCCTCTGAAAGAAGCTTCAAGAAGAAAAAGAAGAGAAAAGGCTACTGAAAGAGCAAAATAAACAGCTACTCCCAGCCTTACAAAAGATGGGCAGTGCACCTCCCACAACTGCCGCCGAAACTCCTGAGCCTCTGAGTCAGGATAAAATTAATGAATATGCAAAGATCAGCAAGCAAGGTATGGTAGTTTCCACTTGGAGGAACCAGATCCTCAAAGACAGTGAATGAGTAATCGCTAAGTTCACAGATTTGTATTTGAACATCAACAAGGCGAATAAGGAACTCCAAGCGTTAGCGGGACCCATATCCGAAGAGTTGGACCATGCTAGGTTGCAGCATGAGACCTTTCAAGAAATGTTTGACTGTTCAGTCGAAGATCTGGTCAAGTTCGGTGTCTTCGGTCACCCAAGAGCCCTCAATAAAGTCCTTTCCACTCTGGATTACCGGATGGATTAACTAGAATTTGTCCTTGGAAAAGATTGATAAGGTAAAGGAAGAAGCCCTGGATGCAATGCATCAAATGGAACAGATCGTTCTAAGGATGTCTCCAGGGTTGCTTACTCCTCCTTTCACCTTAAGGAAGGTTGATGAAACCATTCAGATCTTCAAGGAGATCGTTTCGCAAGGACTAGGGCCAGAGGTCACTTTTGATATAGAATCCATCAATAACCTGCTGGCCTGTCGGGACTTCATTGGGTTCCTAATAGAAGCAGAGAATGAATATTCCAAACTCCCAGAGAAGCTCATAGATGAGCGGGAGACTTGCGAGGCTATCAGTGAGTGGCACAAAGATCCTTCCCAGGATCAATTAGAGCCCATGATCAGCAAGTTCATGGAATACCGTGCCCAATTTCACATCTCGTCACCCGAGCAGCAAAAGCAGGATATCCCCTTTCAGCCGCGGACGACGACGATGAATAATTTCTTCTCTTCTCTTGACTTTCTTTTTGTAAATATCTAAAGCATGTTTGCACAAATGATGACATCATCCATGTTGCACCATGGGATGATGTCATCCATCAAGTTGTTAAAAGTCAACATGACTTTGAGATATTTTTGTAGATATTTTGTAAATAGGTGGTTGGTTCCTTTTTGCCTTCTTTTCTTCTTCTTCTTCTATAAATACTAAAATACTTGTTGTATTCAGGTGGTGGATACTTTTCAGATGAAAAATAGAAGTGAGAAGAAAAGACTTTGAGCTTTTTGTAACAGAAGGAAATATTAATACAATATTTAGACTTTGTGCTGAATACATGTGTTATTTGCATTAGATCTTTCTTATGTCAGATCTGTGTGTTTATTCTGTTGGATCTACTTCTGTTTTATTGTCATTTATTCATCAGTATTGCTTTGTTCGTTTATGTAAGTAGGTTTGGCTCTGTTTACTACCAATCCCAAAACATAAACCCTCTGACCTTTCTACTTTGGAATTCATTTCTTTTCTTTCTTCGGATCTGATCTTTCTTCATCCTCTCTTCCATTCCTTTCTTTCCACAGTTGGAAATAACCCTACTGGGATGAGATCCCAAACCCCTGAAGGCAGAATATTGTGAGACTTGCATAGATTCCTGCTGGTAGAATAGCAATAAACCAGTTTCACTTTGCTGACTCAAAGAGGGGCTATGCCCTGCACACTGTTGGCTCGTCTATCCATAAATATGCCCAAGCGACAGATTTTCGAACCAACAATTGTTGAATATTAGGTTTCATCTCCACCAATCATCACATTCTTTTATCATGATTATCATGCTACCTTTTCTTCTAATAAACTACACATCAATGCTTATATAGGATTTCATACGGTCAATAACACTAATCCATCAGCTCCTATTGTTGTGTGATCTTTTTCACTCCCCATCACTATCAACTATCACTCTCTCAAATTTCATATCAAATTCCCAAATTTTATGGTTACATCAAGCTTCAAGTTAAATTTTGGCCTCTCATCATGCATGTGTCATTCACTATGACACCTTAAATCAAACGTTGTGACATGTTTTTAGGTCTCCATTGGCTCTATGCCGCTAAGGTTATCTTTTATGTGACCCACTTATGTTTCAAATTCATTCATAATAATCAAGTTTTCAATCTCCAAGGTGTTCCACCATCCACACCATTGTCTCTGCCTCCTCTTAAGGATATACTTTCACTAGCTGCAACATCTAGGCTCCATGGGCCTCTCAAATCCAAAGCACATTATGTACCTAGATATCCTATTCGCACACGACTTCCTCGTGCTCAACGGTCTACTAGTCCATATCCTAGGCCTAATTCCCCTACTCGAGAAACCCCTTCACATAGGATTTCACCACCTTATTCACCTCCTAGGTATAGTTTACATTAGTGCTCATGGCCTCCTTATTCTCCTTCACATAGGTGTTCATCACCTCCTATGGCTCCATCACATAGGTGTTCACCACCTAGGATTCCTTCACATATACATAGTAAGTCACATACACCACCAATCTCAAAGCATGGTCACACGCCTTATCTCCTCAGACATCAGGTGGAGGACCCTTTCCCTTCACTTTCGTTGGATAGCTTACTCATTGTCACATCCCATAATTTTTGTTTGTGTTATCGAAAGGATAAGTTGTTAAATGGTGAATGGTTTACGATGGCAGGGTAACAAACCCTTTTGCGTAGCTGAGTATGTAGCTACACATACACGTGTGTATCTTGAAAATGATAAACACACTTACATGTAGTTGTATGTGCAACCACACAACAATGCATGTTGCCTTGTGTTCATAAAGGATTTTGCATTTACAATGTATTCTTATCTTGGCTTGTGGTTATATGTATTTATCTCGTTGAGTATGTAGTTTTAGTACAAGAGTTATTGTTTAACTATTTTATCGGCACTGAATATTGTTGTGCACTTTTCTTGATGAATGAGATTGAGTCGATTTGGTATGTGCATGATTATTGTACATGTCATTGATGGAATTGCTTCACCTATGTTGGTAGTTGATATAGAGATATTGATGAACTTGTTATAATTGCAATGTTGTGGAACATACATGTCTACATTGTGTTGTGTGGATATTATTCTAGTTCATTTCAAGGCTATGTTGATAACCTCTCTATAATTTTTATTTACTTAATGAAGACAACATGGTAGCTATCATTCTTAATTAGGTACAACTTTGATAATCAAAGCCAGTAAATGATTTTAAAAATGACATAAACCAGGTAATTTTCACTGACCTGTTACTCCAAGGCTTGGTCAAATTAATAGGTAAGACTTGTTTTATAATATAAGGTGATGGTTATTGTTATGATCTAAATATTGAAAATTAAGAATCTGAACATATGAAACTTTACATTTTTATTGGTAATCAATTGGTGTGATTGAGAAATAGGAGCATTATAAAGTGGCAAGTATAAGATATTATGTTTGATAAAGGTAAGTTAATTTTTAAATGGTCATCAATCATAATATTTTTGTTGCATTGATTGAATTTGTAAATAAATAGGGTACCAATGGTAAATTTGGCAGTTGTAAATTCCAATGTATGACCAATCGATCTTATAGGGTTGTAAAATTATGAGTTGCCAATCTGCCGATCCAGCTAAAATTGTAATTCGAATTAACCTTCTTCAACTGTTGATGTAAATTCCCACCAAGGTGGATGGTGACAATCCGTTGGGAAGTTATAGAGATCACCAAAATTGGTTGATGGCATTGTTAGACTAGGCATTCTGGGAGGGAAGCTATGAGTTGGTACTTATTGCATGAATGTAGATTAATATCCTTACGGTTCTCTAAGTGATAAGCTTGGTCAAGGAAGCTACCGCAAAATGATAATGTTACTTGGGATAGTTTTTTACATTTATATGGCTATCCTTTTTTCTCTATTGATCTTTGCATGCAAGAATTTTAATGGGAGCTAATTTTCGTGTTACTAGTAATTACACTACATGCATATTTTTAAACTCTGATAAAATGTTTGATATTTTTATGGGATATTTATGATTGCTATTATAAAAATGAATTCTCTATTGAGTTGGGAGATTGTTTCTTGTTTGGATTTCGAAAACAAATTTTGTGATCTACTGGAAAGGATTATTGTGAACTCGACCAACTAGGAGAAAAGGTTGAAGGAGTTCTATGCCATTTTTCACAGGCATGAAATCATTTTCCCCATCTTTATTATTTATAACATCAATATGTTTTAATGTTGGAATACTTGCATGAAATATTCTAAGTGTTTTGGGAATCTGGGTTAAGGGAGGTTTATCGATTTATGTAGTATGAAATTATCGCTAAACTCTCTTAATGAGTGGGTATGATGACTATGGCCATGTATGAAAGTCCTGTGAATGATTATGTAAATGAAATGTCTTGTAGAGAAAATTTGTTTCTTTGCTTCTTAAATGGGGTTAAATACCCATTATGAGATTTAGCGTTAAATTTTATTATTTTATACCTGAGTATTTTTATTTTCTCAAATACCCATTACAAAGGAAATGTTGTTACAGGGGACTAAAATATATTATGTACATATGTTGTTATTTTTGTGGACTAATTCATTGTACTGAATGGTTATTCGGTTGAATATTTACATATTTTGATATATACGTATAACCCATTTAGGTTTACGATCTATTACTTCCAAGGGTGGAAAAAATGGGATGTTGGCATTAATAGATGAATATGCAGTCATTTTTCTATTGTAATTCCTAACCCCTCCTATATAAATGGTTTGGGAATTATTAAGGATTTAGTGTACTTAGATAGATTGTGGTCTATTTTTCCACACTCAAACTCAGTATAATAATGACCCGTTTATACAACACATTGTGAGTTTTTTTGAGTGGTTGTATAAGGTGTGGTAATTGAAAACCTTAAATGGCGTATAATAAGTTTTATTTTCCATATGGGAGGAAAGTTTAATGGGTTCAATGTGATATGATGTAATAAATTTTTAATATTTGACATGGAAAAAAATGAATGTCTGTCTTTCTTTCTTAAATGCATTCAAAGTTTAAATGTAAATCCCTAAATGGAATCATATAAATAAGTAACATACCATTGATTGTTGAATTATGGATTCATAGGGGATGATATATAAATGATCTACCTAATCGAGAGATATATGGACATATGTCCTTGCCTAAAAAAATTAATCATTGTTGGGATTTTGCCATTTGACTTGAATTGTTAGTTTGAAGGTTATTTGAATTTTATGCAGAGTTTTCATTGGATTTACTATGAATTAAATCCATTAAATATTGAAAGATGGTCGACCAATGATGAAAGTCATAACACATTTAAAATTAAAAGTGTAATTAATCAAAAGAGTGTGCAATTCATTTTGTTGTATGGTGTATCCAGATAAATCCTTTTGGAGTCTTGGGTTATATGAAAAAGGCTCTCACTAGTTGGAGTTGTTAAGGAAAGTCTAGGACTTCAGAAACAATAAGGAAAGTTTGGAGAATTTAAGGTATTTCCCTTTTTTGGGATTGTGAGTTGAATTCAATAATTCTTTGTTGCCAAGAGTGACCATTGTAATTTCTTGACTGGTATGATTGATATGCTATGAAGTAAAAGGTCAAATTGAATGTGCCCTAGTCAGGAAGATTGAATGGACCTTATGTTTAGTCTAAATATCCTCTTTCGACTGGGTAAAAGGAATTACTTAGTGATTTAATATTATGAACTAAAATAATGTTTTTGTGGTCCAATTGGCATATTGTATACTTACCTATTAGGTAGTATTGGGTAATAGTCAAATAAAGACACTGTTATGGGAATCAATGAATTAATAATAGGTTTTGATTGATAATTCTGTCATGATTAAAGTTGATCATGTTTATGAAGAATGCTATATGTACATACTTTTTATTTGTGATGGAAATATGAAAGAAAGAAATGGAAATGATTTATTAATAATCTTCTATTTAGTCATTGATGTTCTTATTACTGCTAGAGTTTAATCATATGTGATATTCTTTGTGATATAATTTGTAAAGATGAGATGGACAACCTTTCATGCCAGTTCGGTTGGAACTAACCATGTATAATGGAATTTTACCATGCAACATTGTTTAGCTTTACAGGTTGAAAAGTAAATGCGAAAATAAATAAAAGATTGTTTTGATAAACTTACTTGGCATTGATTATATTGTAAAATATGTATAAATGCATTGTATTTGATTGACATTTATTTGTTTGAGGAATATCATAAATTGTACTTGTAAGTTAAAAGAGAACATATGTTTTATTGCTTATTTTAAGATGTAAGGAAAGGCTATTTAGCCTAATATGATCATTGTGCTATTCGATATTCGGAAAAGGATTGTTGTACTTGTATTTATAAATATGAGGTTGATGTTATAAAATGGTTGTGATATTCTTTGTAGTTTATATTGTTTATGAATATTGATTTCAACAATATATCATTAGTGTATGATTAATTTATATCATGATAATGTGTGCTAAGAATTAATAATGATGATTAATTGATGACATATTATATAACAGAAGCAAATACAACCATGATTGTGGATAAACTATTTCAAATGATATTTAGTGTATAATAAAATGTATACTTTATGGAATAATATGACAATGTTGATAAACAATAAACGGATTGTTGCAATGATGCAGCAAATTATATCTTAAATTATTGTTGTAATATGCATAATGGATGCAATTGAATAACTCGTGAAGAAGAATATAATCTATTACAAAAAATAAGTTTATGAACCTTACGGACGTAATTAAATGTGCTAAATGTATCAATTGTGATATAAGGTAAACATGTAGTAAAAGGATTATAATTTTAAGCCATGGGTTATACATTCATAATAATTGGAAACTCGATAGGTCAGCTTCAGATGGCTTCTATAAAGTAGCATTCATTTAATGACACAAGTCATTAAGTGAATACTACTATATAGCAGATATCCTAAGTTGTCCCTTCGAGGTCCATTAATTATGAGTGTCATAACTAGAAGAGAATTGTGTTACACTAAAGTTACAAAGGTTTTTTATTTGTTGAAGACGTGTACTTATCTGAATTAGTAAAATAAATCAACCTGGTAACTAATAGATGGACATTGGTGATTATGTAAGTTGATGAACTATGAACTTAATAACTTAAGAATGGAAAGAATCCCGATATTATGATTGAGACGAATGTGCGGTGAATATAAGGACATTTTTCATGTGGCTTGTGTGTAGTCACAAAACTAGGCTAGCTAGGGCGATGCCAAAAAAACTATGGCCATAACATTGCAAATGAATGATTGCATTGTCCAATCACCATTCCTTCTTTTAAATAGTATTATGCTTGAGAGGCTACACTAAGAATTTACACATAGTTCTTTAAACCTTTAAAAGGTTAAACCAAATAATATACTGGGTATATTGATCTCGTAAGGAGTATTAAGGGGGATCGGGGAGATCTGTAAACCCTTGCAGTTGCACATGGTTATCATAGGTGGTCTGATTGGATTCTAAACATTAATTAATGTTGGATTAATCTATTGTAAGTTGTTAATCATTGAAGGCATCAAGATAATTAATAATGCTAGAATAACTAAGTGGTTGCTCTAAATTATGTTATTCATTTTAGCGTGAGATAACTTAAGGGATTTATAACTCTTTGTTGGCGAGGAAATTTTTCGGGTGGAAAAACTTGTGGATTCCTTGCCAACACTTTGGGAATCTAAGTCCCTCTACTTAACCGGTCTAGTTTCCGTATATGCATGAGCGAGAAAATGTGGATTTTTGTGGTGGCCTTTCAGTCGGGGATCCAACAGGGGCACTCCACTGCCCCTTCAGCAAAGCTTGCAGATACTTGTAAGAGAGAACTTTGTCTGAAAGTGAGAAAGGGAGTGAGAAAAGAGGTAGGAGAACTAATGTTGCAGGTAGAAAATTAGATTCCTGCACACACTAGTTAGGAAATTCATCACATGCATTCATGGGAAGAAACAACCCTGCAAATGGCAACAAGACGAGATAAGATTATGAACTCAAAGTTTCTAAAATCTCCTCATCAAAGAGGCTACAAAATCCTTCTTCTTGTATTGATGCTTAATCAGAAGTTGTACATAGTGGAGAAATGGAGGAAATTGAGAAAAGGGGGGAAATGGAAGAAAAATGGCTATCTCCTTTGTTCTCTCAAAGTACAATATACTCTTGAGTTTACAAGATCAATTGCCCCCATACAATGGCATGAAGAAGCCATTAAATCTCCTCCAAGAAATGGTTACAACTTATTCTTTGTTAGCAAGAAACGGTTTACAATTTCTTTTCAATCATTCGCATCCGTTCAGATTCTTGATTCGTGAAGAAATGCCAATGGCAGAAAAACTAGACTTTTCATAATGCATCCATTACACCTGTTTTGTAACTTTAAATTTGAACTGTTCATCTTTCCTTTGAAACTTTAAATCAGATTTGTACATGTGGGAGAAATTTACTGGAGCGGGCGCGGAGGATTCCTTTTGCATTTTGTGACTTTATAGAGATTTGGCATTTTGGAACATTTTAGCCTGCTCACCCGCTTTTGATATAAGCCTCACACATGGCTTCACTTGATTGGCGAAGGAGTCGCGGGTCACTTTTATAATTTTACCTTTTTTCAATGTGGGCTCAAAAACAAAAATTGCTCCACAAGCCCGCCTCCCTACTTTGACCTTCCAACAGCGGGCTCAAGATTTGAATTTTTCCTATATAGCATGATCGGGGCTATAGGTCACCTTTTAAATTTTTGCCTTTTTACAAAGAGGCTCAAATTCTCAAATCTCCCCAACAGCCTGCTTCTCTGCTTAAACTCTTTTGACAGGGGGCTCAAGATTTGACTTTTTCCTTTAAGCATGATCGGGGATGCGGGTCACTTTTTAACTTTTCACCTTTTTTCAAAGAGGCTCAAAATGTCAAATCTCCTTGACGATCTACCTCCCTGCTTTGACTTTCTAACAACGGGCTCAAGATTTGACTTTTTCCTGTAAGCCTAATCTGGGCTACAGGTCACCTTTTAACTTTTCACCTTGTTTCAAAGAGGCTCAAAATCTCAAATCTTCCCAATGGCCCCCTTCCCATTAGATATGTCCACATACCCATGAATAATGGAGCCAAAATTTTATGGGGAAGAAAATACTTGTCGTTCCAGAGTGTGGAAAAAATGCAGAGAAGAAGAAAACTCCACCATTTCGCTCCTAATTTTCAAATTTCTTTCGCAAGACAAGAAATTGAAAACAATACAAGGTCCGACAATCCATGGCCATATAAAGATTAACAATTTCATTCAAATGAGGACAACAATAAAATTTTCATGCGTCCAGACATGAAAATGGAAAATTTATCAAAACGTGCAGACTGTAGAGTTTAAACAACTTCAAAGCATGAATTTCTCTATCTTTTCAGACTTCTAACTTTACTTGAACACTTCTAGAGGGTGTGAGCTCAAAATATTTGAATTTTACTTAGAAAATGAGGGGTGGATTTTGAGGGCGAAAACATCTGGCTCTAGCTTGGAGACATGACATGTACTGAGCATAGTGAAGACATGACATGGGAATCCAAAATCTCAATCTCTAGACCCTGTAATTTGTTGACCAGTGCCTTATCCATTGGGCCTTGCAGAGTCATACACAACTTCGAGAAAGAAAGACCAGAAGAAGGAAACACACAAGCACACAAAAGGAAGGAAACACATGACACGCAACAGAAGGGGAAAAAAACGACACAACAAAAAGGGAAACACACCTATGGTACAAGGCGGGGAATAACCCGCTTTCACTGATGATAAAATTTCAAGTATTTCCCACTCCGAGGCAATTCCAGTGGAATTCTATCCAAATATGAGAGAATAAAACTGTTCTTGTCGCAAGCTTCACGAATCTGGAATGGGCCTAGCCATAATGAATCGAACTTTCAATGGCTACGTCTTGGTTCTCTCCTCTTATCCCATAGCAGGATTAAGTCTTCAACTTTGAATTCTCTTGCCTTGGCCTTCTTATCAAAAATATTCTTTACTTTCAATTGGTGCTCCTTAATGCAATCCACCACTTGGACTCTATTTTCTTCCAGCTTCTCAAGAAAGAGGATCCTCTTGTCAATGGAATCCTTGTACTGACCATCTTCTATTGCGTGTAGCAGCTTGAGAGTTGGCATCTCAATTGTGAGAGGAATTTATGCTTCGACTCCATACAGTAGTTGGAATGATGACATACTTATTGCTTTCTTGGGAGTGATCCTATCCACCCACAATGCGCCATACAACCTTTTGTGCCAATTCCTTTGATTAATTAATAGAATCTAATGCGGAATAATTCCTCAGAATCGCAATAATAAGAAGTATGAATAGAAATTACAGAAATGAAATATGCAAAACACGAAGACAATATTTAAATGGTTCACCCAATGTGGGCTACATCCACCAAGAACACTTGCTCAGATTTTATTACAAGCCAACAGTCTTCACAATTACAATAACCAGATCTTGTTTGGAGCTGCGCTCAACAAACCCTCCCGAATTCACACTTGAATTCACACACACTATTCACCTTCACAAAAACACTCATATCAATCCTATTGTATGTCCATCTATATATAAGTACATCAATAGGTAGCCGAAGAGGCGGTTTTACAAAACAATGGGTACCGAAAAGCCATGGGCCCAAAACCAGCCCATAACGGTTACCCATTACCCATGGGTTAATAAACCACCCATGAAAATTTGCTTCGGGGGCTTCACCCCCCGAACCCCCTTGACCCGCTCACCGGTGAGTGGGACCCATAAAAATATCTGAGTATAACACATGGAAGGTGTACCAAACTCTAACATGAAAATAGGCTCCACAAACATAACAATCTCCCACTTGGAGACTGATTTCCACTGAGCAAGCTTCTCAACCCTTCACTGTCATCCGCGAAGGCCAACCAAAGCTGAACATAGCTTTAGTTTATCCCTTGTGACCACCTTGGTCATCATGTCTGCAGGATTCTGACTGGTATGAATCTTCTCCAACTTCAACTTATCTTCCTCCAAAGTTGTCCTGATGAAGTGATATCTCAACTGTATATGCTTTGTCCTAGAATGGAAAGCAGAGTTCTTAGCTAAGTGAATAGCACTCTGACTATCACTATATAGCTTTCCAACTTCCTGCTTATGCCCCAACTCATCAAGCAATTGTTGTAGCCAAATCATCTCCTTGCTAGCTTCTGTAGCAGCAACATACTCAGCCTCAGTGGTTGACAAAGCCACAACCTTCTGTAACCGTGAAATCCAGCTCACTGTTGTATCACCTACAGTAAATACATAACCTGTTGTGCTCCTCCTGCTGTCCAAATCTCCAGCCATATCTGAGTCAACATATCCACACAAAGTAGTGTCTGATCCACTGTAACACAAAACAGTACCCATGGTCCCTCTCAAATACCGAAGTATCCACTTTACTGCCTGTCAGTGCTCATTTCCTGGATCACTCATAAACCTACTCACTGCTCCCACTGCATGGGAAATATCTGGCCTAGTGCATACCATAGCATACATCAAACTACCAACCGCTGATGAGTAAGGCACCTTGGACATCTGGTTTCTTTCCTGCTCTGTCTTGGGACACTGATCCTTTGATAACTTAAAATGGCCTGCCAAAGGAGTCCCAACCGGTTTAGCATCCTGCATGTTAAACCTATCCAATACCTTCTTAATGTACTCTTCCTGAGATAAAGTCAGCTTCCGTTCCTTCCTATCCCGAGTTATCCTCATACCAAGGATTTGTCTGGCTGCCCCCAAATCCTTCATATCAAAGGATTCACTTAGTTGTTTCTTGAGTACTTTTATTTCCTGCATGTTTTTACCTGCAACCAACATGTCATCAACATACAAACACAGGATAATATAACTTCCATCCTCAAATTTCTTTGTATACACGCAATGGTCAGAATGACATCTAATATAACCTTGCTCCATCATGAAGCTATCAAACTTCTTATACCATTGACGTGGAGCTTGTTTCAGGCCATACAAGCTCTTCTTCAGTTTGCACACCATCTCCTCTTTACCTTTGACTTCATATCCTTCTGGCTGCTGCATATATAGCTCCTCCTCCAAATCACCATGGAGAAATGCAGTCTTTACATCTAACTGTTCTAAGTGCAAGTCTTCTACTGCCACTATTCCAAGAACAGTTCTGATAGAAGTCATTTTTACTACAGGAGAAAAAATCTCATCAAAATCTATACCTTGTTTCTGTGCAAACCCCTTGACCACCAACCGGGCCTTATATCTTTTCTTTCCTCCTTCTTCATCTTTAACTCTGTACACCCACTTGTTCTGCAATGCTCTTTTGCCTTCCGGTAGCTTCACCAAATCCCAAGTCTGGTTCTCCATGAGAGACTTATGCTCCTCATCCATGGCTTGCTCCCACTTCTTACTGGCATCTACCTGCATTGCTTCATCAAAGCTCTCTGGCTCTCCACTATCAGTGAGTAATAAATAATAAAGAGAAGGAGAAAAATGTTCAGGTTCTTTTCTTACCCTAGAAGACCTCCTCACTGTAGGAGTTTGGGGTTCCTGTTGAGTAGGTTCCTGAACTGATTCATGGGTCACTGTCCCATCTGGAAGATCCTCTACCACTGCATATTCTTTCTTGGATTCTTCCCTGTTTTCCTGCAACTGTTGCTTATACATGACTTTCTCATTAAAGACCACATCCCTAGACCGAATGATTTTCTTGTCCTTAATACTCCAACATTTAAATCCAAAGTCATCACCACCATAACCAATAAAAGTGCATTTTTCTGATTTAGCCTCTAGCTTGGTCCTATCATCCTTGTCAATATGAACAAACACCTCACATCCAAAGACTCTAAGAAATGAGTAATCAACTTTCTTACAATACCAAGCCTCCTCAGGTATGCCTCCATCCAAGGCACTTGAGGGTCCTCTGTTTATCAAGTACACAGTTGTGCTCACCGCTTCTGCCCAAAAATAAAGAGGCAGTCCTGCATGTATCCTCATGCTCCTAGCACGTTCCATTATTGTTTTGTTCATCCTTTCTGACACCCCATTCTACTGCGGGGTTCCTGGAACTATCTTTTTCCTGTGGATTCCATTCTTAGAACAATAATCATCAAATTCATTGCTGCAATACTCCCCTCCATTATCTGACCTGAGACATTTTAACTTAAGACCTGTTTCATTCTCTACCAAGGCTTTCCATTTAACAAAAGTATCAAATACATCAGATTTGTTTCTAATACAATAAACCCAAACTTTCCTTGTTGCATCATCAATAAAAGTAACATAATAACTTGAACCCCCAAGAGATGATACCTGAGCCGGCCCCCACACATCAGAATGTACCAGCTCTAACTTACTCTCTTTCTTCGTCGGTCCAACCTTGAGAAACCTTACTCACTTCTGTTTCCCATATATGCAGTTCTCACAGAAATCCAAACCTGTTTCTGTATATCCAGGAAAATTCTTCTTTATGATGTCCATGCCCTTATGGCTCATATGACCGAGCCTATAGTGCCATAATGTTGTATCTGCATCTGAAGCCACAAGATTACAATCATTAGTACTATCAGTGGTTAAATACAAGGTTCCAACCTTCTTACCTCTTGCCACCACAAGAGCACCCTTGGTAACCTTCCAAGAGTCAGCTGTAAATATCACAGTACAACCATCACTTCCCAATTGCCCCACCGATATCAAATTTCTCCTTAATGTAGGCACATGTCTGACATCCTTCAATAGCCATGTATTCCCATTCTGCATCTTAACCTGAACAGAACCTTTTCCAACTATACTGCAAGGCTCATCATCACCAAGAAAAACATGCCCAAAATCCCCTTGAACATAATCAACAAAATAATGCCTATGTGGAGTAGCATGAAAAGAAGCCCCTGAATCTAAAACCCAAGATTCAGTAATATTATGCAAAGAAAGAATCAAAGCATCCTGGCATACATTACCCGATGCCACATTTGCCTCCTTGTTTTCTTCCTGTTGTTTCTTCTTATCCTGAAGCTCCCAACAGTCCTTCTTTGCATGCCCAGACTTTCCACAATTCCAGCATACAATCTTGCTCTTGGATTTTGACCTTGCCCGATCTTTCGATTTTCCACGGTTTCCTCTATTCTTTTGTCTCCCTCTAGTTTCCACTGTCAAAGCATTCCCTGAAGTAGAAGATTCCCCAGAGCTTTTTCTTCACATTTCCTCACTTAGAATCACCCCTACAACATCCTCAAACTTCAACTTTGAGTTAGCTGGAACCGAGTTGCTTACCGCCATTACCAGGCTATTCCAACTCTCAGGTAAAGAGCACAGAATTAATAAAGCCCTAACTTCTTCATCAAATTCTATTGTAACCGAAGCTAGCATATTCACAACCGTATTGAAATCATTTAAATGATCTGCTACTGAACTATTCTCAGACATCTTCATATTAAACAACTTTTTCATTAAAAATATCTTGTTAGAGGCAGAGGGTTTTTCATACAACTTCCCTAATGCATCCATTAGATTTTTTGTAGTCTTTTCCTTTGAAACATTAAATAATACCGAAGATGCAAGACACAGCCGGATCATTCCAAGTGCCTTCCGATCCAACAAATCCCATTCTGCATCTGTCATACTCGAGGGTTTGTTCACCTTCTCAGACAACGGAGTATAAAGATCCTTCTGATAAAGGTAATCTTCCATCTGCATCTTCCAAAGACTAAAATTCTACCCGTTGAATTTATCAACCCTTGATCTTCCATCATCTGCCATAGCTCCCACTCAAGCTAAAAAACTTTCCCTGTGATTCAACACTTCAGCAAACCAAACCAGGCTCTGATACCAATTGTTAGGAATTAATAGAATCTAATGCGGAATAATTCCTCATAATCGCAATAATAAGAAGTATGAATAGAAATTACAGAAATGAAATATGCAAAACACGAAGACAATATTTAACGTGGTTCACCCAATGTGGACTACATCCACCAAGAACACTTGCTCAGATTTTATTACAAGCCAACAGTCTTCACAATTACAATAACCAGATCTTGTTTGGAGCTGCGCTCAACAAACCCTCCCGAATTCACACTTGAATTCACACACACTATTCACCTTCACAAAAACACTCATATCAATCCTATTGTATGTCCATCTATATATAAGTACATCAATAGGTAGCCGAAGAGGTGGTTTTACAAAACAATGGGTACCAAAAAGCCATGGGCCCAAAACCAGCCCATAACGGTTACCCATTACCCATGGGTTAATAAACCACCCATGAAAATTTTCTTCGGGGGCTTCACCCCCCCGAACCCCCTTGACCCGCTCACCGGCGAGCGGGACCGCCGTAAAAATATCCGAGTGTAACACATGGAAGGTGTACCAAACTCTAACATGAAAACAGGCTCCACAAACATAACACCCCCATTATTGAAATGGTTCTGAGATGTATAGTGCCTGAGTGGTAATTCACATGTCAGTGAGTCAAGATGGTTCAGGAAAAGAAATCATTGATAGTGAAGCATCAGTTATGGTCATGTAACTAACCCATTATCAAGTGTCACTAGAAAGGTGAAAGTAATTGGACCAATAATACCTTCCTCAGAGTATATTGTGTGCAATGACCATTATTGAAAAATTTCCACCACATGCTTATTCATGGTATGCTTTAAGAAATTTTTCTTGTTTCTCTTTATCTATTTGACCACTGTCAAGCATCCATCCATGCCTCTCTTGTAAAGTGCATGATTCCAAATTACAAATTTAGTTTCCTTTGATCTTGAGTGTTATCCTTTTCTTGAAATCAAGATGAGTGAGGGAATTCTCCATAAGTTAAGTAATAGGCAATATCAGCATACCACTCATCATTAGTGGTTACAAAGAGAACATGTGGATTGTCTTCTGAACAACTTGTAAAAAGCACATTGGTCTTCACCATGTTGAATTTTGAGTGTTTCATATTCGGCAATCAACTTAGCACAAACCATTTCCCCTTACCAGATTGGAGGGTCGAATCATCCAAGTCATATTCTAAATGAGTCTTTGCAATCCAATTTCCTCTTTTAGCTCTAGGATCACTGTGTCAAGATGGACTTGATTGCACTGTCAGGTACCATCACCACCATATGGGATTGAGGATGTAACACCTGAAGTTTTTAACATGCCTTAACCACTACATAGGCATGCTTCTCTAATTGGATGTATTTTATTTCATGCTTTTTCAATCAAACAACTCATGAAAGCAATATGTGCTTCCATGCCTTCATCATTTTTCTGAACAAGAATATATCTATCTAGCTATGTTCTGATGCATAGTACAATACATGATGAACTCTTTGTTAAAATATGGAGATACAAGGGTCAGAGCCTTGGAAATGGATTCCTTGGATACTTCAAATGATTCCTTCCCTTCAGTGTTCCATTTGAATTTTATTTCTTTGGTTTCATCATAGTGATGTGCTTTTTCAACTCATCAAACTCAGGAACAAAGAAATGAAGAAAATTCACCTTTCCGAAGAAGGAATGAACTCCTTTCTTGTTTGTGTCTACATGCTAATGCTTGAATGGCTGTACGTATCCTATCATGATCAATCTTTTCTCCATGTTTGTTCAAAATGTGCCCCAATAACTTTCCTTCTGTAACTCCAAAAATGCACTTTTTTGGATTTAGTGATATGCCATGTTTCCTACACCTTGCAAGTACTTGTTCTAAGTGATGGATATGATCTCCCCTCTTCTTTGAAAAGACTATGAGATCATCAAGATATATGAAAATTCAATGCTTGCATAATCTTTGAAGGCCAAATCCATTGCCCTTTGGAATGTAGCTCCTACATTAATTAGGCCAAAAGGCATTCTGCAAACCCTCAAAAAATTGCCCCAAGGTATTGTGAAGTTTGTCTTGGTGTGATCCTCCTCTACCACTTTGATTTGATTGTATCTTGAGAATCCATCAAGTAATGAAATACATTTTAGATTACCAGTGACTGCTTGTAGTATATTGTCCATAGATAGGAAGAGGATAATTGTCTCCTTAAGTGATGCCTAGTTCAAGGTTGTGGAAATCTACACATATTCTTATTTCACCATTCTTCTTCCGTAGCATAATGTTAGCCACCCATGTTGAATGATGGATGGGAAAGTATTATCCTTGCATTGAGCATCTAGACATTATCTCCTCTTTGATGGTATCAGCAATCTTTTGGTTATAGGCCTTTTTTCCAAATGTGCGATGAATGGCTTAACATGCCGCTTCAAGGGAATTAAGTGATACATTTCCTTTGGCTGGAAGGATTTGAGTTCATCATAAGAGTAGGCCAAAACATCTGAGTATTTCTTGAGTAATGTAACAAACCTTCTTAATTCTCCTCAGGTGAGCAAATATTTTCCAATATTGACCATCCTTGGCTCCTCTGAGGTGCCAATGTTTTCCTTATTAAAATCAGCTGGGCACCGAGAAAATTATTTTTCTTTCTCTTGAATGAATATGTCATGTTTGTCAAAGAGGTCTTATAAAGAAACCAGGCCTTTGAGAATCCTTCTGTTCCCTTTCAATTTGATTACTCCTCTCTTAGATCAATGTCCCTTCAATTACTCGCTTTCTCTGAGTTTCAACTGCATGGTGTGGATTTACGCTGATCCTTAAAAGAAGAGTAATTATTGAAATTATCCTATTTGTCCAAAAAGGATAGAATTTGGTTATCATCATTGAAAACTTGCCAATGATTTGCATTATCTGGTACACTAGGCATGAATACCATTTCAATGGTCACTTTGTCTTTACCAAATGTAAGGATGAGGTGTACTAGGGAAGCTGACACTGTAACAGAATCAAAGTTTTCATTCTAGTTCAATTGGAATAGCTTTGATGGAAAATGCATCAAAAGATTCAATGCAATCCCACACTTGATTTCTGTAATGCTATGACAAGTCTTGGATTTTTCACCTGATATTGTTGGTCAGACATACTTTACTACAACCTTGCATCTCATCTCAGATAATTTGATTCTCATGTCCTTCCTGTTGCGCCCATGCCTAAGAGCAAGTGTTTCATAATCTACAGTGTTATTTGTATTATCAAATTGTAGCTTATAGGAAAATGGGTACAATTCATCAGAAGGAGAGTACAAGGGATCAACCTTCTCATGAACCTACACTAGAATGACTACCATTGAATTCCATTGTCCAAATATTGATCTTGATTCCTAAATAACCAATATCCATGAGAAGTGGAAAGTTCTCATCTTTTTCTGATGTGAGGAAGTAGTTTCCTAGCCTCCTATCTTGAAAGAGAATGTTTTCCTTTGGATCATCAGACTTTCCTACTGTGAACTTCATCTTCCTTACTGGAAGCAACTTCTTCATCTCTCCTTTCTCTAGAATAGTTGTGGATGACCAATCCATTTTTATTTCTCCACCCAAGTCTCTGTAGAAGCTTCAACTCAGTAGCATGCCAAAGGATGTTGGGAAGTCTGCCACTAGGATGGTCAAAAGAATTCTCTTATCTGGAAAATCAGCTAATGCTACATGTTCATCTTGGATTCCTCCTACCAATGTCACTCATTTGGATTCCATTGAATAACATGTGTCATTTTCATGGGTTAATGTGAGGCCTAGAACATTTGCAACTTTGACGGGCATCACATTATCTAAGGCTCTGGAATCTATAATGCAATTATTTAACTGGAAGCTTTTAATGAGGAGTGATAGGTAGAAAGGTTCAACCTTAGTTGTTTTGGAGGCACTGATGGATAGCATGTTTTGAGAATGTGGTGTGGAAGGTGTCGGGATTAAGCCTTTAGAATTTGGACCTAAGGTTATAGGATTACCACCACGGACTACATTAAAGAACCTATCAAATTGGGAAGGGTGTGTTTGTAGGTATTCTATTTCTAAGAGCTGGACTTTGGTTTTTCTTGCATGTTCCACAAAGTCAAATGGGGTTATGGTGAGTGAGGAAGAGGTTTTGAAAATGGAGGAAGATTTAAATGGTAGAGGCTTTACTACTTTGGGTGTTGAATTCTCCTTTTCGGGTGTAGCAATTAGCTTGGAAG